>VWZE01021571.1:195650-209158 GCA_013396675.1 Eubucco bourcierii
CGCGGGCCATGAGTCGCGGCTGGCGGGCGTGGCTGGCGGCAGGGAGCCCTGCCGCGCCTGCCGGGGGGAACTGAGTCGCGGCGGGGGCCAGCGGGCTGTAACGGGGCTCCGGGACCGGGCAGGCGGTGGAGTGGGCTGATGCAGACGGATCAGCCCCGATCAGGGGAAACCCCCGGCTGAGCTGGCAGCGGCGGTCCGAAAATAAAATTTGAGGAGAGAATCATGGCTTCTGCTAAGCTGCTTGGATCCGGTAATCCCACCGTGTTGCCATGGCTGCCGGTCATGCAGGTTCCGAGAGAGGATCGTATTTGGGGGGAGTACCGAAAGGGAGGGAGGAGGCTGCCTTTTGGAAATGCCGCAGGCCTAGAGGAAAGGAACAATGGCNAGTATTCGGATTATTATTTGGCAGTGGGGGTGGTGTTTCTAATTTTAGTTATTGCAAGCTCTGAGATCAGCCCTGCTGTCTTTTCTCAAATTAGAATTTCCAGTGAGATGAGGAGCTAATCTGTATCGGAATCTGTGGCTGTTGCACTCCTCTTAGCCAGTTGAAACTTTCTGACCGCGCTTCTGCCGTTTTCCTGTTTTCTTCACCCGCTTTATGCCAAGCTATTCTTATGTACAATGTGGTTGCAAAACTGTTTAGAAAGGAAGAACTTAACAATGGGACGAGATTGCGTGTTTTATCCTGACAACTTCATTGCAACTGTATTGTGCAAAAAATACTATACATTAAAAATACATAACTTCTGCTGTGGACAGTGCCATGTGCTGGGCTGATCACTCATAAATTTAAAAAGCCCCGAGTTCAGAGAAGGCTTGAAGAAAAAGAAAATGTGTATGGAGTGAGACTTCCTCCCCATCCATTTTTGAATAGGACATATTTCTGATTAAGTCACAGAAGTGATATTTCTGAAACTAAAATGACTTTATATATGACTACACCAGCTGTATCCTTGTTTTTCTTCCTGTATCCATGACATAAATCCACAGATCTTTCTTTCCAGCTTGATGCAGTACCTGCCTCTTCAGCAGGTCTGTTTCTTTGCTGAACTGAAGCAGTCAGTTAAGTTACTCTTTAAGCTTATAGCTGTTTATTGAAGCAACGATATTCAAAGTGGCTAAGTCCCATGGTCTCCCTGAGGGTCGTATTGGCTGTGGGAGAACTCTGCTGCTTGTAGGATGGATGAATCAGCCTCTAAGAGTCTGGAGACTCCCAGTGTCCAAACAACCCTGTTTGAAAGCAGGAGGAAAAGTTTCTCTGTGGAAGCAGTTATCCGTTGGGCAAGTGCCTGTGGAGCAGATGCAGAATATGTATGCAAGATGGCAAAACCTGAAAGCTAACAGGAAGATCACAAGTGCTTCCAAGTCTTAAGTTGTAAAGAAGTGGGTAAATAAGTGTTTTATGGTGTCTTGACTAAGTGAGGCGATGGGTGAGACGTTATTTTCATATGTACTCTGAGCACTGCAAAATGATGGCTTTAGCAATTACCCAGGGGAGTTGCCTGAGCAGGGAAATACATCAGCCGAAGTGACAGTGGCAAGTGATTGAGGTGCTTCTCCTTCACCATTTCCTCAGACCTACATTTGAAAGCTTACAAGCAGAGGCATTTTTAGAGAATTTTGGATGATTGCTTTTGTCCTTATGTGATGATTTTTGGATAGAAGACAGCAGGCAGTGGGAATAGTCTTATAGCTTCTTTGTACCATTAATGCTCTTATCCTGGGTTTGTTTTAATTGTTAGTTCATGGGCATACCATGATTACTGCCTTTAAGTAAAGGTTTGATCTGTTCTCCGAAGACAGGCTTGGGAAAGTTCTCATAAACATTTTTTGGCTGATGTGTAATTTTTATGCTAACTGGGCATGGAAGAGAATACAATAAGATGGGTCATTTGGAAATACAACTCGAGAAAACTCCATGAAGCAGTCCACATCACTGACTCCAAGAGACTTGTGAGGAAAACCTTTTTTTTTTTTTCCCCATCCACAGTATAACTTCAGCTGTAGCACAGGATCTTGGTTCATCTTAGTACCTTAACATTAAGGTTATTTTACTTATATACATGAAAAATTGTCTTCACTGTGTATATGATGCAAGACACTCCACTGTGGCTTCCTAGTTAAGTGTATTTTAGGAATGGGATCAAGACTGCTTGAAATATCTCTCTACAAACATCTTGACACCATTTTAGCTAAATTGGTTGAAATGTGCACTGTGCATCTAAGAGGAGTTTAATTTATTAAGCTTATGACAACTCATTTGTCATTCATTTAAATAATTTGTTCATCAATTTCTCTAGCCTTATAGAGAAGAGAGTAAATAGAACTTGGAAATTATTTTGTGGGGTAACTAAGTATAAGTTCTTTCCAGTGAGGGTGGTGAGGCACTGGAACAGGTTGCCCAGGGAGGTTGTGGCTGCTCCCTTCCTGGAGGTGTTCAGGGCCAGGTTGGACGAGTCCTTTGAATAACCTGTACTAGTGGGAGGTGTCCCTGCCTATGGCAGGGGGTTGGAACTAGATGATCCTTGAGGTCCAGTCCAGCCTTACCATTCTATTATGATTCTATAGTGTGGGTTTTTTTTTGTTTTTGTTTTGGTGTTTTTATTTCTGAAGAAGAAAGTCTAGCATCTTTTAGTCAAATGACCAAGAGCTTTGTCACAGAATAAAAACTCCCTGAATTTCCCCTTTAATCCAGTTTCTTCTATTTTTGCTATGTTACACATGACTACTTCTGTACCTATTCACAGTCTTCAAGGGAAATGAAATTCTGTTACTTGGTATGTGAATTTCTTGAACTTTAAAGTCTTCATCCTTCTTTTACATAAAAGCCTGAAACCTCAGCTTTGCTTGGTTAAGAGGAAAATGTAATGAGCAGGCTGCTCCTTTATAAGTTGCCTCTCAGTAGTGTAGAAATTAATCTGCTCTCCCTTTCTGGTTCTGTGTTAATCTCTGATACCAGTAGCTGCTAATTGTATGGAGCGTCTGGAAAGTGATTGGTGTGTACTATGAAGAAAAAAACAACACATGGCTTGCATGTGGTATCTCTGTCCTTTCAAAAAGGCATTGAACAAATGCTGGTGTAGAATGTGGTAAAATATTTTGTGATAGTGCTTCTTGCTATGTTCTGTACCTATTAGCTTAATATATCCTGTCATTTTGTTTGGGTGGGATGGATCTTTAGTGTTTGAAGTTGGTCATTCTTTGGTGTTCAAAGTAGAAGTGAGGGCTTTATCTCAAGAGGAAGACCCATTACAGAGCTCTTTACTGCAACAGAGTAAGGAAATTTTATGTGTCCCACGTATAATATTCAGTTTGTGTGTAACACTTCTGTCTTGCTCCTGCTGCTGCCAACCCTGACTGCAGCCGTAAAGATAGAGTACATTGTGCTAGAGCTATTCTTTACATTCCAGAATCCATGGGGAGCCAGGAGGAGAAAGGGAGCCTAGCCTCCACTTGCCCGGGCTGGAAAGGGAAGACTGGAAAACTTGAGAAGCCACAAAGCTCATCCTACCTCCTATTTGGAGGGCAGGAATTAAGTAATTTTAAAAAACTGAGAGGAATGAAACACCCAGACTTTGTCATTGAAGCTCTGTTGACTTACAGTGGAAGTTCCATTCCTCTAGCAGGAATATTGCTTGCTTTTGTGCTACTAGCCAGTAGGAAACTATTTGTGAAGTGGGTGGCTAGCAGTCTTAGATTTCTACATATTCTTCAACTAATTTTTTAGAGAACAGTTTGTAGCCCATGTGAGCGCAGGGCAGATCAGCTGCTGCAGAGCTCAGAAGAACTCTTTGTTAGGCTGGGTGGGCAGGCAGACGCTTCTGCAGTGCAGCAATGGACAAACCATTGCTTTCTTTCAGTGCTGCTTTTCAGAGTCCTGCGACCAGCAGTGAAATGAGAACGGTGTGAAGGGCACATCATGAGCTTACCAGAAGCCTTGGCAGAGGAAATATGCATGTGTAACGACCATTTAATAGTCTATACAAAATGTGTGTTTGTATAAAATACAAATGACGTCACACATGGAGTGGGGAAAGAGAAATTTTTTTTCCCAAGGAACTGAAGTCACAGTTTCGCCATTTCCCACCCCCCCCTTTTTTTCTTTTCTAATGTAATTGTTGCTTTATGTAGCTCCCTCTTGGGTAGTTAACTTTTGCAGTTGTACTGACTCAGCTTTTATAGCTGCATTGTGACCTGCATGGGGCAAATCATCTGGATAGGGAAAGGAGCCTAGAGACCACTCTAGCATAGAGCAAGGGATAGTGCAAGGAAGGAATTTGTGGGGTTTTTCTCCCTGCAGTGAGAAAAGTGCTTGCTGCTTAATGTTGTTGCTGAATGCAAAGACAATCTTACTCCTCTTTTGGCAGTCAAAAATAGATACTTCTTGTTTCATTGGAGTTCTTGAACCTGCCTGTTCTATCACCTCCACCAGTGTCACATCTGAAGACCCTGGAAACACTATCACCTCAATCTCCACAGTGCTTCAGGTAGCCTGAAGTCAGCAGGCAGGAGGAGGGTTCTTGGTGTAGGTGGGAGATACCCTGTAGAGTTTCTTTGAACGTAACATTTGCACAAAATTAAATAGAGCCACAATATTAAATCTACTTGATGAAGTACCAGAGCAAGTTGAGATTTGTCTGTATTGGTGAATGCACACAAAGCTTGCTAGCATGTGGTAGCTAGTTTTATTTGTGCCCCCTGTGTAAACAAGTTGTTGCCTTTTCATTTGGTTAATTGGGAAAAACCTGGGGTGTGTGGTGGTTTGTTTTTTTTAATTGTTGTTTGTTTGTGGTGTGTTTTGTTGTTGGGTTTTTTTTCTTTTTCCCTGGAAACAGTGAGGGGGAAACTGTAGTTAACTCTGCTTGCCCAAATGTTTTGTAGTATTTAATGAGGCAGGGCGACTGTTACTTGTTGCAGCTGAGAACCTGGAAAGCTGTATAAGCCTGTCATTCTGCACCCCCCTTTCCACTCCTCCAGTGGTATAACCACCCTTGGCAGCTTTGATTTCCCATTCTCAAAAGGTTGAGAGACTGTGGACTCCATCTGTAGTAAAGTGCCCTGTGATTCAGCAGCTCCGATGTAGCTGTCCTACTTCAGCCTCCTGTGATGGTTTTTCTGTCCATTTTTTCTGCTCTATTTCCCAAGTGTAGACATTGGCAGGTCCATGAAAGGGTGAGAAAAAGAGTAGGCAGGGATGTTATCCTCCAACTTCTCTATTAAACAATTGTAGGTTCTGCAAGTGGAATGTGTGGATAAGGGGAATGGAGCACAAAATGTCCTCAATGTGCTGTCCCTAGATGTCATCTCCCTCTGTCACTGTTGGAGACAAAGTAGTGGACTAGATGAACGTTGGTCTGATACATCAAAGCATTTCTTGTGCTTGTGTTGCTCACTTAGTGTGGGGGAGTGCAGAACAGTTGTGTAAACTGGGTTTGCGTTAGCCAGATGGCTAAAATACTGTTCAATGCAAATGCTATTTGTAGAGTTTCTCAAAACTGGCTACCTTTTCTTGCAAAACGTGGCAAGGAAATGCTGTTACTTCACTGGAGCAGCTTGAATGGAATAGCTATTATTATTCCTTCTTTGTTTTGTGCTAATGACATGTCACAGTGTGTTTTCAGCTTGGGACATCAGTTCTTAGATGGCTCAGCCTCAAATTTTAGGTTTTGTATTAGTTTAAAGATTTCTTGTCTGAGTTGAGAATGTTGTTTGGAGCCTTTTGGAGAGCGGAATGAAGTGAAATAGATTATGCATCCTGTTCTTCAGCTTTCACAGAGGATTTCCTATAATACTGTTTGGTATCAATGACTTTTCAAAGGTAGGTGACAGAAGTCAGCTAACATCTATTCAGTGACTGAAAAGGATATTAAAAATATTTAAGGCAGCTGTTCTGAGAAATTTATGTGTTTGAGCAAAGCTTTTCAAAATTATAAGTCTTTTCATTATTCTTTTTTTCCCCCCCCTTTAATGGTTAGAGCCTCTTGTGTCTCTGCCACACAATTGTGTGACAAGCAGATTTAATGAAATGAGGTTTCTAATGTCTTTCTGCATGTAGACTTTCTGACCTTTAATGAAAGATGAGCTTATAGGGTTTCTTTGTTCTACCCAGCTGCCTGTTTATTTTCACACACTTACAGAGGCCTCCAAAGCATTAAGTTCCTAGTCTCCTGTCAAATCTGACTGAAGTTAGCCAAAGGGGTTCAAAAGTTCTGTGGGGAAGGGAAGAAAGGACACTCATGCATGCATATAGGGTATGATTGCATAAATCTCATTTCATGCTAAGAACATGTGCAACAGAACAGAACAAAAAGCCCTTTACTGTACTGCATTTCATGCTCTAATGGAGTTGTGTGTCGTCTGCAGCATGAATAGCGATTCATCATGTTGGAGGCTGATCTGGGTTTGGTGTGGTCAGTGTAGCAAGGAAAAGATATCAATAGGCAAGACAGCAGGTCCTGCTTGCAGTATGCCTTTCTCTAGAGGACTTCCATTTTTATGCTGAAGCAAATACCAGACTTCCTATTTTATGCCTACTGCAGTGTGGGCCAATTTGGTTATGGAAGAACAATTTGTGCCACAAGAGTCCATCCCCCTGCTGCGACTCATGGGGAGGTGAGCTGTCTGTTGTCACAGGGCTTACTCCAGAGGAGGTACTCCCATGTACAGCCCTGGGTGAATCTGACGCTCGGCAAAGGTCAGGTAGGGGAGGACAGCTAATCTCTTTAAAAATACTCTGGTCCTTAAGAAACTCTTGTTCATTTTTTGGTAGCATTTAAGGACTTCTGAAACTGAGAATCAAACTGCCAAAATAGAGACTGTTTCACCCACAGCAAACCAGGCTTGGCTTGGAGAGGAACAAATCAAAGTGATGGAGTGAGCTGATGACATACAGCAGAAGGTACTGTGTGAAGCCGTTGCTGTAGCAGAGCCAGGCAGTATGCCAAAATAGACACTTTCACCTACTGCAAACCAGGTTTGGCTTGGAGAGGAACAAATCAAAGTGATGGAGGGAGCTGATGACATAGAGCAGAAGGTACTGTGTGAAGGCATTGCTGTAGCAGAACCAGGCTGTATGTCTGCAGTCTACCCTGCAGAAAAGCTACCTGAATGCCTGCTGCCTCTTAGCTGGGCTCACAGCCATTCTAACCACTACAGGACAGCCCTAGCAGGCGAGCTGTGTGAGACCTTGAAAGAGGATGTGTGGGTGGGGTAAAACGTGATTTTGACTCCCTTCAGTTTCAGAGGTGACCTTGCAAGAGGAAAAAAAACAACAAACAACAAACCCAAACCAAACCCCACCCCCCCCCAGGAAAATGGAAAAACCCAACCAAAATGGTGATACATCAGTTTTCATTTTTGGGGAGGAAGTGGGTTGTGTTTAAATTCAGGAAAGATTGAGGTCTGGAAGTCCTAAATGGGTGTCTCTGTGCAGCGCTGAGTAAAGCGTATAAGCTTTCCCGTCATTCCGTGCTGACTAATTTAGGCTGCTTTCCTCCCAGACAGATGGCAAGTGAAGATTACCATCACAAATAATTAGCTTTCCTCATGTGTAGGTAAGGAAATGAAGATGTAGAATTCAGGGCTTTAAACGTCACTAAAAGCTAGCGCTGCAGTATGAGCTGTTGTAGTGTCGTTTTGTAGCTCTTTACATAATGTCTAAATGTACTTGTGTGAACTTTTCCCTGAGAAGCTGAGTTCCTTTATAGCAGCTAACAGTTGCTCTGTGACTAGTACTGCTTTGTTGTTGTTGGTTTTGGTTTTTTTTGTTTTGTTTTGTTTTTTTTTTCCCCTGGTCTTTTAGCCTGGTCCTTTGTCTTGGCTTTTTGTTGTGACTTTGATTTCAGCTTTGTCTAAGGAAGATACTCCGAATGGTGCTCTCACACACCTGTATCTTTGTTTGCTGCCTTTGGAAAGTTTCATTGCCTTAAAAAAAAAAAATTTATTTTTTTTTCTTGTTTCTAAATCACATCTGGACTTACCAGCAACTTTTCTCATTCAGAAAAGATGGATGTTATGACTTTGTTGTGTTAAATATTCTTCAGGACTACAATTTGCAGCTATACAATAGGCATCTTGTAGATATCAAAATCCTCAGGTTAAGTACTGTTTGGATACTGTATGTATGTGGTAGTTTTTTCAGTATTGACACCTGAGAAATGAAAGGGGATCAGATACAACCTCTGCTGCAATCTGTACAACAGTTCTTTGTTAACTCAAAAAGCACTTTACCTCCAGAAAGCATTCTCATACTTACAAAGTTGCTCATTAGAGCTTTTCTTATTTCTGCTATTGTAAATAATATTTTTGGAGCTTTAGTGCTGTGTATAAAGGAGGCTTTTAAAAACATTGTAATATTTATCATAGCCAAGCTTTTCCAGTTTGTCACAGTCAGTCTGGGTTTAGCTTTCTTCTTGTTAGCAGTTGAGGTGTGTATTCTGATTAATTCTCAAGATCCAAAGTCAACGCGAATGTATTGCTTTCTGAATTGAGAGCAGAGGAGATACATGGCGTTAAAGTCACCAGAGAAGCTGCACGTTCTGTTGACGTCTTGCATCTTTCTCCTGAGCTGTCAGGATGGATGCCCTGGGAAGCTTCCAAGCATTAGTAATAGTGTGGGGCAAGTGCTGCCACTTACCTCCGTTTTCCTACTGTGAATTAATTTAGCTTTGCACTTTTCACTGACTTGCTTTACTGCATTCCTGAGAATCCCAGAGCTCTCCAGCTGCACACATGCCTGGAAGCAGATTGACTTGCAGAATCTGCTCCTGGGATAAACTCACCTCAAACAGATGAAGTTTTTTTTTTTTGATGTTTTGGTTTGTTTGATTTTTATTTATTTATTTATTTGTTTTAAGCAGTTGAGGCAAAATAGGGAACAACATAGCAAAAAGCAGTGAACTTGACATGTTCAGAGCTCCTACTACTGACCTGCTTTGCATGTTATTGAAATGAAAATTAAACTGTTCAGGTTTGTATGCTGGTAGGAGCACGTTCACACCCATTTGCTGGGCCTCAATCCACACAAACCTGCGTAATGTAACTTGCTGCTTTTAAAAATACGGGGACTAAAAATTTTAATAGACCTGCGGCATCAGGTGAGGGCAGTCTGTACATGTCTGGACTTAATCATGACTGGGGCTTGCTGCTGTGAAAGCTAGTCACACAAAAAGCACCTGTGTCTCTCTAAAGACAAACTGAGAAAGTGCTCTGATTTACCTGGAGCTTATTGGAGCATTTCATTCTCCAGATACTGGTAGTGAAACATAAATTATCCATCTTGGTTATCTTTAAAAAAAAAAAAATCCTCTGCCCTTGAGAGTCCTAAATTCACTTGAGTGTTTGGTGGGGTTTTTTTGTTGTTTGTTTTGTTTTGTGTTGTTGTTTGTTTGGTTTTTTTGTCTCATTTTTCCTGTGTATGTGTGATTTATCTTAGCCTAGAGTTGAGATTTTCTTTATTTCCCCCTAGCTGACTGGTTTAGTTTTGTAACTCCCAGCCATTTGTGTGAGAGCTGGGCTTAAAATCGCTAGCTCCAAATCAACCAGAGTTAGATGGTTGATATCTTAGGCATTATTAGAAGACAAAGTGTGCCTTGTTGTAGGGTGAGCTTAATGCTGCAGTCAATGTGCACCTATAATACAAACAATTCTTTGGTTGGGCCTTTAAATATTGAGATTGACCATGATTTCTAGGAGGGAAAAAATTGTGAGGCTTGTAACAGAACTGTTTAGAAGCCTGACTAATTTGATTATTTCCAACCTTTTCTCCTAATTTTTCCATCTTTTCTGTGGGAAACCTAAGAAGGATTGTTTGTTTGACCTCAAGCCTCTGACTCTGCAGGTGCTCTTGGATAAAGAACAGTGGGTGTGAATGAGTTACTGATGTTGTGGTAGGGTATATATGTTTCTATTAACCGTTTTCTGTTTCTGTTAAAACAGAAAAGTGTTGTGTAGTATGTCTGCCTTCTTCTTTAAAACAAAAAAAGAAAGAAAGTGAAGAAGTGAAACTCTAAATCATAATGCTTTCCTTCAAGAAGGGCAGTTCAAGGTGACAAACCTTTTCAGTTACACAAGTCAAGGTATGAGGAGCAAATGAACTCTGACTCACAGAACATGTTGCTTGGCTTATTTATATTCCAGTATTTCTGGAAGACAAGCTGGAGGGAGATGGGGGAAGCATAGGCTGAGAAGGAACATCGTTCACAACAGCATGCAGGAGGAGCTGTGTTGATTTCTAGCACCTGTTCTCTGTGTATTTTATTCTAGCCTCTATCATACTGACACCTGTGATGTGTAATATATAAATAGCAGCCGAGTTTAGGCTGGCTAAAGCTTTGAAGGTTAATATGGGAGAGTACAACAGGGTTTAAAAAAAAAAACAACTTTCAGCTATGGCTGTGTTACTAAATTTGTGATTTAAAAAAAAAAAAAAAAAGGAANGTGATTTAAAAAAAAAAAAAAAGTGTACCTAGAGCTGGATTTGTGATGTTTGCTTTGATTAAATCTTTGGGAGTTAACCAGAGACATCTGTGCTCAGCTCACACCTGCTTTGGATTTAGCATGCCCAGGTTAAGATTTGACAGAACTCAAAATAATTGGTTTTGTGCTGCACTATCTCAGTGGCTGCTGGGCTTGGCAGTAACTGCTGGTCTGTGTGTGTTCAAGTGCACCGGAGGAGGATAGAAGACACGCACACAAAAGAAGCTAAATGTGTTGGGAGGAGGCCTGTGGAGTGACAGGACAGGGGAGAGGCATGGAAATGTGTTTCCCAGACCTGTGCACCTTTTCATAAATTAAGTACTTTTCTAGTCCTCATCTCAAGGCACAAAAACAGGCAAGAAGCTGAGGCTATGGACTTGGTCTTTTCCTTGATGTTAATTTTATGAAAGTTTTTCTGGAAATTTGTGGTACTTAGAAGGCACCAGAAGAATCCAATAGTTGTTACTGCTCTTCTTTCTCTCACAGCAACAGGCTGGATTTAGATGTACCCAGGGCTGACTTAAGCTCAGATTAGCAGTTTTTAACTGTGTCACAAAAGATTTGCTTAGGCTGGGAAAGATCTTTAAGATCAAGTCCAAACATTAACCTAACTTTACCATATCCACTGCTAAAGCTCCAAGCCATTTTGGAACGTTAGGGAATATTGTTTACTGTGTTGGAGGGGAAAAATAATTAATGGCAACATTCACTGGCTGAGAAATAAAAACCCAGATTATTTTTTTTTTCCCCACACTTGTAGGTTTAATTATGTCTACACCATGCAGTGTAGCCTGCTGTCACTTTGAGCTGGTGCCAGGGATCTACACTGCACTGTGATAATCTAAGCTAAAATATTAGCTCTGTTCTCCAGGATGGCATAGCAACCCTGTGCTAGCCCCAAGCTGGTGGCAACATGTTCTGTCTCTCAGCAGGGCTAATTAACTCAGCATCAGACAATTGCACCAAATACTGCTGCTAGTTGAGGGCCATTTCAGTGTTAGCTAATGCCTGTGCTCCACTGGGTTTTGCTCATCACGTTGTTTTGGCAGGATGCACTGGCTGATGCTTTGTACTCCGGTTTGTCATCTGTGGAGCTAGTATTTGGTTCGGTATAAACAATGTTAACTTCTGCATTGATAGGCCCAGAAGTGATCTCGCTGTGAAACAACATGCATCATCAGTTGTACCACCTCTGACACCAGGGTCACAGCAGGTTTTTGCAACGTGAAGGGGAAGTGCGTCAGTAAGTTTTAGAAAGCTTGTAGTAACTTGACCTAGGCTTGTACATGTGTCATCCTGCTACCCAGGAAACAATCTTGAGTACATGCAAACTCACTTTCCCCTCTATTCTGCCCTGGTGAGACCAGATCTGGAATACTGTGTCCTGTTCTGGGCTTCTGAGTTCAAGAGAGACCAGAGACATACCAGAGAGTTGGACTGGGTGATCTCTGGAGGTCTCTTCCAACCTTAACATTCTATGATGATGTTTTTTTTTTTTCTTACTCTGGAGTTTTCTTTTTTCTATTCCTGTCCCTACTGTGGGGTACTTTTAAAAGTTCTTGAGTACTCAGGCAGAAGTGGGTAAGAGGAGTGGACATGGAACTCAGACCACTGAACAAATGATACTGTGCTAGATAAGAAGCAGATAAGAACAAGAGAGTATCAGTGTGATGATAAGACTGTAAAAGTAAGTCAGGACCTGCAGGCTTTTTCAGCTTTTCCCAAGCTCTCCTTACTAATGGCATGTCTTCCTGAAGGGTTACAAACTTATGTCTTTAAGATCTTCTCTGACATGTTGGAGAGCTTGGGTTTGACTAGAACAGACCACCATACCTGATTTCTTTAAAGGTGGTAATAGGGATGAGGTGAGAGAGAGAAGAATGAAGGGTTGGAGGGGTATAGATGCTGCATTGCCTGTTATGCTCATGATACAGAGATAAACTATACTTACTCCTGGACTTGCAGCCTTTTGGAAGGGAGCTAACTTCCCTCTTCTACCAACTAGCCTGTTAAGGTGAATAATGATTACAGAGTGAAAATACAATGGATTTGACTTGACTTAGATTGTTAGAGTTTGAGCTTATAGGTGGGATTGCAGAGTCACACAAGAGGGAAAGTAATGCAGAGATTTGAAGAGTTTGGCTAGAAGCAAGCAGAGATGATGGTTGTCAATGAAAAATACTGATTAAGTTGCTTTTCCTTCCTGTATGACCCAGCTGACACACCTGTTCTGGTAAGGAGTGAAATGCTGGTGTCTGTCCTTAAGACTAAAGTAGAATAAAACAGTAAAGAATTGTCCACAAATTGATGATTTTTGTGTTGCTGTCTCTTGTGGTATGGAAGTTCCACCATTAACATGCTGATGAGAGAGGGAGAAAAGGTCAAAGGTGGGCACATCTATAGTCTGCATCTCTCCCCAGCAGATTAATGTCAGCAGAGACTGCATTTCTGACTGTTGTAGCTGCTGAAGAATTGTCTAAGTATGATAAACATTACTGTCTCTGTAATACTAAATCTACTGAACATCATTGCTCGCTGTTGAGTACTTGGAGAAAAAACTGTCTTGTAGTTTCACAGATGGCATTGGGTTGGAAGGGACCCTTAAAGGTCATCATATCCAAGCCTGCTTCAGTCAGCAGAGTTACCTCCAACTAGATCAGGCTGCCCCTGGCCACATCAGGTCTGATCTTGAATGTCTCTGAGGGATGGGGCCTCAACTGCATCCCTGGGCAACTTGTTCCAATATTTCACCACTGTCATTGCAAGGAATTTCCACCTTATGTCCAACCTAAATCTGCCCTACTGCAGTTTAAAACCATTGCCTCTCATCCTGTTGCTGCAAGCCCCTCTATGCAGTCCCTTCCCAGCCTTCCCATGGGTCCCCTTCAGATACTGAAATGCAGCTGTAAGGTCTCAGGGGAGCTGCCTTTACTCAAGGCTCAACAACCGCAACTGTCCCAGCCTGTTTTCGTAGGAGGGATGCTCCCTCCAGCCCTCTGATCGTTTTTGTGGCCCTTCTCTGGCCCACTCCA
>VWZE01021571.1:215417-231122 GCA_013396675.1 Eubucco bourcierii
TCGTGGCCCTCCTCTGGACCCACTCCAACACTTCCATGTCCTTCCTGTGCTGAGGGCTCCAGAACTGCACACAGTACTCCAAGTGGGGTCTGAAGAGAGCAGAGTAAAGGGGCAGAATCCCCTCCCTTGCCCTGCTGGCCACACTGCTCTGGATGCAGCCCAGGACTCGGTTGCTGTCTGGGCTGCATGTGCACACTGCAGGCTCATGTTGAGCTTTTCATCAACCCAGACTCCAAGGTCCCTTTCCTCAGGGCTGCTCTCCAGCCCTTCACCACCCAACCTGGATTTGTGCTTGGGATTGTGCCTACCCAGGTGCAGGACCTTACACTTGGCCTCGTTGAATTTCATGAGGTTGGCCTGGGCCCACCTCTGCAGCCTGTCCAGGTCCCTCTGGATGGCATCCCTGCCCTATAGCAAGTCGACTGTGCCACACAGCTTGGTGTCACACAGAATCACTTGGATTCTATCTGCCTTGGGTTTTTATTGCTTCAGAGCTGTTTGACATGGACTAAATTAACAACTCCTAAATATTCTAAGCAACATGGAGTTAAAAATTAATAACTTGCCCTCCCTCCCCCAGCAATCAAACAAAGAGCAGCAACAAAAGCAAGGAAATGAAAAAACAAAACAAAACACCAAAAAAAACAATGCCCCCCGCCAAGGAATCAAAAACCTATATAGCCAAAGGCTCTGCTCTTGGAAAATCAAGCAGTGTTATTGGGGATAGCTTGTTTTGCTGACCAGCTGTTTTTTATCTTCAGTTTAAAATACAGACATGCGAGTAGATGCTTATGCATTTTGTGCATTGAACCTGTTTACTGTAATAAGGGGAGAAAAGAATGGAATGATAACAGCTTTTGAGCATATTTCTACAGTAAATCGTGGCCAGAATGGCTATTTTGGACTTTGACAAAATGAAGCAACAACAGTTCATTCATACCTCTGAATGAGCAGCTCAGTGTGTTAGACGTGGGCATTGCAGAGCCTGCTTTCCCCCAGCATGTCTTGCCAGATGCATAAACTTCTGTTGGGTTTTTTTTTTCTTTTTGGTTCTGCAATGAGATGAAAAATCTATTTAAGAAACTAACATTTCCTTAGCTGTTTCTTGTAATTTAGTGAGTTCCAAAGACTGAATCCTAACTTCTCTTCTTTACTTTTGTGATATGCAAAAATACAGTTTTTCTGACACGAGCAACAAAACCTGGAATCTGCCAGGAGCCAGAGACTGTAGGATATGAGAACATAAGCAGACAGCTTCAGTGCAGCTTTAAATGTCCAAAATCAGACATGAAGGACATGCAGTGATCTTTAAAAAGCCAATAGCAAACTGAGCAGCTGATACCCTCTTCTGCTTCATCATAAATCTACCTTCTGGGAAGTGATGGTGTTTGTTTACCCATGTAATCATGGAAACTGATGGTAATACAAGAAAGAGAAGTGCCAACTTCTGACACAAGAGGCTAGTTTCTTTAGGGGGACAGTGCTGCTTTAAGAGCTCATCTTCCTCCTGCATCCTTATATAGAACCTAGAGTGAGGCTTTCTCAATGCTGCTGTGCCAAGCATGCATGTGTGGTATGTGCAAAGCAGCATTAAGCATCTTAGAGACATCAATCAGGAGTGACCACCCTGGCAAATTGGTGGTAGTGGAGAGCAGCAGTAATAATGAAAATTTCCTTTTGTAGCTTAATAAAAGTTCACCTTAGCATTATAAGTCGGATTTAAATGTCTTGGTTGTTTTTCTTACATTTCAGGTCTACCAGTCATGAAACGAATTCTTCTGTGTTTTATCCTGGCTGCTGCTGTTATGTATGGTATACTGCACGGAAATCTGTGGAGAAACAACCTCTACTGGTATAGTGAAGCTTTGTTTGCTTATAACCAAACACCCTTGTTGCTATGTTGCTGAACAACTGTTTAATAGTTGTCAACAGAAGTGATTACTGCTCTGTACTGCAAGTTTGTGTTTTGAGTTGTTGGGTTATGTTGTAGTGTGAGGGAATGAATGTGATTGTTCTGTCACTACTTCTCTCCTGTCACTTTTAAGCTTAGAAGTCAGTTTGAGCCTGGTTGTATGGAGAACTCAGGACCTCAGAGATAGGGAGCCCCTGGGAGTTTTGTGTCCAGTTCAAGAAGGACAAGGAACTACTGAAGAGAGTCCAACAGAGAGCCACTAAGATGATGAGGAGACTGGAACATGTACCTTATGAAGAAAGGCTGAGAGAGCTGGGGCTGTTTAGTCTGGAGAAGAGAAGACTTAGAGGAGATCTCATTATAAATATCTAAAGGGCAAGTATAATGAGGATGGAGTCAGGCTCTTTTCAGTGGTGTCCAGTGACAGGACAAGAGGCAACAAACACAAGCACAACAAACACAGGAAATTCCACATAAACATAAGCGAAAAAAATAAATTCATTTTGAGGGTGGCAAAGCACTGGAACAGGCTGCCCAGAGAGGTTGTGAAGTCTGCCCCGGAGGTATTCCAAACCCACCTGAATGTTTTCCTGTGTGATTTATTGTGAGTCACCCTGTTCTAGCTTGGGGGTTGGACTAGATCATCTTCAGAGAGCCCTTCCAACCTCTCATTTGTGTGTCATGTGTCCATATCTTCTTCCATCCTATGTGTGCTTACTGTTGGCCTGTTATTTAGATGTCTGATAAATGGCGTGGGAGAGATCTGCTCCACACATTGGAATAATTGCAGGTGTAGTGAGCAGCTTTTGAAAAGCTGAAATTTGTTGAGTTCTAGTGGCAATCTTGTGGAAAGTGTGCCTTCACTGTATCCAGGCTGCGTGGGACAGGTGGCTTGAGACCCAAAATTCAGGGTGCTTGTTGAAAAAGTTGAGTTTCCATTGGCTGTTGCACAGCTGTCACCAGGACTGATGAGTGTGTTTGTGTTATGAAGATAATAGTGATAGCTTTTAGAAGCAGTGATTGATGTGCCCCTATTGGTCTTGTTTACAGCATACAATTGATAGAAATTGCTTTCTGTTGTGGTTTCTATTTATAGCAAACCACAGTGTTGTGACATTTCCCTTTTTGCAGGATTAGCTTTTATGGACAGACTTCCTCTGTGAGGGCTCCTCCTTCCTATGAGTCTAGTGGAGTTACCCAGTAAGTTCAGCAATCAAGTGTTTGTGATGGGATTGGGACTGGTTGGTTTTTGGGCAGGTGGGAGGGATTGAGGCTAAAATTCTGTAATCTTTGTCTGCAGGCTCCCTGTTCATTTGGTTATTGTACAGGTGTGTCTATTGTCTGTTTCTGTTATGAACACAACTGTGACATGTCTGGCAGAAAGGATTTTGTCCATGTCATGTTTCCAATGTTTGGTTAATATTTATGTTCACTTATAAGCAAGCAGTGAATTGTTGGAAGGATGTTGGCTTACAACTTCCAAATTTCTGCAATTCTGAATAAAATTAGCAGAGAAATGAGAGCAACTTCTGTGCTTAATTTGTGATAAATCAGAGGTGTGGTTCACTTGTGATAGGCATGTGTGTATCTTGAGCAGATCTTGTGCTAGTAAATGCCTGTAGTTGGGTTTCTGGGACTAACAAGCACCTATGCTAAAACCTAAAGAAGGCTTCTGTTCTCTCTGAAGTTATCTGCAAAATGCCATCTGTGAGGCTGATGCTGGAAAGCAGGCAGCTGGACAGCTGATCCATTTCAAAGGACGCTTTCTCAGTGTCAGTATTCATGTGACAACTTGAGGTTACCAAAAGCAATTAACCTTAATGGTCTGTTGGGTTTGTGGTTCTAATGTGGCGGCTTCAGCCTTCTGTTCTTAGTGCAGCCCAGGCATACATACTGTGCATGCTGAACTTTGCCCTCCCTTCTGGGCTTCATATTTGCTATTAATTGGGCTAAATCATTGAGGTGGGAATGTGCTGATATGTGTAAGTTTCAGCCTTATTAGAAGGGAGTGACTTATTCCAAAAGAATCTCATTTTCCTTGAACTACCGTCTCCAGACTCCCTTCTGTTCTGAGGAGGGCAGGTGATGCTATTTAGTATGGCTGCGGGAGGATTCAGCCCAGATGTCCTGCTTTTCTGCAGCTGGTCCTGAGATCTCATCTCAGGGTGTGACTGCTTTGATAGCTGCTGAGCAAGAGGAGGTTACAGAAACCTTGGAGCAACACTGTGAGATTAAAAAGCATTTACAAGTAAAAGGAGTTGTAGCACACTGAGAAAGATATGTCTTTATTATACAGACAGAGGCAATTGTGAAAATCTGGTGTGGTGCTAACTCAGAAATCACCTTTTATTAATTTGGCTTGTCCAAGTTTTGCTGCCTTATTGCTCCCTCTGCATTCCTCACCTTGGGATTTCTTTGAAATTTTTCTTTTGCAGGTTGCCACCTACAGCAGTGGAGAGAAGGAATGCACTGGATAGTTGTCTTCTGAAACCAGCATTTGAATCGTTATTGGGGTGAGTCTTCTGCAGGAGGTTTGCAGTGGGGGAGGGGGAAGGAAGGACTGTGCTGACAGTCCAAAATATGTAAATAACCCATTTCTATTTCCAGCTTTTGGCCTTGGGTTCATTGCTGCTTTTCTCAGTTGTGGCAACACAAATTGTTTAGCTTGCCCCTGATTAGCATCTGGGTGATACCAGACATCTAGTTCAACATCCTGGTGTACGTACCAAATAAATATTTCCTGTGCAGATATTCTAGTAACAGTGTAAGCACTTTCTTGATTTGAATATAAGCCTTAGTTTTTTTCTTTTTTTCCTCACTCATTTCCTGCTAAAGCAACCTTCATGTCCAAGACTGAAGCTCAGTCATTCTGTTAGTAAGAACCTGAACTTAAAAATTAAGGTTTTTTGGTACCTGAGTGTTTCTGTAGTAATCAGAGACCAGGAAACTTTCGAAAAGGTCTTTATTTTGTTTGGAAAGAGGAATATGAAGTATGCAAAAATCTGTAATGATACAAGATTCTTCTCCATTAAAATCAAAATTTCATTGAATAGAGTTTGACATTTGGAATTATTGATAGTTTTGTTCCTTTTGGTGTTGTTGAATTGCATGTAGGTGTCTTCCACTTTAAGGTGGTCATAGGATGCTTCCCTTGTAAAGAAACTGTTAGATGAAAAGAGAGCTTCAGCCTGGAAAAAAAGGAGGTGTCTGGTCAGAAAAATGCATCCTAGAGGTTTTGTGAGGAAATACTGGGAAATTTTTGTTCTTAGAAGCACAAGTCGTAAATAAGAGATCAAGGAAGTGCTACAAAACCAGAAGGGCTTTATTACTGGCTTTGTGTTTTACTGGGGCATTGTAACAGAGTATAGCCCTGAGAAAGCTTGAGAAGATGTTTAAACCAAGACCTGGCTGAATGAATCTTAAAACTCTGAGCAAAGACACCATTCCTGGTGGTGGTGGTTGTTGTGTTGTTTGTTTGTTTGTTTGTTTTTGTGGTTGGTTGTTTTTTTCCCTTGGTCCTTTTAGTGTACAAGAGAATATGGCTTTAATTTAGTGCTATTACCATTTTAAAGAACAAGTTTGTCCTCCCCAAAGCAGTCCTGTGGTCTTTGAGCTGAAGATCTGGCCTGTGCACTTTGGTAATAGCCTGGGGAGGCTGAAAGGATTTCTAACCTGGCAGAATTGTTTATTGGAAAAGAACCAGAGCTACAAGGGCTAGAATTAACAATCTCTATGCAGTAGGTAAATTATTCATTGTGTCTAAACTTACCAGCTGCTTCTGAACAGCAAGGCAAGTTATTAAATTTAATCTGTGTGGTTGCCATGATGTCTCAAAGTTAGCTGATCTTCCTTAGTTAACCTGTAGCCCAGTTCTTGGTGTGTGGGTTAGGCTGTGGTTTCATTATTTAGGTTTTTTCTTCTTTTTTTTCCCCTCTTTCTTACCGTTAGCATCATCTGACTAGGTAGAGTCACTAGAATGAGGCACTTAATTTGTGAAACTGAGGGGGAGGATTTTTTTTAAACAGTTACTGATATTCATAATGGAGAAATAGGTCATGTGCTGGTTGTGGGTATTTATGATCAAAACTAGATTTTTTTTTTTTTTTCACTGTGGTTGTGTACTTCTGTGTTAACATTTTAAGACCTGGGATGCAGGATTGATGCAAAGTCAATCCGTTCAGAGAGGGGATGCCCACTTCACTCCAAGATGAAGCCAAGGGCGTGGCAGCATGTGACAGGATTTGGTTTACTGTTCATTTATTTGGCTTGATGTGGCAAATAGGGTAGTAAGAGTCCCTTCTCTGCTATGAGACAGACTTTGTCTGTGGTTACTGTCTTTTGAAGAAAGAAGTCTTGACAGAGTATGATGTTGTCATGTTCTAGTTTGCAGGAGGAATGTGCTTTTGAGGCAAACCTCCTTGTGATCCTCATGTGCCATGCTCCTTCTCTCCGGGTGGCCCTGGGCTCCTTTCAGACATATGATTTCTGGCTAAACCGGAAAGTGCACTGCAGGACCACACCCAGTGTGCTGTGGCACTAAGAGATCTGGAATCTGTAAGACCCTACTAGAAAATCTGGAAGACCCTACTAGAACTAGTCCAGAGTAAAACAAAACCCCAACATGTGTAATGTGGATCAGAGAACTCTGCTTTTTTTGCTGTACCCCTGTTGCTCCAAACTACTTAGTAATGTTAACACAACCATAAACCAGTGTTTGGAATGGGAACACAGCTCAAATAAGCTGATGGCTTCAGGATATGATATTTTCAATCTAAAATGCCTTGGTTCAAATCCCTTATTTATTAAACTGATGTAAGTAATAACAACTCTTAATTTTGCTTGCTGACTCTGTTATGTACTTTTCAAATCTGATATTATTCTCTCCCTGGGTTATATATTCTCTTTCAATGTGCTGTTCTATGGTACAAGCTTTCAGATGTGATTTTAATGATTGGTTTAAACTGTACTAGCAAGGAGATAATTTGATCTTGCTCCCTGCATGTATTTTCCATTTTCAAATCTTCCCTTTTTGACAACTCCTTTCTTTCCCTGCGTTCATAAATTTTCTTCTTTTAAAAATGGATAACATTCTTAAGTAAAATAAAGAAGGCTTTTACAAAAGCAGCTGCATGAATTGTAGGCTTACTCAAATACATTATGTGGATTTTTTTGAAACTTTTTCTTTTCCCTTTATTAGTTCTGACAAAATATACCCGTTCCTGTGTGCTAATGATTTTATCAGAGTGGCGGAGTTCCACGGGAGTGATAAGTTTGAACTACCTTATGGAATAAAGAGAGCAGGTTTGTGTTCCCCATGCTCTTTTTTTTTTTTTCTTTTCTTTTCTTTTCTTTTTTTAATAAACAGCCCAAACAAACCAAATGCTTAAATGATGTGTAAAGCCACCTTAATCTCTGGCCCTAGTCTTTCCTGTTTTATAGAATCATAGAATGGTAAGGTTGGAAGGGACCTCAAGGATCATCTACTTCCAACCCCTTGCCATAGGCAGGGACACCTCCCACTAGTACAGCTCACTCAAGACCTCATCCAATCTGGCCTTGAACACCTCCAGGGAGGGAACAGCCACAACCTCCCTGGGCAACCTGTTCCAGTGCCTCACCACCCTCACTGTAAAGAACTTCCTCGTAATATCCAGTCTAAGGAAGTTGTCATCAACGCATTCCAGATGTCAGTCCTTCTAGAAGTATCTAGCAATGACTTAAGTGGGTCCAGAGGAGGACCACAAAGATGGTCAGAGGGCTAGAGCACCTTGCCTATAGGGACAGGCTTGAGAGAGTCTGGTCTGTTCGGTCTGTAGAAGAGAAAGCTTTGGGGAGACCTTATAGCAGCCTTCCAGTACTTGAAAGGGGCCTAAAGGAAGTCTGGGGAGGGACATTTACAAAGGCTTGTAATGATAGGATGAGAGGGAATGGATTGAAGCTTGAGGAGAGTATATTTAGACTGGGGATTAGAAAGAAATTCTTATAGTGAGGGTGGTGAGATGCTGGAACTGGTTGCCCAGGGAGGTTGTACTTCCTCCCTAGAAGGGGACCTACAGGAAGGCTGGGGAGGGACTATTTACAAGGTCTTTCAACAACAGGATAAGGAGCAATGGGTTTAAACTGGCAGGGGGAGATTTAGACTGGATGTTAGGAGAAAGTTCTTTGCAGTGAGGGTGGTGAGGCACTGGAACAGGTTGCCCAGGGAGGTTGTGGCTGCTCCCTCCCTGGAGGTGTTCAAGGCCATGTTGGAGGAGGCCTTGAGTGAGCTGTACTAGTGGGAGGGGTCCCTGCCTATGGCAAGGGGGTGGAAGTAGATGATCCTTGAGGTCCCTTCCAACCTTACCATTCTATGATTCTAAGTCTTCAAGGCCAGGTTGGATGAGGCCTTGAGCAATCTGGTCTAGTGATGAGTGTCCCGGCCCATGGCAGAGGTCTTGGAAGTAGCTGATCTTTGAGATCCCTTCCAGCCCAAATAATTCAATGAATCTATGAATTTAGTCCTTTTGTCCTGGGACCTTCCTGTTGGACTTGCCTCTCTTAGCAGATGAGCTTCAAAAAGGTGGGAGTGAGGAATAGTGGAGCTTATTCATCTCCCTTTTAATTTGTCTGTGTGTCCATGGGCAACAATGCTAAAGATACTTATCTAGTGCTTTGCTAGGTGAAATAATATCTGGGTCAATGTGGTGAAGCATAAACCACACACCTAAGCAGAATGGAATCCAGAGTCCTACTGAGGCAGAAGCCCCCTGGTTGGGACAGTTACATCAGCGAAATTTCCCCTGGTGTGAGAAACTAGTCCAGCAAAAGGAAAGTTGTGTCACTAGGGCTGCAGTGAGATATTTCTGTAGTTACATAGCTGCTGTACCTCTGTTGGTCAGAGCACAGTAAACAGGACCAGAGACCCTAAGGGTCTTAGTTGCCCTTTTGGGAAGAGCTGTGAAGTCTCAAGCCTCAGGGATTGTTTTAACACTGAACAATGCACCTTCTTAGTACCCTGTGATGCTGGACTTCAGACTCCTGGTTAGCTTATTACGAGCATTGTGCATTTTCCTATGGTTTTTGGGGTTGTGGTGAGTAAAAGTACTCTGAGTTGTGGACTCTTCTCAGAAGCACTCAGAGTGTGCAGCAGGCACCTCCCCACTAAGCCTTTTGTCAATGGGCACAGCCTGGTTTGATGTTTTCTTTGAAGGTAGGTCATGTTACTGCCCCTGACTGTGTGCCTCCTCCTCTTGGTTCAAGGCTGCTTCTGTTTCAGTTGGAGGTGGATAGAAGGAAAAAACAAAGTTAAGTAGGATGCAGATTATGGGAACTTTTCTTGTGCTTTTTTACTGTACCTAAGATTTTTGTTATCATTGGGATTTTTTTTTTTTACTGCAAATGCTGTATAATATTATCTGACAGCAAAGTGTTGGGGCAGGAAAAGCTTCCCAGAGAAGAGCTCTAATACATGTGAATTTCTTTAGCATTGTTGTTTAACCTGTGACCCTACATTACAAAGTTTCTTATTCTGAGTTTTTTTTAATGCACAACACTTAAAAATTACTGTCTGGAACTGCTGTAGTCAGGGTGTGGTGCTTACTTTTATACTGGAAAGCAGAGAATATTTTCATCAGTCTTCTTTGTATTTACTTTCTAGAGCAATTTTTTCGTTTAGCCCTTTCAAGACTGCAGAACTGTGGACTCTCCAATGAAGATGATAGGTGAGATGGTTTATTTACTGCTGTTTCTGTTCATTGCATTTTTAGTATTTGCCTGAAATGTCAGTGGTGTTATCCTGATGTTGTTCAAGCAAGCCAAGTTGCAGATCTGACCAAGTGTGTCCAAGCAATATATAACTGGTTCCAAGATTTAAATAAGTTTGGTTTTTGGGGAGGGATTGTTGACAAGGTCCTGCAACGACAGGACAAGGGGCAATGGGTTTAAACTGGCAGAGGGGAGATTTAGACTGGATGTTAGGAGGAAGTTCTTTCCAGTAAGGGTGGTGAGGCAATGGAACAGGTTGCCCAGGGAGGGTGTGGCTGCTCCCTCCCTGGAGGTGTTCAAGACCAGGTTGGATGAGGCCTTGAGTGAGCTGTGCTAGTGGGAGGTGTCCCTGCCTCTGGCAGGGGGTTGGAACGAGATGATCCTTGAGGTCCCTTGCAACCTTACCATTCTATGATTCTATGGTTTTAAACACACATAACCCCAGCCTGCCAGAATTAATTGTCCTGTGAGGCATCTTAAAGTTTTAGATTTCTTGCTAGGGATTTGCAGTCCTGTAGTATCCTTTTATACTCAAGGAAAGTGAAACTAGCCCTTAGAAACTGAATGTAATCTCCCATTTCAAAGTTGTTAGTGTAAGCTAGAGGATGTTTGTTATATGGAGATGCAAAACAGTAACTTTCTACACAAAAGAAATCTTAGACACATCCCCATATCATTGCATCCACTGACCTGCTGTGCACTTTGGAGATGTAGGGAGCCAGGAAAGGCTGTTCCTGACATTTTGGGAGTAACAAGGGTGTGTGTGGCACGGAGTGAAGCATGCCGCAGGTAACTTGCTTCCCATACATTAGATTGCCCTGTTTAAATTTCTTTGTTAGAAACTGCTTCTACTGAGAGTTTTTATTTTGTTTGGTTGGTTGGTTGGTTTTGGAGGGTCTTTCCATGTGTTTGTCTTACCCTTGGGTTAGTTTTATGTTTTCATTTCTAGGTGTTGGGATTTTCTTTCACTTTAGTCGTTTAAACTGGCAGAGGGGAGATTTAGACTGGATGTCAGGAGAAAGTTCTTTGCAGTGATGGTGGCGAGGCACTGGAACAGGTTGCCCAGGGAGGTTGTGGCTGCTCCCTCCCTGGAGGTGTTCAAGGCCAGACTGGATGAGGCCTTGAGTGACCTGTACTAGTGGGAGGTGTCCCTGCCTACGGCAGGAGGTTGGAAGTAGATGATCCCTGAGGTCCCTTCCAACCTTACCACTCTATGATTCTGTGATTGTTCTTGGAGTATGTTGGTTGGTTGATTTTTTTAGGGTGGGGGAGTGTCCCTTTTGTGTGGTGTGTGGTTTTGTTTTGAGGTAGTATAGTAGGGTTGGCAAGTATACTAAAATCCTGTGTTTACAAGTGATGCAAATGACTTCTTAGAGTTGTAGTCTAGCAAAAATGGGCTAACAATCTACTATATGTCTTTTTTAATCAAGGAGATCAAATAGAAGATTGTCGCTTCAAGGCAAATGCCAGGATCGTATTTTAATTAAACCTGATTGGAACATGATCAAAATAATTTGGGTTCAAGCCTAAGAGTTTGTTTTTTTTTTTTTTTTTTTTTTAAATACCCAGTTTTACTTTTCTTCACCAATTGTACTCCTTCCTTTCCTTGTGTTTAGTATCGATTTCTAGGATGTTCAAATTTACTCTTAAGGGAAATTGACAGAGACAGGCTAGTCTTTTGTCTGGGGTTTGAAGGAGGATGCCAATGTTGTGTTAGACATTTCATCAAATTGCAATTTTTTGGTCCATAGATATGCTTACAGTGCAGCACAGTATGTTTTAAATGGATGTACCTGTCCTATAGGTTAAAAGGTAATAGGTTTTTTAACCTTTGAATGTAGTTTCTCTGATATGTCCAATCTAAACCTCCCCTGTCACAGTTTCAGGCTGTTTCCTCTTGTTCTGTCACCAGAGAGAAGAGACTGACCCCTGCCTTACTTGAACCTCCTTTCAGGTAGTTGCAGTGAAGTCTGCCTTTGGCAGCTCTGTAATGCTGCTGCCTAATTCAACCTCCTTGATGGAATGCAAACCAAATGTCCCTGTAAATTCACTATGGGGAAGAGTGAGGGAACATGCTATAAAGTATTTTAGCAAGTATTCAGCTTTAAGAGCACCAAATCTATCGTCATTATGTAGAATCATAGAATGGTAAGGTTGGAAGGGACCTCAAGGATCATCTAGTTCCAACCCCCTGCCATAGGCAGGGACACCTCCCACTAGTACAGCTCACTCAAGGCCTCATCCAACCTGACCTTGAACAACTCCAGGGAGGGAGCAGCCACAACCTCCCTGGGCAACCTGTGCCAGTGCCTCACCACCCTCACTGCAAACAACTTCCTCCTAACATCTAGTCTAAATCTCCCCTCTGCCAGTTTAAACCCATTGCCCCTTGTCCTGTCATTGCAAGACCTTGTCAATAGTCCCTCCCCAGCCTTCCTGTAGGCCCCCTTCAGATACTGGAAGGCTACTATCAGGTCCCCTCGAAGCCTTCTCTTCTGCACGCTGCAGAGCCCCAACTCTCTCAGTCTGTTCTCATAGGAGACCTGCTCCAGCCCTCTGATCATCTTCATGGCCTCCTCTGGACCTGCTCAAACATTTCCATGTCCTTCCTGTGCTGAGGGCTCCAGAACTGCACACAGTACTCCAAGTGGGGTCTGACAAGAGCAGAGTAAAGGGGCACAATCCCCTCCCTTGCCCTGCTGGCCACACTGCTCTTGATGCAGCCTAGGACTCGGTTGGCTGTCTGGGCTGCATGTGCACACTGCAGGCTCATGTTGAGCTTTTCATCAACCCAGACTCCAAGGTCCTTTTCCTCAGGGCTGCTCTCCAGCCATTCACCACCCAGCCTGGATTTGTGCTTGGGATTGTGCCTACCCAGGTGCAGGACCTTACACTTGACCTTGTTGAATTTCATGAGGTTGTCCTGGGCCCACCTCTCCACCCTCTCCAGGTCCCTCTGGGGGAATTTTGTACAACTGAGGTAACATTCTACATTTGTATAACTGAGAGAAAATTCTACATAATGAGAGACAAGTATGGTTGATTTGTCTTGTTTTTTTCCCTGAACAGTGCTGTTTTCCGTACTTCAATGACATTTTCACTGTGTAAAGGTCTAGCTCTCCAAAGCTGGAAGTGAACAGTGACACTAACTTCAATGAAATGGGGTGCAGGAGAAGGGTTTTCCAGACTAAGACTGTCCACAGAGTAACTTCTGAACACCTGTTCTCCCTATTTCCTCATCATTACTTGCTGGACTCTCAGGATTCAAGAGCAGTAAATTCTTACAAATGCATTTACACTATTCTGAGTCAACAATATGTGACCTTTGGCAAATAACCTCAAAGGAAATAATTTGCATTCCTCAGCTGACTATGCGAATATGTGTTAAAGGAGTTGAGGTCGAGATCATGTTTTTCCTTTTCCAGAGAAGCAGAATTTCAGTGGAATGTGGAGGATGCAAGCCTTCTAACTTTGAAAGGCTACATTTTCATTTAACAATATTTTCCTGTTATCCACTGGGAAAATGTTTCTTTAAACATTTCACTGTATAAACAAAATATTGTAACTAGTGCTTGGCCTTGAGATTGAGGGATTTTTGTACACCACATGAATAGAACAGTGCTTTGAGTGACTTAAGGGATTGCTTTTAGATGTTGGAGATTAGTTACCATGCAATTTGCATCAGGATCTATTTGCACTCTAAGCAGATCTCTAACTGCACTTAAACCATTACTGTAGCAGATGTTACAGCTGCAGTCTTAATGGTTTCCAGACACTTCAGTCTTTCATATTTCAGTTGTAGCACACCTGATGTTTAGTGACATCTAAATTTATTTCTCTTCTTGCTAATTTATTGACATGGGGAAGGGATGAGTGTCATTCACCTTTTGGGATTTTTTGTAATACAAAAACATTATGATAAAGGTAAATTTACATATCTTTGAATTAAGTCCAACCTTGTTTACATATCCTGTTTAGTGGGGGTGGGGTGTTGGACTATATGACCTTTGGAGGTCACTTCCAACCCAGATCATTCTATGAGTCTTTCTCTCCATTTCATATGTTCATTTCCTGTGATATTCTGTGTTTGGTGTTTTGTTTTGTGTTTTTGTTTTTACTGTAGCATAACCCATTTCCCTCCCTGCTTGTCACTGTCAGTTCAAGGCCAAATTGGATGAGGCCTTGAGCAACCTGTACTAGTGGGAGGTGTCCCTGCCTATGGCAGGGGGTTGGACCTAGATGATCCTTGAGGTCCCTTCCAACCTTACCATTCTATGATTCTATGAAATCTGTGCTACTATGGACTTATGTTTGTTACTGGGTACACTTGAATGCTGGAGACAGTGGTGCTAATGGGAGGAGGCAATTCAGAAATTCATGCCAGACTTCCTGTTTGAGTTGGCCCACTTTGACTTCCTGAGCTTGACAGAGATTAAATGCTGGTCTTTCTAATTTGTGTGACTACAGTTATGACTGTAGTCTTGTACAATTAATCAGGAGTATTTGGTCTGCTTGTTGACTTTGTCCATTTCAAAAGTTCACATAGCAGTGTTAGAAGTGTTATTGGTTATTTGAAGGCAGCTGATAACTGTTACAAGTATGCATGTTAAGGGTCCTGGAGCTTGAAGGCTTTATCAAAATTTCACTCTGTTTTTCATTGCAAGTAGTGCTGGTCACCTCTTAGCCATGAACAAGTTCTGGTTTGCATCTGTCAGTAACAGGGAATAGGGTTCAGGTTTGACTTGAGGAGCTTTCCTGCTTCTGTAGATACATGAACCTTGGCTGACCAGCTCTAAAGCCACATTTTATTTTTACCCTTTCTGCCTCTAGTGTGCCCTACTGTATGGTGCAGAGAGGAGAAACTAAAGAACTCTCCAGTTTTATAACAGAATAGAAGACATCATTTCAATAGCTAGGGACTGACATAGTGAAGAAGCTTTTAAATCATAGCCTCCTTTTGATAGATATTTTGATTGACAGAAACATGCTATAAGTAACAGGAAAACATGATACAGTCATACACCAGTTCTGTGGGACTTTTTTCTCTACTCCCTCATTCTACCTTCATCTTCATGAATCATGGGTTTGGTCCAATTTTCCTTCTCGTTTCTCCTCACTGTTGCTTCTCTGTAGCCCAGGATCTTGGTTTGAGCTCTGTAATGCAGCTGCAAGTAGCAGAAGTGTAATTCAGAGAAAGAGGAGCTTCTGTTCCCTCTCCTTGACAACATTGCAAGAGGCACGTGTTCATCAGTCTGCTTTCTTAGGATATCATAAAACTAGATTGAAAAACTTATTTGAAAATGGACTGAAGCACTCCTGAAGTAGAGAAGGGAAGGGTTCCTGGGTGTAGAGGGAATGGGCATACTGAGGACAAGATGGTGTTAATAGGTGGACAGAATGCCAGGGTGGGAGGCACCCCAAGGATCATCTGGCACAACCTATCTAGGTAATAGCAGAGTTGAAATCTGCTGACCCCATACCTTGTCAACCAGGATCCCTCACTACAGGAAGGACATTGGGGTGCTAGATTATGTCCAGAGAAGGGCAATGAGGGTCTGGAGCACATGGCCCATGAGGAGTGTCTAAGGGAGCTGGTGTTGTTTGGTGTGAAGAGGAGGAGGAGGCTGAGGGGAGACCTCATTGCTCTCTACAACTACCTGAAGGGAGGTTGGAGGGAAGAGAGGGCAGCCTCCTTTTGGGGATAAGGAGTAGATGGAATTGTTTCAGGCTGTGCCAGGAGAAGATCAGGCTGGATGTTAAGAAATACTTCACTGAAAAGCTAATCAAACACTGGAATGGTCTGCTTAGGGCACTGCTAAAGTGTTCAAGTGGTATATGGACCTGGTGCTAGGGGGCATGGTTTAGTGTTGGCCCTTCAGTGCTGGGTTGAGGGTTGAACTGTATGATCTTGGGGATCTCTTCCAGCTGGATGGATGTGTTCTGTGATTCTTTGTTCAGACTGTCCAGTGTAGGCAAATGCACTGCTTTCCTTGGGAAATGATTCCTATGTCTAACTGTTCTCATGGTGAAATTTTTTTTTTTTTTTTTTT
>VWZE01021571.1:231131-242873 GCA_013396675.1 Eubucco bourcierii
TTTTTTTTTTTTTTTTTTTTTTTTTTGGTGGATTCTAATCAGAATCTCCCCAGGAGTGGTTTGTACATATTACCCCTTGTCTTTTCCATGTGAGTCCTTCTAAGGAGTCTCCATGGTCCTGGTAGCTGCCCTTCATGTACTAGTCCATGGTAATAAGGTCTCTCCTGAGCCTTCTTTTCTCAAGGCTGATCATAACACAGTTTTCTCTGCCTTTCTTCATATGGCAGCTCTTGCAGTCCTCTAATTGTTCTTTTGCTTCTGCTTCTCTTTGTCAAACTACTGGACTCCTTATGTGGGGGCAACAGAGGTGTTCAGTTCTCCAGTGTAACTCAAGACACAATACATGATCCGCCCCAATGGTAGTCAGTTCTGTCTTTAGCAGTGTGACGGTTTGGGAGTTCCTTGCCCCCCCACACTTTGTAAAATGACCCAGACTAGAACTCAACCAGCTGGAAGTTAAGGACTGAAGCTCTGTTTACAGCTCAGCACAATGTACAAGCAGAGAGATACACTATAGACAGGAGTAGTTACAGAAATAGACAAGTTACAGGGAATACAGAAACACAACTCCCCTCCCAGAAATCAGAGACCCCAGGAGGGGCTCCCAACCACCCTTCCACCTTCTCCCCACCCCTGTACCTTACCCCAAGGTTTGCCTTACAGACAAGGTGAATTAGGAGGATCAACCATGGGGATTAGAAGAAAAGTGGTTAGTGAGGATTAATTGGCAGAGGAGCCAGAGCCCAGAAGCTGCTAGATCCCCCAGGAGCTGCTGTTCCAGCAAGCAACAGACAGAGACTGTCTTATCTAATGTTTTGGTTATTGTTCCCAAACAATTTCTTAGCAAGTGTAAGAGTGAAGTAGACATCACCATGTTTTCCTTTCACAGCCTATAATGTAATTTTCTCTATTAAAATATTCCAATTAGCCTCAAACCAGCACAAGCAGACAGAAAAAGGTAAGGCAATAAACCCCATTGATTTTAGCTATGATTAGATCTCCAGTGCAGTTTGTCACACGACTGCAAAAACACTAGCACAGCCCCATGGGGTAGAATCACAGACCAACTTCTCACCTCACTGAGTTCTGAGGTTCTGAATTACATGGACCTGTGGCATTAGCTGGAAATCTTTTTCTGAATGAAGCTACTCAGGAAGCACTAGAGGAAGGTGTGCCAGCTTTTTTTCCATGTCACCTTGCCCTGAAAGCTGCATTTAGCAGTACTGCCTACATAGATATCTGTTTTTAAAGGCAATTCCCTCTGCAGATGTGGCCCTAGAGCAGCAGATGTGAAGGTGCTATTCCAACTTTTTTCTGTTTGTTTTTTTTTTTTTTTTTCCCAGTACAGTTTGGGTTTTTTTCAGTGCTTTTTATAGTTAGCTTTGAGACCCAGTTTCTTTTTGCCTGTGCAGCACAGCATGAACAGCTCTGGAGAAACTTTGAGTACTTGAAAGGAGCCTACAGGAAAGCTGGGGAGAAACATTTTACAAGGGCTGGTAGTGAGAGGATGAGGGGGAATGGCTTTATGTTTGAGGATGGATGTACACTGAATACTAGAAAGAAGTTCTTTACAGTAAGGGCAGTGAGACACTAGAACACATTATCCAGGGAGGTCATGGATACCCCCTCTCTGGAGGTGTTGAAGGCCAGATTGGACAAGGTCCTGAGCAATGTGGTCTAGTGAGAGGTATCCCTACCCATGGCAGGGGTGTTGAAACTAGCTGATCTTAAAGTTTCCTTCCAAGCCAAATGGTTCTCTGAATCTATGAGAAACGAGAAACTGCTTTGTACCTTGAGATGTTGGTCAGCCTCGGCTTGAGCAGGCTGTTTTCATTGATGTTGAATTTAGAATCATAGAATCATGGAATGTAAGGTTGGAAGGGACCTCAAGGATCATCTAGTTCCAACCCCCTGCCATAGACAGGGACACCTCCCACTAGTACAGGTTATTTTATTTTATATTAATATTTGTACTCAGCTGAAAAAACAAACTCGTGCTTGCTAAACTGTAAGGCTATTTGTGTCTGAAGAGAATATCAGTGGTTTGGTTTTGTTTTTCCTACTGCAATCAAGTTGAATAGTTTCTGCTCTAAAGAAGCATATTTACAATGAAAAATGATGTGCTTGCTCTATGAGGGGGAATTTGAAATCTTACACATTGTATGTAAGCCTTCCCTGAAGAGCCAAAATCACTTGAGTAAAAAACCAGCAAGCCAGTCTGCCTTTTTTAATTTTTAGCAAAGCGTTTTACTAACACTGAAAGAAGACAGTAAAGAATCACAGAAACATCCAGGTTGGAAAAGCCCTTCAGGATCATCAAGTCCAACCTATAACCCTACTCTATAAAAGTCAACTTAAACCATATTCCAAAGCACCACATCCAAATGACCCTTAAACGCATCCAGGGTTGGTGATTCAACCACCTCCCTGGGCAGCTCATTCCAGTCCCTGACCACTCTCTCCATGAAAAACTTTTTCCTAATACCCAGTCTAAACCTACCCAGTCTCAGCTTGAGGCCGTTCCCCCTTGTTCTGTCTCCAGTTACCTGTGACAAGAGACCAATGGCAGCTCTCCACAACATCCCTTCAGGTGGTTAAGAGACAGCAATGAGGTCTCCCCTCATCATTCTCTTTTTCAAACTAAACAACCTCATCTCCCTCAGTCACTCCTCCTAAGATTTATTCTCTAGGCCCTTCATGATCCTGTGGATCCACTCCAGCAGCACCTCCACATCTCTCTTCTACTGAGGTGCCCAAAACTGAACACAGTACTCAAGGTGTGGTCTCAGCAAAGCTGAATACAAGGCAACAATCACCTCCCTACTGCTGCTGGCCACAGCATTTTTTTAATACAAGCTAGGATGCCATTGACCTACTTCGCTGCCTGTGCACACTGCTGGCTCATCCAGCTACCTGTCTATTACTACCCACAGGTCCCTTTCTGCCAGGCTGCTCTCCAGCCACACTTCCCCAAACCTGTAGCATTTCTTGGGGTTGCTGTGACTCAAGTACAGGACCTGACATTTGGCCTTGTTGAAACTCATCCCATTAATGTTGGCCCACTGGTCTAGCCTATCCAAGAGGCTATCTCTACTCTTATTCAAATCAACACTGCCACCTAACTTGGTGTCATCTGCAAGCTTACTGATGACACTCTCTATGCCTGAATCAAAGTTATCAATAAAGATGTTAAAAAGAAGTGGTCCCAACACATATCCCTGAGGCACACCACTAGTGACCAGCTGCCAACTGGATTTAACTCCATTGACCACCACTCTTTGGGCTCTCCTGTCCAGCCAGTGCTTTATCCAGGAGACCGTGTGTTCACCCAAGCCATGAGTAACCAATTTGTCTACAAGAATGGTGTGGGGAACAGTATCAAAGGCTTTTATAAAGTCCAGGAATACAACATTGACAACCTTTCCCTCATCCAGTAGCCAGGTTATCTTGTCAAAGGAGACCAGGTTGCCCAAGCAGGACCTGCCCTTCATAAACCCATGCTGACTTGGCCTGATGCCCTGGTTGTTGTCAATGTGACATATGATGGCATTTGAGATGACCTGCATCATGACCTTCCCTGGTACCGAGGTCAACGTGGCAGGTCTGTAGTTTCCCAGATCTTTCTTTCTGCCCTTCTTGCAGATAGGCGTTACGTTGGGTAGGCACAATCCCAAGCACAAATCCAAGCTGGGTGGTGAATGGCTGGAGAGCAACCCTGAGGAAAAGGACCTTGGAGTCTGGGTTGATGAAAAGCTCAACATGAGCCTGCAGTGTGCACATGCAGCCCAGACAGCAACCGAGTCCTGGGCTGCATCAAGAGCAGCGTGGCCAGCAGGGCAAGGGAGGGGATTCTGCCCCTTTACTCTGCTCTCGTCAGACCCCACCTGGAGTACTGTGTGCAGTTCTGGAGCCCTCAGCACAGGAAGGACATGGAAGTGTTGGAGTGGGTCCAGAGGAGGCCACGAAGATGATCAGAGGGCTGGAGCAGCTCTGCTATGAGGACAGACTGAGAGAGTTGGGGCTCTGCAGCCTGGAGAAGAGAAGGCTTCGAGGGGACCTGATAGTAGCCTTCCAGTATCTGAAGGGGGCCTAGAGGAAGGCTGGGGAGGGACTATTGACAAGGTCTTGCAATGACAGGACAAGGGGCAATGGGTTTAAACTGTCAGAGGGAAGATCTAGACTGGATGTCAGGAAAAGTTCTTTACAGTGAGGGTGGTGAGGCACTGGAACAGGTTGCCCAGGGAGGTTGTAGATGCTCCCTCCCTGGATGTGTTCAAGGCCAGATTGGATGAGGCCTTGAGTGAGCTGTACTAGTGGGAGGTGTCCCTGCCTATGTCAGGGGGTTGGAACTAGATGATCCTTGAGGTCCCTTCCAACCTTACCATTCTATGATTTGCTACCCTCCAGTCCGCTAGCACATCCCTGGTTAGCCAGGACTTCCTTCAGCACCCTTGGGCGCAGCATATCCAGGCCCACAGACATGTGTATGCCCAAGTGGCACACACTTAAAAACCTTGGAATAAGATGGAAAACCTTACTGTTAGAACTTACCAAACATTTGCTCTAACTTTGAGTACTTTTTGGCTGTGGAAACTGTTCTAAATTCAAAAGGAATGATTGTTTTGGCTTTAGTACAAGATCTCGTTTGTTGCTTAATGTTTTATATACTTAGCATGCTGCCTAATGTGAATCTAGTCTCATGAAACACAACTTTTAATCAAGCATATCCCTCATGTCATGACAGCATGCAGTTCAACACGTGTTGAAAGATGTTTAGACAGTACTTTCTAAAGAGAGAGAGAAAAATCAACATGGTTCATCTGAAGAGCCGTTGTGTGCCATTGGGCTGCATTTTTTTCACAAGTAAAATTCAGAGGCCTCCACAGTGAACTGTGAACTTCAGTCCTGTTGCTTTAGCTTATGGTAAAGGTCTCTAGAGGTCTAGAGTTGTACAGTATTGCAGAAGCATCTTAATTTGAGTTAGCTTTTTCTCAGACATTTTGTATCCTGATTGGTATACCCATAGAATGGGATAAGTTTTTCAGCATTATGAAAGACAATTTAGAATCATAGAATGGTAAGGCTGGAAGGGACCTCAAGGATCATCTAGTTCCAACCCCCTGACATAGGCAGGGACACCTCCCACTAGTACAGGTTACTCAAGGCCTCATCCAACCTGACCTTGAACACCTCCAGGGAGGGAACAGCCACAACCTCCCTGGGCAACCTGTTCCAGTGCCTCACCACCCTCACTGCAAAGAACTTCCTCCTGACATCCAATCTAAATCTCCCCTCTGCCAGTTTAAACCCATTACCCCCTTAATGGCACCTGTATCACCAAGTGGTTGGTTGATAAGCAGCAAACCAGTGGAAAAAGGACACATATAGAACTAGTTTCACAGAATAGAAACCATTTCCTGGCTTTCTCAATTGTTAGATGGGAAAAAATGCAGATGCATTATTTAGTTTCTGAAAGCATCTTTAGTATGTGATACAGGATTGAGACTGCTTTATAGTGGATGAAGTAAAAGATACATGACAGCATTCAGTGAACAAGCCAGCTAAGTGCAAATATATCATTAATAACAATATGAAACAAGGGAAGTTGTGCATATTAACAAGTTCTGTTTCTTCCACAGCATTGCCTGCCGACGATGTGTTGTGGTTGGTAATGGAGGAGTTCTTCGAAATAAGACCTTAGGGGAGAAAATTGACTCCTATGATGTGATAATAAGGTAAATGGGGGGTCTCTGTTTTGTGTATGTTCAAGGAATTAACAGACTTCTTCTGTCAGCTGATAGCTTTATACAAATGAAAATGTATAAATCCTCCTGTTTTGCTTTTTCTGTCACAACTTTCATTTAAAAATATTTAGGGAAAAATAATGGATGTGTGGTTTATCACACAGACTGATTGATCAGTCTGCCTTGAGGAGTGGTCAGATCTCTTCCAGAGGGATCCAATCATGCGACAGCCCAGAGACCTGCATGTGTCTGTCATTGTGAGACAGCATCTTGGGCAGTTCTGCCTCTTACCTCCCACACCACTCTTGTCTTATCCCTCTGCTGGCATGTGCCTTGCTCAAAGCAGACTAAACAGTGTTTGTGTTGGGGAGTCCACCTCAAGGCCTCAGCTGGAGGATGATGTAGATCTCTGCCTCTCTTTCTCAAGCAGGTTAGTTCGTACTGAATATCTGTGAACTACCAGAGGACAAGTGGGGTTTGAAGAGGTATCTGGACTAGGGAAACTGGGGAAGTGCTCAGAGAAGAGCAGGCAAGGAAAGGAAAGGGTAGGGAGGGGAAAAAGCTCAAATGCCAAGCAACCTGAAAATAGGACAATTGGCTAATTAGAGCAGGTTTTCCTGCACTTTAAGGAAAAGATAAGTCAGTTTCTCCTGTGTGGGAATTGAGATGGTAACTGATCAAACAGGCATTTTGCCTGGAAGTCACCCTGTAGATAGTGTGGCTGAAATCTTTTTGACTAAAATCTGAGCCGTTTCAGTTTGTTGTCTTTAACATTGAACATAATCTCATTTTTGTTACTTTGCCATCAGTCATAATGCTTATTAGTAATAGTGTTTCAGTCTTCAAGCACTACTATAGAAAGCTGTATACAAAACCTGGAGTTTGATGTGCATTTGAAAATATGTTGATATGAGTTTCCCACCCCCCACACTTTGTAAAATGACCCAGACTAGAACTCAGCTGGCTGGAAGTTAAGGACTGAAGCTCTATTTACAGCTCAGCACAATGTACAAGCAGAGATATACACTACAGACAGGAATAGTTACAGAAATAGACAAGTTAAAGGGAATACAGAAACACAACTCCCCTCCCAGAAACCGGAGACCCCAGGAGGGGCTCCCAACCACCCTTCCACCTTCTCCCCACCCCTGTACCTTACCCCAAGGTTTGCTTTAAGCGCAAGGTAATTTAGGAGGATCGGCCAGGGGAGTTAGAAGGAAAGTGGTTAGTGAAGATTAATTGGCAGAGGAACCAGAGCCAGAAGCTGCTAGATCGCCTCAGATGCTGTTCTCCCAGCAAGAGACAGACAGAGACTGACTTACCTATATTTTGGTTTCTCTTCCCAAAACAAATCTTAGCAAGCCTATGAGTGAAGCAGACATCACCATTGTTTTCCTTTCACAACCTATAATGTAATTTTCTCTATTAAAATATTCTAACTAGCCTCAAACCAGCACAAGTGGAAATGAATACATGCAGTTTTTAAGTTGTAGGTCCTCCTATAAACTTAAAGCTGTAGAAAGTGATGCAGTTAAAATCCTTGTTCTTAGGAAACTTGACTTTGTCTGACAGCTTTGTGCTTTATGAAAACAAAACAAAAAGATTCTTGCACTTATTTTTATTGGTTGGTTGTTGGGGTTTTTTTTGGTAAACCTGAAGTGGCAAATGTAGATTTGTTTAGATATTGAAATGTTTTCCTCCCTGACAGCTGCAGCAGACCAAAATGCAAATACCAATCTATTTTGCCTAGGAAGTCTTTCATTGCCCTTGACAATGAAAATATGAGTATGAATTTCATGTAGAATTAATTTCTGTAATTCAGTAAATCAATGTCTATCTGGAATGTGGTTATTTATATGCATGAAGAGGTAGTTGTCTTCTTTCAAAATCTGCAGGGAAAAAACCCTTTTCACAAATGGATGAGCTCAGAACTTTTTCCAGTGGTCTGGTAATTCCAGAAGCTAGAAGGACAAATGCAAACCTTTAATGAGGTGTGTCCAGGAAATGTGTGGACGTGGCACTTAGGATCGTGGTTTAATGGCCATGGTGGTGTTAGGTTGATGGTTGGACTCCAGATGTCTTCTCCAACTGAAATGATTCTGTGGTTCTATGATTTTCACTGTAGGGTAGTCACACACAATCACTGTGATACAGAGCAACTCCATGGATTAATTTGAAGCTGTTGCAAGTATTTGGGCTCCCTGTATATCTGTCTGCTCTTCTTACAGCAGACATCTTCCTTTGGACTGCTGTCACACATTTAAAAAAGGCTCTGAATTCAAAACTTTGCTCTCTTGTTTACTGTGAATGAAAAGGTTGTATTTACATTCTGTATTTAATGATGAATTCTGATAAAACTTTGAAATATTTGTCTGCACACTTTGTTTTGCAAGCATTGGCTCCCGAGCACTGTGCTTCCTATTCTGAGCAGTCAGCCATGCTGGCAAGCATGGAGCATCGAGAGAGGCTGCCTACATTCTCCAAAGAATATAAAAGATGCTTACCAAGAAAACACTAGAAGAGACTGAAATACAAGAGACTGAAACACAGCCTCTTTATACCTCAGAGCAGAGACCTTACCCACCTGCTCACTGCTGCTAACTTGCTGTATCCCAAAGCAGTGTTGGCTGGGCAAGTAATATTTTAAATAAACCGAAACACCCAACCACACTCCCTAAATAAATTTAAAAAATCAAACAAAGATGTATCAGCATCTGGTACACAAACCATAATCCCTGCTTGCTGATGATAGTGAAGAGTATTAAAACCTTCTTGAATTGCCTCCTGTATGACTCAGATCATCTTAGTAGCATGATGATAATTTTCCCAGGCAGATACTCTCCTAGGCCTTCTCCAGTGTCGGTGTTTGAGCCAAATCACCGAGGACTGCCTGCTCAAGTGACATGATAAGCAATCATGTGATTGTATTCTAAACCACCTTGGCTGGGTTCCCATGTGTGCTTGATCCCTGTGAGGTAGAGGTTGAGCGCACCTGGTAATTGCTTATCTAGCATGTAATGTGATAAATAAATGCTGGGTTGCTAAACCCTCCTATACCTGGTCATGCTGTCAGCCCTGCAGACTCTGTAGCTGTCAGCAATGCAGCTACCATGCAGTAAGGACATGACTAGGGTAATCATAGAATCTTTTTGCTTGGCAGGACCTTCCAGATCAATCCCAACCATGCTAAACCATGTCTCTCAGCACCTCATTTCTGTGTCCTTCAGACTGTCCCAGGTTGGGAACTGTAAGGTTAAAAAGAGTCCTCTGGAGACTGGAAGATTGTTATTCAATCCTATAATTCTACTGTCTCTTCATAAGCTCACAGCAAGGCAGCTTGTTCTCCTTTCCTTCCCCTCCAGCCTTGTGCCAGGCAGGAGCTGCGTTATCGGGACAAACATGTCAGGATAGGCCTGGTTTAGGGCCTCTAGAGGCTGTACTCAGGCCTCTTGGATGGCAGAGGCATGGAGGGGAGAGGATTGGAGCACTGGGGATGATAGATTTAGTTTTGGGTTGGGAGAAAATTCAGGAGGTTCACTTACAGATTCTGTATCTGCTTTGTAATTTCTATCTGTAACTCTCTCCAAATATAATTCTGTTTTTTTTCTTCCAATTCATTTGAGAGCTTTACTCTGTCAGCTCTTTAAACCCACGACACAGACACCTCCCTGGGGGAGCCTGTTTCAGTGTTTGAGAATCTTTTCAGTGAAGAAGTTATTGCTGTCTCTTCTCTCTGCAGAATGAATAATGGCCCTGTTATAGGGTATGAAGAGGATGTTGGGAGGAGGACCACTTTCCGTCTTTCTTACCCGGAATCCATCTTCTCGGATCCCATCCACTACGACCCTAACACAACTGTTGTTATTATAGTCTTCAAACCACGTGACTTGAAGTGGCTTTGGGAGATACTAAGTGGTCAGAAAATAGTAAGTTTAACTATTGCACTTCTGCTCAGCTTGCCACACACTTCTGTGAAATACCTGGTTTGCTCTTAAGCTTAGTCACAGAATTGCAGAATGGTAGAGGTTGGAATGGATCTCTGGAGATCACCTAGTCCAACTCCCACTGTCAGATCAGATTCACCTAGAGCAGGTCACACAGCATAACATGAAGGTGGGCATGTCTGGTGGACTCCAGAGATGGAAGGAAGGTCCACCTCACTCCCACTGTCAGATCAGATTCACCTAGAGCAGGTCACACAGCATAACATGAAGGTGGGCATGTCTGGTGGACTCCAGAGATGGAAGCTCCACCTCTCTGGGTAACTTGTTCCAGTTCACTACCACCCTGAAAATAAGGAAATTTTGATCACTCTATCTTTTGTTCTTCTCAGTATCTCTTTTCTGTAAATGGCTCTATTCTCCTTTTCATGCACATATTTGATCAGTTCCAACTCCAAGACAATTTTCCTCTGGAAATACCTTTTTATCCTTTCCTAGAACTGCTTCCTATGCTGACATACATAATCCAACCATCCTCCAGGTTATTTTATACCACAGACTTGATGGAATTACAGAATAATGTTGGATGCAACCTCTCTCCAGAGGTCTTTAGTCCAAAACCTCGTTGAAAGAAAGTAGGGCCAGATTCAAAGCCGTACCAGATTCTCAAGGCATCATCTAGGTAAATTTTCTGTATTTCCAAAGAGGTTTCTACAACCTGTTTCAGTGCTGCAGCACTCTCACAGGAAATAATTTTTCACTTCATCATGTACCTCTCAGAAGAGTTTGATCCTGTCTGTTTTTTAACCCCTGCCAGATGGTTAAGATGTGCTGAACAAACTCAGTCTTCAGACACTTCTTGTTTGATGTCCTTTGTGGTTCCCCCCACCTGTTTCAGTAGCCTTCTACTGAGCTTTCCTTCATTTGACATTATCTTGCGCAAGCCCAAAACTTCATTTGTGAGACTGCAGAAATGCACATCACAAAGCACTTCAGAAATGAAAACTTCTGTCTGACCTCTCTGCTTTTGTTAATGTGGCCAAGCACACAATGAACACTCACTATGCCCTGGGTCTGCTGCTGGTGTCTGTTGTCCATCAGGGCTCTTTCTGCAAAGCTGTTTGCCAGCCAGCCCCAACCTCTGCTGCTGCAGTGGGTTACCCTCTTACAGCAGCACAATTTGGCGCATGTTTGTGTTTGAACTCTGTGAGGTTTAGCATTTCTTGTCTTTCTCAGTCTTCTGCCCTTGGATTTGACTGGTTAGAGTTGCTGCAAAACCAAAATCAGGCTTTTTATAGCTGTTAAAAGTGTGCATTCGTTTGCATGTTACAGAGTGCTAAAGGCTTTTGGAAGAAACCAGCTCTGAACATGATATACAAATCTAGTCAAATCAGGATTCTTGATCCCAGCATCACCAGAAAGGCTGCTTATGAATGGCTTCATTTCCCAACAAGGTTTCCCAAGAAGGAGGTAGGAATTTTTTTTCTTCTCTGCCTTTTGGTTTTGTTCAACCAAATGTGTACTCAGATGTAATTATCCTTTTATAGTGGACTCTGCTAGAAATGTCTTTTAGGTTCACTTTGGAGTAGTTTGCGTTTAGCACACAGGAAAGATGGGAAAATGGAATCCAGAAAAAGAGTGGGAAGCCTTGCATGCTGGAAATATTTTGGTGGATTCTGTAGCTAGTGTTAAATGAGAATGTTTTTATGGACAGGCCTTAATGTCTTTTACAAAATTAGGAAAAGCAGACAGGAACATAGAATCATAGAATGGTAAGGTTGGAAGGGACCTCAAGGATCATCTAGTTCCAACCCCCTGCCAGAGGCAGGGACACCTCCCACTAGTACAGGTTACTCAAGGCCTCATCCAACCTGACCTTGAACACCTCCAGGGAGGGAGCAGCCACAACCTCCCTGGGCAACCTGTTCCAGTGCCTCACCACCCTCACTGCAAAGAACTTCCTCCTAACATCCAGTCTAAATCTCCCCTCTGCCAGTTTAAACCCATTGCCCCATGTCCTGTCATTGCAAGACCTTGTAAATAGTCCCTCCCTAGCC
>VWZE01021571.1:244583-277956 GCA_013396675.1 Eubucco bourcierii
ACCTTACACTTGGTCTTGTTGAATTTCATGAGGTTGGCCTGGGCCCACCTCTGCAGCCTGTCCAGGTCCCTCTGGATGGATCCCTACCCTCTAGCAAGTTGACTGTGCCACACAGCTTGGTGTCATCTGCAAACTTGCTGAGGGTGCACTGATTCCTCTGTCCATGTCACTGACAAAGATGTTAAAATGTTGTGGTGCCTGTCTTCTAGAGGGCTGCAGAACATCTGTGGCTCCAGAAATCCCTTCCTCCTCTTCTGCTTTACTCTCAGTGAGCGGAAAAGTAGTACCAGTGCTGTCAGTGAGCCAAACACGTGTGGTGTCCTGGAGCTGACACAGAAGGTGCTCTGGGTAGCTTGCATGCTCTCTGGTCCTCTCCTGCTTGCTGTGAATCTGCCTGTACTTAGAGGCCTCTTTCTACCACCTACACATCCTGCTTGCTTCATCTCAGGGGTTTTGGATTCCCTTGTCCCTGGCAACCCCAATGGTCAAACTCAGATGTACTTTTCCTCACTTTTCTTTCCATCTCTGAGGCAGGCAGTGGCTGGGAGCCTGCACATCTGCAGTTGCTCTGACGCAGCTCAGCTAAGCTGCAGATCATGCCTCAGGGGTCCCTGTTTTTGTGGTGGCATTTTTCAAGACTGGCTTTGGAGCCCTCTGCCCTGTAGCACCTTCTTGGAGAGGTCTGGTGCTGCTGTTGTTGTCTTGTGCTTCAGCTACAGGAGACCCTGAAGACTACAGTTGTTTCTCTGCTGTCTGCCATATCCATTAAGACAGCCTCACGTTCCTTGTGTGCACATCTGTGCATAGATTAACAAGCACTTCTCTTTCTTTGTAACAGCTGTGATGGTATTAGCAGAGATGGGAAGAACAACTGCAAAATTGGACGTGATGCTCTAGTAGTGAAATCAGAAAGTGCTGCAGGGTCATTCCAGGGCTGTTCCTATTCCCCTGAAACATGGCTGGCCAAACAAATTCCATTACTGGTCCAGGATGTCTGGATATCATGTAGGTGCTAGTCACAGAATCATAGAATTGTTTCAGCTGGAGAAGACCTCCAAGATCAAGTCCAGCTGTCAACTTAATACCACCATGACCATTAAACCATGTTCTAAAGTGCCATGTCCATGTGTTTCTTGAACATCTTTAGGGCCAGTGACTCCATCATCTCCCTGGGCACCCTGTTCCAATGCCTGACCACCTTTTGTGTAAAAAGAAAAAAAAATCCTAATATCCAATTTAGTGTGATAATGCATTTTAGAACCAGTGTTGCTTTTCTTTCTTTCTTTCTTTTTTTCCCCTAGTATTTTCTTTTAAGAGAAACATAATCATACCATTATAGAATGGTAAGGTTGGAAGGGACCTCAAGGATCATCTAGTTCCAACCCCCACTAGTACAGATTACTCAAGGCCTCATCCAACCTGACCTTGAACACCTCCAGGGAGGGAGCAGCCACAACCTCCCTGGGCAACCTGCTCCAGTGCCTCACCACCCTCACTGCAAAGAACTTCCTCCTAACATCCAGTCTAAATCTCCCCTCTGCCAGTTCAAACCCATTGCCCCTTGTCCTGTCATTGCAAGACCTTGTCAATAGTCCCTCCCCAGCCTTCCTGTAGGCCCCCTTCAGATACTGGATAAACAAAGATAAGCAGAGTGAGTTGCAACCTGTGGTATTCCTGATCCTCCAAATAGCACTAACCCTGACATGTAGCATTCCTACCGTAATTCTTGGGTCCTATTTAGTGTGGATGTTGCAACAGTCACCACTAAGTTTATGCTGTTTTGTCCCTGGGGCAGAATGTTATTTTGCTTACTGGCAGGAACCCTGGGCAGCAGCATGTGTTTTAAGGTGATGTTATTTGGGATACTTCAGAAATTGTATGAAGTTACAAAACCCCCTCTACATAAAAGGCAGTAGTTAATTCTGTGACTTTAAATAGGCTGACAGAGCTCATGTAAGTAATTTTGCCCTGGGGATTTGGCCTTGTATGATATAATACAAAGAAATATTTTTCTGTATCATTGAGTGCATTTACCTTCTGCTTTAGAGTTGTCCAGTACTGCTTTGCCTACTTTGTTTTCAGAGGTAAATGAATCATAGAATGGTTTGGGTTGAAAGGGACTTTAAAGATCAGCTAGTTCCAACCCTCCTGTTACAGGCAGGGGTACCTCCCACTGTACCAGGTTACTCAAGGCTTAATCCAACCTAGCCTTAAACACCTCTAGGGAGGGGGCGTCTATGACCTCCTTGGGCAGCTGCTCCAGGGTCTCACCACCCTCACTCTAAAGAATTTTTTTTTTGCCCTTGTACCCAGTTTAAATTGATCCTCCTCAAGCTTCAAATCCATTCCCTCTCATCCTATCACCACAAGCCCTTGTAAAAAGTTCCTTCTGGGTTTCTTGTATCCCACTTCAATTACTGGTCACTGTACATTCTCCTTGGAACCTTCTCTCCAGGTTGAACAGCCACAACTCTCACAGTCTGTCTCCTTAGGTGAGGTGCTCCAGCGCCCTGATCGTCTTTGTGGCCCTGCTCTGAACCTGCTGCAACAGTTATATGTGCTTCTTGTGTTGGGAACCCCAGAACTGGATGTAGTACTCCAGGTGGAGTACCAAAAGAACAGAGTAGAGTGGGACAGTGTGCTGGTTTGAGGCTAATTAGAGTATTTTAATGGAGAAAATTACACTATAGGCTGTGAAAGGAAAACATCATGATGTCTACTTCACTCATACGCTTGCTGGAGAATTGTTTGGGAACACTAACCAAAACAATAGATAAGTGAGTCTCTCTCTGGCTCTTGCTGGAACAGGAGCTGCTGGGGTGATCTAGCAGCTTCTGGGCTCTGGCTCCCCTGCTGATTAATCCTCACTAACCACTTTTCTTCTAACCCTCCTGGCCGATTCTCCTAACTTACCTTGCATGTAAGGCAAACCTTGGGGTAAGGTACAGGGGTGGGGAGAAGGTGGAAGGGTGGTTGGGAGCCCCTCCTGGGGTCTCTGATTTCTGGGAGGGGAGTTGTGTTGCTGTATTACCTTCTACAGACAGTCACCCTCCTCACCCTACTGGTCACACTTCTTTTGATGCAGCCCAGTACATGTTTGGCCTTCTGGGCTGCAAACACATTGCATTGAAGTTAACCTCTTGGGTAAGGGATCAAAAAAGTATGTGACTTCTGTGTTCAGATGAGGTTTGATTGCAGTTATTGAAAGTGTTTAGCTTATTCAGTCTCTGATAAAAAGGTTATTCTAATTAAGAAGGGCATTAGTGCCTGAAAGTTTTATCCATTTCTGAGGGTATAGTTTGCCCTCAGTTTTGTTAGGCTAATGGAAAAGTTCACCTCCCTGTACACACCTTACCTCTTTTACTTCCTTAGATCATTTGAGCTGCTGCTGGCAGGAGTCATGTGCCTGATCACAAGATAAACCAGGTGGTTGCAATGAGTTGTCCTCTGCTCTTGTAAGAATCAAATTTTTCATAGAATTCATTAAGGTTGGAAAAGACTAAGGTCATCAGGTCCAACCTTCTACCCAACACCTCCATGACTACTTGACCATGTCCCTGAGTGCCACATCTACTCATGGAGGTCCATGGATGGTGACTCCACCACCTCCCTGGGCAACCTTTTCCAGTGTCTGACCATTCTTTCAGTAGAGAGATTTTTTCCTAATATCCAATGTAAGCCTTCCCTAGGGAACTTGAGGCCATTACCTCTTGCCCTGTCATTAGTTACTTGGGAGAAGAGGCAAACATCAGCCTCACTACAACCTCCTTTCAGGTAGCTGTAGAGAGTTTTGGTTAGGTATCTTAAATTTGGCATGTTTAAAATCTGTTTATGACCTTTTCTTGACATTTTACATTGCATTTATTCTGAACTATCTCACTTGAGGGACGAATAACTCTTTACTCTGTCCCACATGACATCCTGGTCACCAAACTGGAAAAACATGGACTGGATGGGTGGAGCACTGCTGGATAAGGAATTGACTGGATGATCCCACACAGAGAGTGGTATCAACAGCACAATGTCCACCTGGAGACCAGTGACAAGTGGTGTCCCTCAGGGGTCAGTGCTGGCACCAGTGCTGTTTAACATCTTTGTCAGTGACATGGACAGAGGAATGGAGTGCACCCTCAGCAAGTTTGCAGATGGCACCAAGCTGTGTGGCACAGTCAACTTGCTAGAGGGCAGGGATCCATCCAGAGGGACCTGGACAGGCTGGAGAGGTGGGCCCAGGCCAACCTCATGAAATTCAATAAGGCCAAGTGTAAGGTCCTGCACCTGGGTAGGCACAATCCCAAGCACAAATACAGGCTGGGTGGTGAATGGCTGGAGAGCAGCCCTGAGGAAAAGGACCTTGGAGTCTGGGTTGATGAAAAGCTCAACATGAGTCTGCAGTGTGCACATGCAGCCCAGACAGCCAACCGAGTCCTAGGCTGCATCAAGAGCAGCGTGGCCAGCAGGGCAAGGGAGGGGATTCTGCCCCTTTACTCTGCTCTCGTCAGACCCCACCTGGAGTACTGTGTGCAGTTCTGGAGCCCTCAGCACAGGAAGGACATGGAAGTGTTGGAGCGGGTCCAGAGGAGGGCCACAAAGATGATCAGAGGGCTGGAGCAGCTCTCCTATGAGGACAGGCTGAGAGAGTTGGGGCTCTTCAGCCTGGAGAAGAGAAGGCTTCGAGGGGACCTGATAGTAGCCTTCCAGTATCTGAAGGGGGCCTACAGGAAGGCTGGGGAAGGATTATTTACAAGGTCCTGCAATGACAGGACAAGGGGCAATGGGCTTAAACTGGCAGAGGGGAGATTTAGACTAGATGTTAGGAGGAAGTTCTTTACAGTAAGGGTGGTGAGGCACTGGAACAGGTTGCCCAGGGAGGTTGTGGCTGCTCCCTCCCTGGAGGTGTTCAAGGCCAGGTTGGAGGAGGCCTTGAGTGAGCTGTACTAGTGGGAGGTGTCTTTGCCTCTGGCAGGGGGTTGGAACTAGATGATCCTTGATGTCACTTCCAACCTTACCATTCTATGATAAGCAATTTTTCAGTTTTTCCTCTGAAGGAAATATTGAGGGAGGGTCTAGAGCTGTGTTCTTCTGGAATTTCCCTGGTTTGAAAAGAGTCGAATGAAAGAAGTTGGTGCAGCAGAGGCATTTTTGCATTTTTAGTTTGGTGTTATGAAGATTTGAGGCCTGCCATATCTTTCTGTATATTTGGCTCTCTGACATCTAGAAACTTCTGAACACATCTGCTAATTCAGTCCAGTTTGACAGGGTGTAATGATCTTCAGTATAGCAAAGACTGAGCGGTTTGGTGAAAGTGGGAGAAGCGGAAGGATGAGGAAGCCTTCCTTTCCTTGGCAGAAGCATAAGGACTACAATATGGGCTCAGCCCACACTAGAAACCAGAGAATCCCAGGGGAAACCAACACAGCAGATAGCCCTGATCATGGAAAATGTGCAGGGATCATCTTGCTCATTATGTGACACAAAGAGGTGAAACCATGAAACCGAGTGTCTGTAGTGGAGTCAGGCTGCCTGATTTCTGCAGCCTGGGTTCTTAGACCTGTTGCTCCCAACCAGCTGCCAGTTATTTATGTGTGCTCTTTGTGTTCCATTTTAGAAACCCAAGCATCCTACCACAGGCCTCATTGCCATCACACTAGCATTTCATATGTGCCATGAAGTTCACCTGGCAGGCTTCAAGTATGACTTCACTGACAGAAACAGTTCTTTGCACTACTATGGCAACGACACAATGTCTCAGATGATGCAGGTATGACAATGTGGATAATGATATTTGTGCCCCTTGTGCTGCACCGTATTCTGCAACGTCTGCATGAGATCTGTGTGCTTCATTTTGCATGACTGGGGTTATCCTTTGGCTAGGCAGCTCTTGTTCCTAGAGGTGTAGTTGCTGCTGCTGTCAGAACGTGGACAGTGTTGTTTCTGGTTGCATTTCCTTTTTGTTTGGCAGCTTCTTGAACCATTTTTCCTAGTTTCCAAATTCGTTAAAGAGAAAGAAGAGTCAGGTGGGAAAGGAAGGATGTAAAGGCCTATACACTTGCAATTGGGAAATGAGCTGGAGTTCAGAAATGGAAAGCAGAAAAGAGCAGCTGCTTATAGAGCATGGTAGGAAGAGAAGGAACTGCATGCAGGAGGGGGAAGCCACAAGTTTTTAAGAGGAGGGAGCAGCTGGAGGCTGGCAAACATCAGGGGTGCTTTCTCCTCCCATTCTATGGATAAGGGCCTCCTGCTTTGCTATGGTCATACCTCTGTTTTTATTTTGTCTTTGCTGTTGTCTTCAGTTCTGTACTCTGACTCCAGCTCAGCCCTTTCCCTCAATGCAAATAATTTTCTATGTGCATGCTCAGTGCATGCTCTCCTCCTCTCTTTCCTGAAGAAGGAGAGTGCAGGCAGTGTCCATAGAAGCCTCTCACGTTTCTTTGAAGGCTTACAGGTGCCTGCTGCTCTGAAATTTTTCTGACACTGAACTTATCCTCTCTCTGAGGTTCCTCTCTGGAGGTGCTTTTTCACTGTGTGCACAAAGCTAGGGTGAGGTTGCTCACTGGTTGGACACCCATAAGTTTCCTAAACTCTCAAAACTTTAAAACCAACCAAAACAACTAAGGGAAAACTTTGTAGTTAATTCCTTAGTAGTGCTGAGCTGTAAATGCTTTACTATATAGGTATGATACTTCAGATAGTATTTATATGAATTTCAGTTTACTGGTCCAGTGTGTCAGATTGTCAGGCAACTTACTTCCCTTGTGCTGTCTTCCACTAACTTCTGTGGTCCTTTGTGTGTCCAGGATCTGGATACAGCACAGAAGATGGTTTTTGACTTAAAGAATCATAGAATCATAGAATGGTAAGGTTGGAAGGGACCTCAAGGATCATCTAGTTCCAACCCCCTGCCATAGGCAGGGACACCTCCCACTAGTACAGCTCACTCAAGGCCTCGACCAGTCTGACCTTGAACACCTCCAGGGAGGGAGCAGCGACAGCCTCCCTGGGCAACCTGTTCCAGTGCCTCACCACCCTCACTGGAAAGAACTTCCTCCTAACATCCAGTCTAAATCTCCCCTCTGCCAGTTTAAGCCCATTGCCCCTTGTCCTGTCCTTGCAAGACCTTGTCAATAGTCCCTCCCCAACCTTCCTGTAGGCCCCCTTCAGATCCTGGAAGGCTACTATCAGGTCTCCTGGAAGCCTTCTCTTCTCCAGGCTGCAGAGCCCCAACTCTCTGTCTGTCCTCATAGCAGAGCTGCTCCAGCCCTCTGATCATCCTCATGGCCTTCTCTGGATCCACTCCAACACTTCCATGTCCTTCCTGTGCTGAGGGCTCCAGAACTGCACACAGTACTCCAGGTGGGGTCTGATGAGAGCAGAGTAAAGGGGCAGAATCCCCTCCCTTGCCCTGCTGACCACACTGCTCTTGCTGCAACCCAGGACTCTGTTGCTGTCTGGGCTGCATGTGCACACTGCAAGACTTCTTGAAACTGTTTTGCAGAATACACCTGATTTACAAAGGTTCAGTGTGTGCTTTGCAGGAACCTACACTGAACTTTGAGAACTGGTCATTTTCAAACTAGTTGTGCTGTAAATGTAGCTATGCAGCTGTTTCCTGCATAGAGTTCCTGTTGGCAGAGGTAGTGATGGAAGGACTTCTCTGAGAGCACATCTCACCTATTCTTTCCACTGAAGTCTCATCCCCTGTGGTTTTTGTCTAATCTATTTTTGAGCAAGAGTCACTCACCTGTTATCTGGGGAGACTCTGCTATGTCCTTTCCTAAGAAATCTTTTTCCACAGAACTGTCCTACCCTTCTCTTCCAGTTACCACAGTAATTAAAAGGCAAGGGAAACAAAGTGATGCTTCTGATAATAACTTGAAATTATTCTTTTTTTTTTTTTAATTTTTCTGTCACATCTCTTTAGAATGAATACCACAACATCAACGCTGAGCAGAAGTTTTTGAAGAAGCTTATAGACAAGAACTTTGTGGTCAATTTGACATGAAAGCTGAGTGGGAAGCACGAAGAACAATCACTATTTTCAAGACCTGATTTTTTTGCTTTTTAAAATTTTTTTTTTGTATTGACTTTTTTTAAAGTGCAGCATAACTGTTTACTGTTAAAAAGGAGCACAGAAACCTCACCAAGGCAGAAGTGTTGCCTGAGGGTAATGGACTATTGCAAACAGTTAACTGAATTTCTGTGAAGCTATTTAATAATGGGAAAACCATGAAACTTTCAGCTGAAAGTATCAGGGATATATAAAAATGTGATGCACATCACCTATTTATCAGCAAGAACTCTTTCCAATTCTTTGGAATACTTTTGTTTCTGATAGAAGAACAAAGGAGTTACAATGTCAAGAGACTGAGATGACCAGTGTTTAATTTAGTAGATGGATGTAAAGTCCTGAATGTCTGTCTTGAAGTACGAAAATGGCTTTAAAACGATACCTGTAAGTCCTTACTGTGTGTTTGGGAGAAGGGGGAACATGCAGCAATTACAAGGTTGGTCCACCCTGCCTGAGAGGAGTACACATCCATCTTCAGGAAAGAAGCTGCAGCATCTGCACTGATCATGGACTCTGAACTATTGCCTGCCTTTGCTAAAGGTGAAGAGCCTTTGGTCTGATTTGTGGAGGTGTCAGTATTGACATGGGTTGTGTTGTGCCCAGGAAATCCATACTCCCCATGCTGTGTGTCCAATGCATTTTACAGTTGGTGACTGGACTTGGAAAAGAGGGAAGAGTTGTCCTACCTGCGTGTCAGCTGCTCCCACCAGACCACAGCAGAAGTGTGAGCTGGGACAGAGATGTTCAAGGCTGAGTTTAAATGCAGAGCCAATGCTTGCTGGATTCCTAGATCTCCAGGACAGGATCTCTCATGTATCTTTCTGTTTGCTCCCCAAGAATTGAGGTGTATTTTTCCAACCCAGCACAATCTCCTCTCTCAGATGTGCTGTGTTTCCACCCTCAAAATGCATCGCTAAGTAATGAATGTTCCCATTTTTGGCAGAAGAGTGTACTAGGGACTATCCAAGCTGTACCTCAGCTGAATTATCATTTGCCTTCTGTTTACCTCTTCCTGTCTTGACATTCTGGTTTAGAGGATGTGGCTGAAAGAGATCATTTAGCGATGGGGTCTTACTTGGGATTTTAACTGAAGCATTTAATGGGATGTTTGTTTCCTCTATAGGTTTGTCCCAGACAAACCTGCTGATTAAGTTAAATCTGTCTGGGAATGCTCTTGACAACTGTTAGAGAAGAATGAGTAACGTGCTGTTCCAGTTCTCTCATAGGAGATATATATATATATATATATATATATATATTTATGTTAATTTTTTTTTTAAATGGTGATAGATTTGCATGAAGATCCTGTGGTTATCTTAATCAATCACACCTAAAGAAAACACAAAAGTCTACTTCAAAACCAACCAAACCAACTCCCAAAACCTCAAAACGAACGAAAAAACAACCAAGCCAAACCCGCAAACAGTCCTTGAAGTTGGTGGAAAAACCTTTGCTGCTTTTTAATAAAATTATATAGAGCTTTGTACATTTAGGAGCAGTGGAAACAATTCCAGTATGAATGCAAAGCTCTAGCAGGCAAAGAGCGCAGTGGTTTGTGTTTTCAGAAGCTGAGCGTTATGAGAGCTTTGAACACAATTTCTTTGCTGCCCCACTCTAGAAAATAAGTGTTGAAGTGACCAAAGAGTTATCTTTCTTTTCCCTGTTTCTCTTGCCAAGTGCAATAGATATTTAAGAAAACCCAGCTTCCTGTAGTCTTCGTCTCCATCTTTACCTCTGTGGCTCTGTCATTTGGGAATTGGTGAGAGTGGTGTGATTTTTGGAGAGGAGCCACAGCTTAAGGGGAAGAGGCTTGTGTTTTCATTTAGTGACTCCTGAGCTCTTTGGTGTTTCAAGCAAATCAGGCATATCTGAAGTAACTCCAGATGTCATAAAAATCTGTGGTGGAGGTGGGGAAGGACCCAGACATGTCCTCGGCAAGGGACAAACAGTGCCACGGTGTCCTGCTATCTGGATGTGTGTCCCTTGGGCCCAGCTGCTGCAGGCAGTTGCCCCTTGTCCAGCCATGTGCAGAGTGATGGGCAAGAGCCAAGGGGTGGAGGAGAAGGGTGTACAGGAGGTCCTGGGGCACTGGAGCAGGTGATGGGGGAGATGAGAATTACTTCACCAGGTGGCAGAAGGGCTCTCACTCAGTCCCCTGCGTCTGGTCTGGTCCTGTCCCGTGTCCCCCCCCCACTGTGGGTGGGTTGGTTGTTTTTTTGGGAGGGGTTAGGGTGGTGTTTTTTTTTTTGTTTCCTTTGTTTTCCAAGGATCTACATTTCTAAGGCTGAGGAGATCTTTGTTTTAAAACCTGAATAACAACAAGTAGAGTCTCCTTCAAGAAAGAGTCACACTGCTGTCTTTCTCTTTACTGTCATGGTTTCTCATTACTGTTTCAGTTAATTAAAGGCTCATCTGTGACCCTGCATCCACAGAGCTGCAGTGTTTTAAACTACTGACAGTAGCAATTCCATGTAGAAAAATGCTGAGGTAAGGCTTTTGCAAAGCTGATGATGCTGTCTGAGCACTCTGCATGGGGGATCTTTGGTAGGTCTCACAGCCAGGCAGAAGCAGAGACCTGCCTCTTGCCCCTCAAAACCCAGAGCTGACCCTAGAGCCAGATGCCCCCAGTGCTCTCCCACAGGCTGCCGCTGCAGATCCAGCCAGGTCCATGTAACATGTCGCAGTATGCTGACCATGAAGATTGTGTCCAGGAGAGCTCCTGAATTTGCCCTCTCCTCACATTGCCTGCTTCTTGTGATGTTGCAGGCTGCTTCCCTCTGCCTCTCCATCCCTGTCCCCAGTGACAGGAGTTGGGTCCTTTTCTCCTTAGCTTTGCTTCTGAGGAGGTGTCTTTATTTTCTCTCCTTTACTTCCTCTCCAGAGATACTCTTTCTGCTAATCTGATTTCCTTCTCCTAATTTTCCTAGGAGGTTTTCTGCATAGGTTTTGTTTGTTTGTTTGTTTGTTTTTTAAAGGACAGTGAAGTGGTTCTGCTATAGTTAGAATCCAAAGAAAATTAACTGGAAAAAAGGCTTGATGGAAAAAAATGGTGTCCCCCACATTAACTTTTTTTTTTTTTAGTCTCCCTAAGATATTTATTTAAATAACACATTTGGTATTCTCAGTGCATTTAATGTGGTGTCTGCAAACACTTACTGGCTGCTGCTTTTTATTTCTTTTTAATCAGCCTTGGCATTTGTGTGACAGACTTACTTTTTAAATTAAGCAGCACTCCCAGGGATATTTTTCTCACACTTTTGTGCTCCTTTGCTTGCTGCATAAATTACAAAGTCAGATGGTTTCATCCCTTCTTCCAGCAGCCTGCTGGAATTTCAGGATAACAGCATCTCACAACCAAGGTGCTCCTTCGTTTTATATGCCATCCCCTTCAAAATGGTGCACCATCAGAAAGACACAGATCCAGGGTACCCAAGCACACAGACCACAGGCAGGGCTGACATGTGTCAGCTGAAAGTTCTGCTTGGCTCAGACTTTTAGGGGTGGTTTTGTTTGTTTTCCTGTCAGGAAGGTTTTTGTTTGTTTTGGTTTTCTTTCCTTCTGCTGTACTGATCAAGTAAAGTACAAAGATACACCTTAAGAAAGAAGGTCCCAAACTATTGCACTAAATATGAATCTGAGAGTGCCTAAAAGATAAAACTAAATGACATTGCCAGTGGCTGTATTTGTGATAATAATAAAGAATCACAACTCTGGTGTTTAATACTTGATGGGTGTTTTGTTTCCTGTGCCACACTTTTCCTTTTTTAACAATGCCCTGACAGGTAGTATGAGTACCTTAACTTTTAAGTGGAGTGGGGGTTTTTTTGTTTTGTTTTGTTTTTTTAAATAAGAACATATGAAACTCAACATCTGGTTTGGTATTGGTAAATACTTATTTTATTTGCCAGCTGTCTTAAGTTTTATATGCCTTAAAAGTGCCAGCTCTATTTGGAAGACATCCTTACAGTTGTTCTGAGTACAGCATTTTGAGTGCTACAAATGGAAAAAGATTATTTTCCTGTGAATAAAAGCTATTGAAAGATGCTGCCCTCAGGTTTCTTTCTGCAAGGTCAGAGCTCTGTGTGTGTGGATGTGTGAGTGTGCCCAGCCCCGTTATTCATGGTAATGGTGTGTCAAGTGCACGTGGCCTCGTCTGCCAAGTTTTAGAATGAACTTTGGTGCTCAGTAGAGCAAATAGAGCTGAAAATCTTTGAACTTAAGTAACCTGAGCTGTACTGCAGATGATCTCACACCAGGCTTAGTAAAAGCAGGGACATAGTTGTTGTGGGTGAGCTGAACAGCAGCATCCTCCCGGTTTTAATAGATTTTAAGGTTTTCATAGATTTTTAACTGTCTTATAGAATCATAGAACTGTGTGATTTGGAAAAGACTTCTAAGATCTTCAACCATTAACCATGTCCACATGTTTCTTAAACACCTCCACCAGCTTCCTGGGCAACCTAATCAGATGCCTGACCACTTTCAGTAAATTATTTCCTGATATGGCACAATTTCAGGCCATTTCCTATCACCTGATACTGGGGAGAAGAGTGACTCCCATCACGCTCCAACCCCCTTTCAGGTAGCTGCAGAGAGCAATGAGGTTTCCCCTTAACCTCCTTCAGACTACTAAACAATCACAACTCTGTTAGCTTTTTCTCCATAGACTTGTTCTCTAGACCCTTCTCTTGTTGGGAATTTTCTGATGAGTTCTAAACTAGAAGTTTTTTTTAAATAGGAGGAGAAGGACAGTGATTGTGATACTTTGCTTATGTTTGTTTTTTTTTTTCTTCTCATTGTGCAGTAAAAATGAGCTTCTGGAGAGTGGGGAGCAGCTTAGCCAGTGCCTTCAGGGAGTCTAAGGGAGATCAGAAAAAATACTGCCTTACTGAAGAGTTCCCTGTCCGTTCAGTGGAAGGTATTTGATGCATTCAATTTATTACTGACAGTTCAGGAGTTCACCAGCTTGGAGGAAATGAGATGAGACTAACGGGGTGGGGGGAGACCTTGACGTGAGTCTCAGCAGGGGAGGGGAAGCTACATCATGGGTTCTAATTTACTCTCCACAATGGAGCCCTGGTTGAGTGTGCATCTCCCAGTCTAGGCAGTGTCCACACTGTCCCTGTGCCTTTTGAAGCTGTACTCCCACGCTGGCTGGTGCTGAGATGGTGGCTGCTGGTGCCCTCAGCTCAGTCCCCACCCTCCCACTGAACCAAAGAATCTTCAAGGTTGGAAAAGACCTTTAGGGTCATCAAGTCCAACCACAACCCAGCTACCCTGGCTACTAAACTATATCCCGAAGCACCACATCTACACGCTTCTTGAACTCCTTCAGAGTTGGTGGCTCCACCTCCTCCCTGGGCAGCCTGTTCCAACACCTCACCACTCTTTCAGGAAAGAAATTTTTCCTCATATCTAGTCTAAGGTTTCCTTGGCAATTCTGGCATGGCACATTCCTCCCAGCTACTTAGGGCAGGTTTTGCCAGTAGAGGGTAACTAAAGAAAAGGGGATCTTTTTTTTTCATGTCAGGCTGTCAGTGGTTTCAGAAAGTCTTTGTAATCTGAAATACAGTGGCTTGAATGTTGCTTCTAACAATTCTGCTGAATGAAGACAGGATTTTTAGGTTTTTGGGTTTTTTTTAAAGATATTTAATAAGATATTTTTTTCTCCAAATCAGTACAAAAAATTTAAATACAAAATTATTTGCTTTTGACGTATCTCATATGTTTTTGGGAACACACCGAAGTCACCAGTGCCTGGTGAACTGTCTGTCCGTTCCTGCCACCATTCCATAGAATTTCTGAGATAAAGCACCACATTATATCACTGAAGTCCTTAAGTCAATGTTAGACTGCATTAAACTCTGCATTTAAATAATGGTAATGCCAGTTAAATCCAATCTTAGTTCTGCATGAAAAATCTAGTTCATTTTTTGAATCAAAAGCAGTAGCGTTAGCTAAAGACATTGAAGAAGTGATGAGCATTTAACTCTTTCAACTAGCATTAACAGTGTGTGATGTGCAGCACTGTACAGGGAATCACAGCAAAGTACACTGCCCTTTGGAAAGGAGTAGGAGGTGAGATTAGCACCATTGATGAGCTCATAGCTCTTGCAGGGAAGTTCCTTTCCTCACGTACAGAAAAGATGGAGGCCTGCAGGTTCTCCTTGACAATCGGTAACATATAAATAAGATTGGAAATCAGCTTTTATGTGAAATGAAGTTCTTGGGAAGTTTGTGTGATTGGTATTGCTGGGAAAGTTACCAGTTGATCTCAGGCAACAAATTAGTTAATTAGCAAACAGAACTATTTCTGCTTTGCCTAGTCATTGAAGAGAATTGAAGATTTAATTTTCTCTGAGTGGCAGAACAGGAGTCTCTCCTGACAAGCAAACAGATGCTGGTCCTTAGCACAAGCACAGGCATCCCACTGAGTTTATACTGCTCTGCAGTATTGCCATGTGTTGGCCAAAATGTCTCAATCAGGTGGCACAAAGCAACTGGGGAACCCTTCCCTTTTGCCTCTCCTCTACCCCATCTACTTTAGCTGTGCAAATGCAGATGGAGGCTTCTTGAGTGCTGTGGCATTTGGAAGGGAGCCCAGCACCCGCTGGAGTCATTGGTGGTGTTCTGGGTCCAGTGACTGCTGGAGAAACCTTGTGGGGAACATCTACACCATCAGTATTCCTTTTCATTATAAATAAATTGTTCAGAAAAAAAAAAAAACAACCAACCAAGTAACCCTGCAGGAATATTTCATATGGAGGGAAAGGAAATAAAGGTCTCAAATGAAGAGGACCTTTGCTTGTCAGGCAGACCTGCTGTCAAAAAAAAACCCAAACCAAAAAAAACCCCAACCAACCAACCAACCAAAATCAACAGCAAAAAAAAGCCACTCAAATTTTGTCATAGAATTTGAGACAGACCTAATTGGGTTTAAGTCACTGTTTTTCATTTCATACTATAATTAATGCAACAGTCAACTACGCAGCGGAAGTGAGTGATGTACACTGATTTGAACCTTCAGCACTGAATGATTGTGAATGAAATTAAGTAAGCATGGCGCCATAGAAATATATAATTACAGCTAAAGTGCCCCCCCCCCCTTGGGTGCAAAACAACTGTTTGTGAGTATGATAAACATCTCCAGAGATGTTTACCACACCATTTATTTATCGAAGTTGTTTTTTTCCCGTTAAGTAGCTGTGCATAATGTTAAACCTTGCATTTGTGGGTTTTGTACAAAGATGGCCCAAAACGGTCATAAAATGCATCTTTCACGGTACAGACATTTGAAAGCGGAGGAGAAAAGTGTTGAGAGTGTGTGTGTGTGTGTCTGGGGTTTGTTTTACATGGGATACAATAAATATCCTGAAAAAGACGAATGAACGTACTGCCCGGCATAGAGTCCTGCCGCCTGCTCGGATGGCATCTGAACGTAAACCTTGTCTCCGTGCATCAGCGGGACGACGGCGCTGCCTGAAGCCTGGTCAAGGAAGCCCTTCTTGTACTCATCGTAGGTGTACATCAAGGGCTCGTTGTTCTTGAACAATGCCACCCAGACGCTGGCCCCTTTACAGTGGACGTGGTAGGCGAAGTAGTAGATGCCGGGGATCTCACAGGTGAAGATCCCTGTCTGGGGGTTGTAGTTCTGCCGGCCGTTATAGAGGAGCTTGTCAAACTTCACAGGCACCCCAACCCGGGGAAAGGGAGTGAGGAGCTCCGCTGTGAACGCAGGCATCTCGTAGACGACGCCACCAGCTTTGCTTTTCTTGCCCTTGTAGCCGTAGGGGGGCTTGACACCATCTATGCCCGGCCCCCCCTCAGGCAGGTACTGTCCTACGGCTGGTGGAGTGGGTGGGATGATGACTGGGGGACCTGGGGGCCCAGGTGGTCCAGGTGGCCCCTGAAGACCTGGCTGGCCAGGAGGACCAAGTGCACCGGGCTTCCCTGGGGGCCCCTGCAGCCCTGCAGCACCAGGTTTGCCCATGCCAGGGAAACCAGGGGGTCCAGGCAGGCCAGGCTCTCCCTTTGCCCCTGGCAGCCCCGGGGGCCCAATGGGTCCGCTGGGCCCTGCGATGCCGGGGATGCCTGAGGGGCCCTGAAGCCCCTGGGCACCAGGGAGCCCTGGCTCACCTTTGGGCCCCATGAGCCCCGGGACACCTGGCAGCCCAGGCAAACCTTTGTGTCCGGCTTCCCCTTTGGGGCCCGTGGGGCCTGGCAGACCCCGCAGCCCGGGGGCCCCCACTTCCCCAGGAAAGCCTGGCTTCCCTGGGAACCCCTGCAGGCCGGGTTCACCTTTGGGGCCGACCGGTCCTGGTGGCCCCACGGCACCACCCTCTCCCTTGGGTCCTGGGAACCCAGCGGCTCCCGGGGGGCCCATGATGCCTGGCAACCCCGGCTGGCCTGGCTCCCCTGGCGGGCCCCCCATGCCAGGTGGCCCTGCATGCCCCTTCTCGCCCTTTGGTCCCAAGGGCCCCGGCAAGCCACCCATGCCACGCTGCCCTTTGGGCCCAGGGAAGCCTGGCTTCCCAACCCCAGGCATGCCAGGGGGCCCGGGCGGGCCTGGAAGGCCTTGCTCCCCTTTCCCCCCTGGGAAGCCCGGCTGGCCAGGGACCCCATCCTGGCCAGGTTTGCCCACTCCAGGCAGGCCAGGAGGGCCTTGCATCCCAGGAGCCCCTGGGGGCCCCTGCAGTCCCAGCTCGCCCGGGGGTCCCGGTTTGCCCGGGGGTCCCTGCGGGCCAGGGAAGCCAACCATGCCTGGCTTGCCAACCCCTGGCAGCCCTATGGGACCAGGGGGACCAGGCAGCCCAGGCGGACCCTTCAGCCCTGGTAAACCTGGGATCCCAACGCCCTTCTCCCCTTTTGGCCCTGGGATCCCAGGGGCTCCTGGGGGCCCCTTCATGCCAGGCTCGCCCTTTGGCCCTGGCTGTCCCTGCAGCCCTGGGGCACCTGCTTTCCCTATGCCAGGAAGCCCGTGAGGCCCTGGCGGTCCTTGTGGCCCAGGTATTCCCATGGGCCCGATCTCCCCCTTGGGCCCCATCTCCCCTCTTGGCCCTGGGGGCCCCATGACCCCTGGTTTCCCTGGCATCCCAGGCAAACCTGGCTTCCCAATTCCTGGATATCCTTGTGGGCCTGGTTTTCCTTTGGCTCCTGGCACACCGTGACCTGGTAATCCTGGTGGCCCCGGTGGCCCTCTTGGTCCAGGCTCACCAGGGGGCCCTTGCTCGCCCCTCAGACTCCGCATGGGTATCTCTGGGTCAAGGAGTAAAGAGAAGAAAAAAAGAAACGGGAAGGAGGAGGAATGATAGGTGTTGGCAATTGCATCCTTTGAGAAATGGCAACAACAGTTTTGATCTGCATACGCTTCCTATGACGCCTCATGGTTTTGTGGCAGGTGGGGAGGCAGGGCTGGCCAGTGCATTACAGACTGGTGTTTGGATTGAGAAGCTGCTCCTGCTCTTTGTATACTCCAGACTAACATGGGCCACAAACATGGCCAGAGGACTGGAAGAGCTGCCATATGAAGAGAGGCTGAGAGAACTGGCTCTGTTCAGCCTTGAGAATAGAAGGCTTTGGAGAAACCTTATTACTGTGGACTGGTACACCAAGAATGGCTAGCAGGTAGCTTTTTTTACAAGGAGTCTCATGGGAAATATAAGGGGTAAAGGGTACAAGTTACTCCTGGGGAGATTCCCATGGGACTCCAGAAGGAAATTTTTCGTCCTGAGAACAGTTAGACATTGGAATCACCTCACAAGGGAACCAGTGGATTCCCCTATGTTGGACAGTGTTAAGACTCACCTTGACAGGGTGCTGGGCCATCTCATTTCAACTACACTGTTACCTAGAATGATGATCTTTGGGGTCCCTTCCAACCTGGCATTCTGTGCTTCTACTTCCAGAAAGTAATTACATTTGCTTAATTTTTGCCATGCAAAAGCCGTTTACACTTTACTGGGGATTTCCACCTCTACAATCTTAAGCAGCAAAATCTAGGGCCTTTTGTCCCATGTTGCTGTAAATTAGTCTATTTTTAAGATTTTTGCAGGTCACAGGAGCTGCTTGGTGCTCTTGTGCTGTAAGAGGAGTTCTGGCATAAAAGTGCTTTTGCTGGAGGGACTTGCACTAGCAAGATCAGTTCTAAAAGACTGTGTCAGTGAGAGGTTTGTACGTAGTCTTGACTGCATTTCCACCAAGGCTTAGATCCCCATGAAGATATTACTGGAAACCTACAGCTTTACCCAGCATTGCTAAGCTCCCACAGGTTTTTGGCTTAGCCACATCTAGTTACAGCTCTTCTAAACACTTAACGAAACATTTGTATTGTCCAAACCCACATTTTTGTGTATGTGACCACTTTAGCAGGTCAGGGTGAGGGAGGGAATTGCTGCGTGGGAGTGCTCGTGCTGGGGTTGGTTGCTTTTCAAGCTGCAGGCTTTTTGTGTTAAGTGAAAAGTCTGCTTCTTTCTGGCTCTAAAATGGAGAAAGTGAGAGGTTTGGGGAAGGGGAGGGATAAGGTTTCAGAACAAGAGAATTAACTGTTCTTTGGGAAGCAGAAACCCTCCTTCCCCTCACATGTTGTGTTTTAGGCACGTAGAAAACCTCCTTTACTCACACGATGAGTTGGTTTTACTACAGCCAGTCGTGCTTGTTCAGACACTCCCAAAACAAGCCCTGAAATCTTCCATTTCCTTCTGAAGTCGCTGGAGGCTGTGGTTATGCTGAACCCTCAGTAAAACAAAGAGTTAACCAGCTTGTCTGAAGATCCACAGACACTTGCTGTCCTCACAAGGGTTTTATGACACTGGCTGTTCCTGGCTGCCCTTTTTTGGGTTGCTTTTCTAAATATCCTAATACTGTCTGAGCTTCCTTTACTGAATCCTGAAAGCACTTGGACATGTAAACTTGTGCAGCAATGGCTACCTACAGCAAGAGGACTGCAGGGTCAGGAGAGCAATTGTATGGGTTTTTTTTCCTGCAAACCTCTAAATCACAAGGTCTGGACAAATCCAGACAAAACCACAGTGTTTCTGTAAATTTAAATCTTGGGGCTCTGAGCTTCTATTTCACATCTGGTTGCTCCAGCAAGAACGGGAGCATCTCCAAGCAGGACCCCAGCTCATACGCTTGGGCTGTCTTAGAGGATTTTCTGCAGGCAGGTGGTATTAGGAGGCTATTCCTTGCCTCGAGCACCCAAACAACTCTGGGGCCAGCCTCGGCTGATGGAAGCTTGTCACAGGCAGGGGTGCTCAGAGGCTGTGCTGCAGCCTGGAGAATGGCTGTGGCCTTGATATGGTGACCCCATGGCCAGATGGTGCTGTCCACCTGTGGCTAGGTACCGACTTCACCAAGTTCTTGGGGCACCTGGGTGCTGTGCCCAGCCTGCAGCAGCCAACTTTCCATTTTCTGTTCTCCTGGGTCAAAAAGTGCTGGGGCCACCGGGCAGGACTGTGCAGGGGTGGCGAGGCGTGTGTTGAGCCTACCTTTCTCTTTCTTGGGAGCCATGTCCTTGCCAAGCAGAGGCATCTGGGGCACCTCCTTCATGTACTGAGGCAGATGGGGGTACTCTTTCCCGTACTGCATGTGGGGCATCTCTTTGCCCATGTGCTGCATTGGAATGCCTTCTTTGCCCAGTGGCAGGTGAGGTACTTGTTGTCCAAGAGGTTGGTACTGGGGCACCTGGGGTGGCAGCTGCTTGATCCCATAGTAGGCACCGCCTTGAGCAGACCTCACCAGCTCTAGGTAAATGGTGACAGCCACTGCCAGCAGCTGCACAGGGAAGAGCAGCACAGCCATCACCTGCAAAAAAACACACCAAAGCCCCCAGTTGGCAGAAAACATTTGTTTTGTGTCATGCATCTCCCATTAGGGCCAGCTTGCTCTTGCTTTCTGCAGCAAGCTGGACCTAAACCTCTGAGAACTGGCCCTGGTTTGTGTGTTGCCCTGGAGGAGGTGTTGTCCTCCAGCAGGTCTGTATCTGGTTTCTTGAAGTCTTACTCAAATAGTACTGTTACAGGAAAGGTCTTTACATGCGTTTAGCTTTATACTCCCCTGCACACCCCGAGTGGTGCCCTCTGCGGTTTCTTTGTACCAGGACCTGCTCCCTCCCATCCCCAAGCTGCAATTTGCTGCTGTCCTGCTTGTGACACAAGGTTTGGGAAGCAAAGCTGCAAGCTCTAGCACAGGGAAAGCATAAGCAGGGTCACATGGGAGTTTCTTGAATGCTCATGAAAGCTAAATTATCAGTGCTTATTCTGCTGAGGTTTCCACATCTCAGTTTCTGCAGCTTAGGTCTGTGCCTAGGATTATGCCCCGTGGCTGCAGATTCCAGGGGCTCTCCATTTCTATCTCAGCTCCTTACGGGCTCTCCTCTTAAGCTTGGGCCCAAATCTTCTCAGCGTTCACACAGATGAACTGGGCCATCTAGGGGCTGTCTGGGCCATCACTGCCTTCAGGCAGCATCAGTCAACCCAAGCCTTTCTCCGAGGTTGGGCAGCTACTTTCTAAATGTTTCTCCTGCTGCAGACTATTCCCTCCCCGGGCAGCCCACCCCAGCACCTCAAATTCCCTGCTAACACAGCGAAACAGCATTAATTTTCCTTTCTTTTTCATCGATATAAAAACAGAAGAATAGAAGAATCCCATCTGCTGTTGGCTTTCCTTTCTCCAGTAAGTGCATTAGTAGCAGGTAAGCAGCAAACCAGGAACCAGGAAAACCCCAAATGAATGCAGATTTTGGGGCAGCCTGAGGTAGGAAGGAGGCTCCATGTGTTTGAGTAATTTGAAGTTTGTCCCACAACCAACCCAGCAGGGAAGTCCTGCTCTTTTCACATGCACATGGCAATTACCAGGCCCAGTGGCTGTCTGCCCCTCTGTCCCTGCTTTCCCACCACATAAAGACACTTTGCACCCAACCTGGGCACTCAGAAAAGCCCCCACCATGCAGGCACACCAGCAGAGCTTTGCCAGCTTGCTCACTCCCAGCAGCTGCTGAGCCCAGGTGTGACCAGAATGTTTTGAGGAAACAGTGAGGACTTTGTACCACCTGCTTACTTTCCTGTTCTTCCCTGGCAGCCTGGCATAGGACAAAAAAGCCCTTCAGTCTGTGGTGAAGGGGCTCAGCACCATGCTCCCAGTGCCTTGAGAGGTGCCTTTTGGGAGGAGAAGCTTTTTTGCCGTTCTGGCTGTGGCTGTTTTCCACCTGAGCTCAACTGCTCACAGGACTGATTCTGCATCATGCAGGAGAATCCTCCTCCCTTGAAGGACAGCTGACCCACTGACCCAACATGAGCTAGTATGTGTCCTTGCAGGGACCCTATAGAGACCTGGCTTCAGGCAGCTGAGGCCACCACTGAGAGCTGGGGGAAAATATAAAAGGTAAGTGAGGATGGAAGCAGGAAATTATGGTGGAAGGGGTAGCAGGTGGCTCTGTTTGCTTCCTCTAACACTGCATAGTCTGCAGCAGGCCTCCAAAATGGGCCTCAGAATAAGTTGGGAGAGGAGACTGCAACACAAGAGACTCATGCCCAGCAGGCAAAGGGTGTGAGCAGGCTGCAGGGTGGCTGTGAAACGTGCTAAGCTCACTGGCTGGTCAGTGGCACCACATGAATTCAGTCCCAGAGCTTCCCCATTTGCCAGGTGGGCCAGCATAGATCATCCCAAAGAGACTGCTTCTCTTGCTGTCCTGTGCTGTGGTGAAGGTTATTGACCATGGGGTAACATTTAGTCTCATTTAGTTCTTATGTTTTTACTCCTGCTCCAAGTTCTCCATTCACTTTGCATTAGTAAAGCACCTGCAGAAATGCTCATTGGTCTTTTAAAACATTTATTCTTCATTTTGTTCTAAAAGAACAATTAGTTCTCTCAATGGAAAACACCCTTCCTGAAGGTGGAAGTGGAAGCTAAAGCAATGTAGTTAATATGTGGTTAAAAAGAGCAGCAGAAGGTAAATATTTTCTATACTGATCCTAAACAGACAAAGCAACTACAGAAGAGATGGAACTGTGTGTTAACATCAAAAGAAAGTACTTCAGAAACTGAAGTATTGGTGAATAAACACTAGATGGAGCATACGTTGCACAGCTGAATCCCTATTCACTTCCCTGCCAGGAATTTAAGATCTTGGATGGAACCAGCTGCCATGTGGTAAAGAAAACCAGAGCCAAGACGTACAGGAGTTTGTAAGTGTAGCTAAAGCCTAAGCACAGTCACTCATCTTTGTTCAGCAAAGGCTTCATCTCCAGTGAGCTGGATGTGGCTTTTAGCCCATGCCTGGCTGCTTAGCAGTCAGCTGAAGGATTAGGGCCTTAGGACGTGGTATTTCTGCTTAAAGCTCAGTGGCACTGGGCTGGAGAACAGCCTCTGCATGATCAGTGACTGGTTCATAGAATCATAGAATCATAGAATGGTGAGGTTGGAAGGGACCTCAAGGATCATCTAGTTCCAACCCCCTGCCATAGGCAGGGACACCTCCCACTAGTACAGGTTACTCAAGGCCTCATCCAACCTGGCCTTGAACACCTCCAGGGAGGGAGCAGCCACAGCCTCCCTGGGCAACCTGTTCCAGTGCCTCACCACCCTTACTGTAAAGAACTTCCTCCTGACATCCAGTCTAAATCTCCCCTCTGCCAGTTTAAACCCATTGCCCCTTGTTCTGTCGTTGCAGGACCTTGTAAATAATCCCTCCCCAGCTTTCCTGTAGGCCCCCTTCAGATACTGGAAGGCTACTATCAGGTCCCCTCGAAGCCTTCTCTTCTCCAGGCTGAAGAGCCCCAACTCTCTCAGCCTGTCCTCATAGGAGAACTGCTCAGCTGAGACATAATATTAACCTGCTGCACCTTCACCTGGCCACCTAAACCCCAAGCAACCTTTTTTGTGTGGGAAGGGGGTAGCCACACTCTTGTCTGTTGGCCTTTCTGTGCCCTAACTAGTAACTGACTGCAGCTTTGACTTTGTAGCTGAGCAGAGTAACACCTGCAGCAGCCTGCAGAGAAAGTCCCAGCTACTGCAACATGTGCAGCCTTCTGTGCATCTCTCCCAACAGAAAAGCGTTGCCTGTATGAAGAGAGAAATGCAACAAAACCTTTTGTCAAAACCAAAAGAAACCCCAAATTAGAAAGTATGGGATGATTTAAAATTGTTGTTGAAAGCTCCAAATATGAAGGACAGGCTGGATTTTGAAGAATGGGGTTATTCAATTAGCTTCTTGCTCACGTCATTGTTCTGGCGAGCAGTTTTGGGGTGTTTGTTTTGGTTTTTAAAGATAACTTCAGTGGAATAAGTGAAGAAGGAAATAGGTAAAATTCCTTTGGATGTGATTTTTCTCCTTGTTTTTATTACAAAACATGGGCTTTGTGTGCAAGTGGGGGGTTATTTGAAATAATTGGAAAAAAAAATTCCTACGGGGAGACACCAGCCTGGCTGCAGCTCGGGACCGACTCAGCCTCCTGCTGCTTCTGCCAAGCTGCCTTGGCCATGCCAGGCGTCACGCAACGCACCTGCACTTTCACAGGCCTAACCACGCAGCACACAAGATGGAAACTTTGAGGGAGATCAGGCAAGACTTCCACAGATAGGAATGCTCCAGAAAATGAGGTGATCTCACTACATCTGTGTTTCCTTCAGTACTTTTTGACTCAACATAACCAAAACAGTGTGGCTTGGAAATGACAAATTGCTTCTCATCTATTGATTTTGGCTAGGGCTGGTGCCTATGAGTAGCTGAGGTGGAAGGTGGGGGTTTATTTACTGAAGAACCTCAGGATAGACGGGACTTGGCCAACATCTTTATGGGAGGAGGTCAGAGCCTCCCCAGAGGCCTCATATGAACTGTCTGGGTCTTGGGATCTGTTGGAAGCACCTGGGAAGCTGTCCATGTTTGGCACTGGCCATAGAGCTTGTCTCTCCCCCTGCTCCCAAAGGAAGGAGGGATCAGACAAAATTAGTCTTGATGTGAAATGTAGTAGAGTCATGTGTGTGACTGCTACTGCGAGCTGCTTCCTGGCAGTGGGTCCAGCTGGATCATCACTATCAAACACCATCACCATAAGACAAGCCTGCCCTGAAGCATGAGAGATGCTTGGGAAGGTCCTTCAGTGTTTTAACTCACTGCCTGGCTCATCCCGCTCCGCTTCTCTATAGCGTTTTTTTACGTACTGAGAGAGAGAGAGGTCAAATGTCTTGTTTTTTGCTATGCAATTTGCTTCTGAATGCCTGGGTGCACAGCTGTCGTTGCTTGAAGACCTCATTAGGAAACCACCAACATCTTTAAACACATAAAAACTACTGAACTTGCTCTTGGCTTTTAAAAGAAGTGTATAGGTCCTAACTGTGGGCCATGTTCTCTAGAGCTTATGAAGAGCAAAAGGAGATATTCCTAGCAGTGACAGGACTTAAGGAAGATACTAGAGTGAGGAGAAGAAAATCCTGTGCTGAAGATGCAGCCAAAGTGGAAGACATCCCACACCCTTCACCCAAATCCAAGCAATTTAGAGATCATCTCCAAACATGTTCATGTAATGTGATCTGATATGCTTCCAACGACATCCATCAGCAGAGCAATAAGATGGCTCTGGAATGGGATTCTCCTGTCAGAAAGCAATGGGAATGTGTCTACATATTTATGGTTAAGTCAGAGTATGCATCTTTAGAGAGGCCAAGGGCTTGGAGAGAGCAAAGTTCTACCTTAACTATTTGTATGGCTGAAGGAAGACAGAGGAGAAGCAACTGTGTCTTCACAGTATGTGAGATGTCATCCTGCACCACTCATTCAGATTAAGACACAATAAAAGTTTTGCTTTACCTAGGGTGGAGCAAGCCTCTCAAGGATGAAGGAACATTATCCTAAGGCACAGCGTTCAGCTGTCTGTGGGTGAACTTGTGTGGTTGGCTCTGGGGATGAGAGAGAGTCTCTGAAAAAAAAGCAGATTTTTACAGGCAAAGCTCAAGTGAGAACATTTCTCAATAATCTCTTCAGCAGAACTGTTCTCCTGAGGAAACTAGAAAGGACCTTCCTCCAGCTATTTGCGCTTGTCAGTAGAAACTGAAGACAAAACAAAATGTACCAGCACTCCTAATTCTTAAACTGGTGTGAAGAAATAATGGCTGGTTTAGCCTAATTGTGTAAAGGATGTATGGAAAGAGTGATGCCTGTCCCCATGGGACTTGAACTCATAGGTGGTCTCACAAAGAGTGGAAGCCAGACCTTGATTTATTGCTCTTACAGGGAAGTGATTGCTCCGCAACCAGTTTTGGGGTTAACTGAAATTTATTCGTGTCTTGGAACTCCTGCAATGCTTGCTCAGAGTTTAGCCCTGTGGGCTTCATTTACCACACGTTGCTTTTGAACTGCTGTATTTCCCAAAGAGGCAAAAGGCATGAGCAGATCTTGGTGATTCTTGTGCCCCAGGGTCTCTTCCACAGGCACTGCCTAAAGCTGCAGGGACCTGTTTCCAACTGCACTGAGGGGACAGATTTGCTAGTGTTTAAGTTTCCTCATGGCAAATGACTGCTGCAAAGCAAAAATTCTAATGACTTTGCAGAATTTGTGCCCAGACGAGCGCTACTAAAACAGATCTGACGCTGAAAAGCTACATTTGCTAGGATGTTTTTGACTGGAGATCAAAAGTGGTCAGGAACACTTTGAAGTCACCTGGATAACTGGTTGTATTACCAAGTATCATAGAATCATTGAATTGTTTTGGTTGGAAAAGACTTCTAAGCTCATCGACTCCAACCATCAACCTAACACCACTATGGCCGTTAAACCATGTCCCAAAGTGCTACGTCCACACATTTCTTGAATGCCTTCAGGGATGGTGACTCCACCAGCTCCCTGGGCAGCCTGTTCCAAGGCCTGACCACTCTTCCAGGAAAGAAGTGTTTCCTAATATCCAACCTAAACCTCCCCTGGCACAATTTCAGGCCATTTCCTCTCATTCTGTCACCTGATACTTGGGAGAAGAGACCAACACCCACCTCATTCCAACCTCCTTTCAGGGAATTGTAGAGAGCAATGAGGTCTCTTCCCTCAGCCTCCTTTTCTCCAGCCTAACCAATTCCAGTTCCCTTAGCTGCTTCACATAAAACTTGTTCTCTAGACCCTTCACCAGCTTTGTGTCCTTCTGTGGACTCATCTACAGTGGTATAGCCAGAGATGGCTCTGCTCTTGGGGGCAGGGGGGCCACAATTGCAGGGGAACATTATGAACCTCACTGAAGTCTCTCTTCGTTAGACAGAGACGTGAAGGGACAGCATAATGCAATGGAGATGGCAAATCATGTGGGGAGTTCCATGTAGCACAACCTACAGTTTCATAGCAGCTCACAGGGAGTCAAAGAAGGGCTGGTAAGAAAGAGCTACAGAATTTCTACAAGCAATATCTACTTTTTGGGTCCATTTTCATATTTAGTGTTGCTTTAGTAACAAATAATCTAGCCTGCTCCTGTTTTCTACAGCATGCTTCCCTTAAACTGCTGGGTTATATGTGCAAGTGTGTGCACACCCCCACCTCTTATGTGTTTTGTCAAGGTCTTCACCACTTGAAAAACATTGGATTGATCACTGGGCATCTGATTTGGTTTTGCATTTATAAACTAATTTTGTTAGCCAGGTACCTCTCTTCTAAGAAATGTTAGCTCAAAAGGAGAAGAGCAGATATCAAGGCCTTGGTTCCTAAGTCACCTGGCAGCAGTGAAGAGTTCAAATGGGGGATGTTTATAGATATGAAAAGCCAACATGAAAAGGACATGGATCTGTTGGAGCAGGCCCAGAGAAGGTCCACAAAGATGGTCAGAGGGTTGGAGCACCTCTCCTATGAGGACAGGCTGAGGGAGTTTGGGCTATTCAACCTGAAGAAGAATAGGCTCTGGAGAAGTCTTATAGTGTCCTTCCAGTACTTGAAGAAGGCCTACAGAGAATCTAGAGAGGAACTTTTTATAAGAGGCTGTGGTAATAGGACAAGGGGCAATGGTTTTAAACTAGAGCAGAGTAGATTCAGATTGGACATTAGGAAGAAGTTCTTTGCTATGATTCTAGTGAGACACTGGAGGAGGTTGCCCAGAAAAGTTGTTGATGCCTCATTCCTGGAAGTGTTGAAGACCAGGCTGGAGGAGGCTTTAAACAACCTTGTTTAGTGTCATTGCCTATGGCAGGGAATTTGAACTAGATGATCTTTAAGGTCCCTTCCAACTCAAGCCATTTTGTGGTTCTATGAAATGTTGGTTGCTGTTCTCATCAGCAGGCTTGCAATGTGTTGGTGATTTGAGCAGTGATCTCCCCAGCAAATTGCAATCCACAGTTTTCAAAGCCTCTATTCCAAAACTTAATCTCAGCTACAATTCATCTCTGGGTCATTAAACTCCTTTGAGGACTGATTTAGTCACTGAGTGCTCTCTGAAGGAATCTGATGACACCCTGTACTGCATGGCAAGATGAGTTTTGGTGGGAACTCATAATTTCAGGGTCAGGAAAACCCAACATTTTGCTTGCTAAGTAAATTTGTATTTGCTCAGAGTTTAGGGTACCATTTAATGCACACATTACCACTTGACTATAAAGCCCTCTTCTGCTTTTCTGTGCCAAACAAGTTTTTATGTCATTTGGACAGATGTTTATTTCTGAGTTGAGCCCCTCACTACCAGAAGAACATTAAGGTACCGGAACATTTCCAAAGAAGAGCAACCAAGTGAGGCACCTTGAACACAAGTCTTAAGAGGAATGGCTGAGGAAAGTAGGGTTATTTAGTCTTCAGAAGAGAAGGCTGAGGGGACACCTCATCACCCTCTACAACTGCCTCAAAGGAGGTGGGAGTTCATTTCTTCTCACATGTAATAAGTCACAGGAGAAGAGGCAATGGCTTCAAGTTGTTTGAGGGGAGGTTTATATTTGATATTAGGAAAAATGTCTTCACATAAAGGATTGTAAATCATTGGAACAGGCTGTCCAGGGAAGTGGTGAATCCACCAGCCCTGGAGGTATTTAAAAGACGCGTGGTGCCGACAGACATGGTTTAATGGTAGTGGCTTAGAAGCAGTGGTGTGACTGCGAACTCTAGGCGAGCAGTTGGGCTTGAGGATCTCAAAGGGTCTCTTCCAACCTCAACAGTTCTGTGATTCTATGATTCTATCAGTTCAGACTCAAGACTAGGTAAGCTCAGTTGGGGGTATTTCTTTTAGAAAATGCAGTCATACTCCGCCTAAAAACATGGAGTGGAGGCAAGCAGATGGAACCTGGCACAAATGTCCTTGAAAGTTAACCAGTTTCATAACACAAATCAAGAGCAGGAGGACAGTAAAGGAGCGCGCAGCCCTCGTGTGAGAGCTTAGCTGTGCTGTTGGCAGGAGATGGTTGCTCTGTTCTTGATTTCAGCTCAAGCAGGTTTGGAGTCCTGTGTCATTTTACTTCTAATGGTGTCTACAGCTTCTCTGAAAGTGATACCTGTTTCTTGAGTAGGCAAAGAGTTCACTTTGCTAAAGGCTTTATAAGGGCCTGCACATGCAGAAGGCAGGGAAGTAGGATTAATCGTAGATGTAATCCTGCCTTCTTGCCTCTTAGGAAACTCTCCCACAGAGATCAGGTTTATTATTCCCCCTCTCCCCCTCTTCTTTTCAATGTCCCCTCCAAGGAGACAAAGTAGTGTTGAGTGGTCTGTGTTGAGTTTAGATTACCAAGAAACAGCTATTGTTCAGTATGTGAAAAATAAATTTAATCATATTTTGCTCAAGGTCTAACAACTGTATCTGATTATCATGTGGTATTTATTAAATCTAAGACAGTCATAACAAGGATTGTCATAATAAACATTTTAAAATGCACACATGCATAAACCTGCTGCTAATGGGGAATATTCAACATGTGGTAGATGGCTATTTCTTTTTTTTTTTTTTAATTCAAAATGGTGCCTACAATTGCTCTCTTAGAGAAGTGTGAAAAAAATTAAACAAACACTTTAATCTTCAAACCTGATGGTCATCTGTAAAATATCTTTAACTTCAGCACTAATTACATGATCTTTTCTTTCAATGCATGGGAAGATCTCTGTTTATTCATTTGCAAATCCATGTGTGGGTTCAGAAGAGGACCACAAAAATGATCAGAAGGCTGGAGCACCACTCCTGAGAAGACAGGCTGAGAGAATTGGGTTTGTTCAGCATGGAGAGGACAAGGTTCTGGGGAAACCTTATAGCAGCATTGCAATATCTGAAGGAGACACACAGGAAGGCTGAGGAGGGACTCTTTAGAAGGGCTTGCAGCAACAGGATGAGGGGCAGCGGTTTTAAACTGAAGCAGAGTACATTTAGATTGGATGTTATAAGGAAGCTGTTTACCATGAGGGTAGCGAAATACTGGAACAGGTTGTCCAAAGAGGTGGTGGAGGCCTCGTCCCTGAACACATTCAAGATCATAGTTGATGGGACCCTGGCCAACATCAGCTAGCTGGAGATATATCCCTGCTCACTGCAGAGTGGTTGGACAAGATGACCTTTGATGGCCCCTTTTGACTCAATGCATTCTATGATTCTCTGATGAGAAGGAGAAATTAGACCGTGTGGGCAATGATGTTGCCTTTAGTCTTCTTCCCATGTCCAATCTGCTGCAAGCCCACCTATGTGGGTCTGGGCAGGCATCTCCATCTCTCTCTGCAAATCTGGGTATAATTACATTGGCATCTCCACAACCCTTAACTTCCAGGCACAGGGCTCTGCTGACTCAATGCAGATGTGAAGCTTGTGATTTACGGCAGTTTTCAGATGCCTGGTGCTAGTAATTGATTTCCAGGGGAGTGAGTCTATTGCATGTCTTTGAGGATCTGGCCCAGAAGCTGTCTGTTGGAAAATGCCTGAAAGCTACTTGCAGTCAGATGGCAGGGAGTCGTGACAAGCATCAGCAAGCTGAGCATCGCTGGCTGGGTGACCACAGTCCCTGGGGACGCAGCTCTCTTGCGTGGTGGCATGTAGTTGTTTGCACGAATCAGTGTCTGACCTTGGGGTGGGGAGGAAGGACCAACATGGGGGAATGTTTGCAGGAAAGCATGCGACTTTAATTATGGGATTAGAATTAATTATAGGTAGGATTTAGCAAATACCTGCCTTTGAATACATTTTCCTGTTCTCTGCCATACAGCTTGCACTTGAATCCTCTGCCTAAAGCTCTCTTCTGGGCAGTTTGCCTACAGTCTTGGTGGCGGTCAGCTTTGATGGAGACACTTAAGCAACTGCCACTAGCTCCCCTGTTCAGCGACCAGCTGTGTCAGACACGTAAACTCATGCCTGATAATGTGGAACACACAAAGTGATCAAAGCACAGAGTTTCCTCCCTGCTTATCGGTGCATAATTGGCCTCCTGGCATTGCGCCTGGGACTGGCAGCCAATGAGTCCGAGCACAGACTGTTCAACATGGGAACTGAACTGAGGGCTCCTCTGAAGTGGTCCTGCTACCAGGTGCTGCAGAAGGATCTCCCCATGGGGCACAGGCTGTGACATCGTCCAAGGAATTTGATGTATCAAATGTAATGGTTTTGCTGTGTGTGGCTCACTGGCAATGTGGCTGCTTTTCATGGAAGTGCTTTTAGAGTCATCCAGTCAGCTCCTGGGGGCATTGTTAGTTTGGGGACTGTTCTGATGAAAACACTTTACTTCTACTGCCAGTCCTCTACTCCAAAACAAATACAAACAACTGAAGATGTGCTTCAGACTGAAGTACTTCATCCAGTAGGCTGAACCTCAAGGTGCAGGTAACAATGAACCTTCCTTGGTGATCACTGGTTGTGAAACAGCGCAGACAGGGATCTATAAGCTTTCTTTGGAAACCTTCCTTCTCCGCTGTTGTTTGTCACCCTTGGCTTTACCCTGCCCTGAGACAGGATCATAGAACCACAGAATGGCTTGAATTGGAAGGCACCTTAAAGATCATCTAGTTCCAAACCCTCTGCTGTGGGCAGGGACATATCCCAGTAGACCAGGTTGCTAAAGCCTCGTGCAGCCTGGTCTTTAGCATTTCCAAGAATGAGGTGTCCACAACTTCTCTGGGCAACCCATTCCATTGTCTTACCATCCTCATAGTAAAGAACTTCTTCCTAATGTCTAATCTAAATCTATCCTGCTGTAGTATAAAACTGATAGGTTGTGCTGGCTGCATGCAGCAAAAGCCTCCCAAATTTTCATGGTACAATTGTTATTATGGCACAATGGTCTGCAAAGTGCATCACAGCATTTTATTAGCTTAATTCAAAGCAGTGCCTCTAGCAGTGCTGCTGTGAATTAAACTCGCTGCTAGAAGTGTAAAAAGTTTCCATTTCACTACCTCTTGGTTCAGCCAGCTACAGCTTTGTGAACAACCACATGCTAGCATTTGGCTCTAGATGACAATGCAGAGTTTAGTGTTAAGCTTGTTAATGCTCTATCTTATTAGAAGTAGCGAGTAGACAAAAGGGAGAGTAGAAGACTGTCTCTTTATGTGGCAATTAATAAAATCAAATACATCCTCAGTCTTCATGTGAATACTTAAAAGTGGAATAGTTTTATTCTGAAGGATATCTACCAGTTTTACTGCTTAGAGAACTTTTATGAGAGAATGAGAACTTCCTCATTTGATTAATCAAAAGTAATTTACTAAAAGCAGAAAAAACAAAATATATCCTTTGTGAAAGTGCATTGAGCCCTAAAGACACCAAAGATCATCTCAGGCTATATGTATTTTACTCTAGCATGAGTATGGTTTAGGGTTTTCTTTCATGTGTAGGTTAGACAGAAGGAAAAAGTTCTTTTACAATCAGAGGAGTGATACTGGATCCATTAATGTCTGCAAGACACAAACAGGTACTAGAGTACCTATTTTTCTGAAACACTTCAGAAGAATCATAGAATCATAGAATGGTAAGGTTGGAAGGGACCTCAAGGATCATCTCGTTTCAACACCCTGCCATAGGCAGGGACACCTCCCACTAGTACAGGTTACTCAAGGCCTTGTCCAACCTGGCTTTGAACACCTCCAGGGAGGGAACATCCACAGCCTCCCTGAGCAACCTGTTCCAGTGCCTCACCACCCTCACTGGAAAGAACTTCCTCCTAACATCCAGTCTAAATCTCCCCTCTGCCAGTTTAAACCCATAGAAGTGGCAACAAGTGGCCAGTTTAAACCCAAGAAGTGGCAACAGAAATGAAAATCCCAGTTATAAATGTGCTTTGGGTAATGCCAATGACTGTCACAGACGTTGCAGCAAAAAGAATCTGTCTTTTGATTAGATTAAACCTTGTGTAAAGCAGTATGGATGTCTGCAGATGCAATATTCACATAGGCTTGATTTTTCAGACCAGTTACGCTATGCTTGGTGACAAACTTTTGAGGAGACGAGTTAAAAGTGGCTAGAAACTGCCGTTGTGCTTCTCTTGATGCTGATGCTGCAGCAGGTGCTGCTTCAGTCACTGGTGCCATTTGAGGCCTGACTTGCCTTTCCCAGCTGCAGGCACCTTGCTGTGGTGTGACATCCTGCCATGTCTTCGCTTTGGAGGTAAAAAGGCTGCATTGTGTGGACTGGAGAGAGCCCCTCCTGAGCAGATAGAGCCCAGCTACAGCTTTGGGGAAGGCAGGTGTCTGGCTCCATTACCACTGAGATCCAGCCCGTGCTCTGCAGTGAGGCATTTTAGGGGGTGAGGGCTCCTGGCACCTCCAGGGTGCCTGGGGCAGGGAGGAGGATTTGCTCTGTGGAAAGGGGTGAGTTTTAGCCTCTTTCTTGTCAGTGATGGAAGAGGGACTTCTCCAAAGTTTAGAACTTTATTTCTCCTTCTCTTCCCTCCTCTTTTTAGCACTGCACACATACTGCTTCACAGTGATCTAGACAGGAGAATCTGATCCCTAACAGGGCATTAAGACCATGAAGTCTCATTAAGAAAAGAGTCTTTTCTGTGCGCACTGGTTCTTTGGTTGAAGTCTTTTGGTTATAGAGAATCATTGTTTTGTGTGCCCCTTTCTAGAGCCTTTGCAACCTGGACAATGTTTACTGTAGCAGTCCTGGGAGTTCTTGAATAATAAAGCAAGAAGTCTGTGTGGGACTCTGAAGTACGTGGCCTGATGTTAATTTGAAGCAATTTATTGTTCCCTGTGACTCCTGTTGCAATCCTGTGGCCTTACATGCTGCCTTCTTGCCATAAAATTAGCTTGATTACCTCTTTCTGAAACTGGCACGGCATAGCATTTCTGTTCCTTTTCTCACTTTGATGGTGGACAAAATGTGTTTTCTTGGCTCTCTCACCCTCCTCACCCTCATGCAGCTTCATGACCTTTTTTTTTTTTTTTTTTTTTTT
>VWZE01021571.1:278029-298406 GCA_013396675.1 Eubucco bourcierii
ACATTCACAATATTTGTTTGCTGTGCTCAATGAGCCTGTCAAAGGAGCAGCTTCTCTCTCCCTTATTTTTATTTGCTGTGTCCTAACTTTGCAGCTTCTTGCAACCCCAGAGTCCCAATCCAAGGGAGATAGGAAAACAATCACTAATGTCTGTAAAATATTTTTCTTGAAAAAAATCTCCTCTCTGCCAGACAATTTTTATTGGAAGGTTACTTGCCATTAAGAAGGTTCCTGCCCTTCATGTATTTTCCCTGCCTTTGCTCAAACAGTGGAAGAAATGATCTTGCCTTAGAAGGCTAAACATACTAATCTACTCCACCCAGACTGAAATCAGAAGGATGCTTTATAATTATTTAGCAACTATTAGCTTTTGGTATTATTACAAGACATTACAGATATCACCACATTTGCTGGGATGATCTGACCTTAGTCATGACCTGTCACTGTACTATTCACAAAAATCTAGCACATATTATCTCATGATCATATTTCCTAAGTGAGTATTTTTGTTTTGGTTTTTTTTTAATACTACTTTTCTCAGTGTATAATAAGCTTGAAATAGCCACACCTAAACATTTGTTTGCTTCAGATGGTTTCAAAACTGGGTTTTAGATTTTCATAAAAGAGCTTTTATCCTCTGGGAAAGTTGAAAGTGCTAGATGATTGACAGTGGACCTACTGTCCTGGTAGGGCATAAATCCTGACGCTGGTTTAACCCTTGCTCTCCTCCTCCTGTTGTGGCTTGGGGAGTTGAGTAGAATGAGCAAACAATGGAGCAGCAAAGCCTTGAGGCTAGGAGCTTAGCACCACTTGTCTTGTGCTGCCCCTCAACGTGCCTGCGTGGTCACATGAGGCACAGAGCTTTGAATTCATTGGCCAGGCCAATGCTGCTAGTGCCTACTGGCCAGTTTTATTGTCAAAATGATGTATTTAGTGGGGAATCATTTAGAAACTGCCTTTCTGCCTTTCTGCACTGACCCTCCACTGGGAGCAGTACTCCATTTGTGGCTCATTAACTAGGAATCATGATGCCCATGTGTTTGCAGCTTGCACTTCCAGCTTAGTGGCAACTCAGCTCTTCTCTCCTTCCCTCTGCCTGGAATATTTAGTATTTTACCGTGGGATCATTATGGTGAGTTTTGNATTCATAATTAATAGAATATTATTAATTTCTACAACACCTACCAATGCACATCTCTTCATAACCTGGCACCTTGGGTGCAATCACCACTAAAAACTCTAGTGTACCCCTCTGCACTGCCACAATGGCAGAGGGGAGATTTAGACTGGATGTTAGGAGNAACTGTTTAATTCCATGTTCATAAATACCCTTGGTGCAACCACTTCCTGTTGACCAAAAAGCCAAAGAATCTCAGGGAACTTTCCCAAATTTTGTAGTACTAATAATGAAAATTAATATTCACACAGAAATTAATATTCATAATTAATAGAATATTATTAATTTCTACAACACCTACCAATGCACATCTCTTCATAACCTGGCACNACACACAGATATCCCTGTGCTATTCCAGGTAAGTCTGCCCATTAAAGACTTTCTGTCTTCTCCTGTGCAGCAGGTAAGAAATGTTTCTTAGTCAAGTCTACTTCAGCACATAACCACTGGACTAGTCAATGGGTAGACCGTAGTAATTGTTACTTGTTAACGGGTGTTAACAAGTACAGGACTACACAGATGCCACTCTTCCCACTCTACAAGTGCAGAGATAAGCAGGACCACAAACAAATTCTTGTTGTGAAACAACTCGCAGCCTTGGTTCAGTGAATACTTAAGAGTAAATGTTTGCTATGTCTCTTAAAAGCACAGTAAAAAAGAAAATTCTTTTGAAATACACACACATGCAAGGTCCCTAGAGGTGTTCAAAAACTTGTAGACATGGCACTTCAGAACATGGTTCAATGGCCGTGGTGGTGTTAGCGTGATGGTTGGACCTCAGACTTAGAGGTCTTTTCCAAGCAAAATGACTCTATGATTCTACTCTATAAAAGACCCTCCCACCCCACTCACACATTCCTATCTTCTAGCCATGAAAATACATGGTCATTGAAACTCCTAAGATGTCATGAGGCAGAATTAATTTCCCAAATGCAATCCAATGCGCTGTGGTTTAAAGGACTTGAGATTGCCCTATCTGTCAACTTGGAATAACCCAAACAAAGCCAAGCACCGAAGAGCAAATACTATTGCTCACTCACTTAGGTCTCTAGTCCAACTTAGGTCTCTAGTCCAACTCTAGTCCAAGAGCAACAATGTTCAGCACGGCCATTTGGAGCTGTGATCACTGGTGACTGTGAGACTAGCAAACAGCCAGCCTATAAAGTTGGTCAGCACTCAGCTGACTGTTATAAAATCTCTGCAGCAGAACCTGGCACTTGCACTTCGTCAGTGCTGCAGCCAGGACAAAGGACTATGCCAGCAGAGATAAGCTGACAAACCTGTTGCTACCCAGCTGCTAAACTGGATCAAAGCAGGACTTGGCACTGCAGGACAGAGGTGGGGGCTGGAAGCACCCAAGGAAACAGGACTGCAGGGAGAATTTAAAGTCCATAATTGAAATCCATGCCCCTGACCAGGGACTGATTAGCTGTTGCCTGAGCCGGCAAGTCACTAAAATCCTCCTCAAGGGCTGCTTAGTTCCAGTGCACAAATCTTCCTTAGTTCAGGGCATGGACCTGAGGCTCTCTTTGCCTTCTGACACCTCCCAAGCTTCTAGACAGAATCTCTCATGACTCTTCTCTAGGCCTCCTTGTGTCTGCTGTGACCTGTGCTAGCTCCCACCCACCTCCTGGCAGCTTATACCTGTAGCTGGCTTACTTGGGTGTGCCTAGGAGTTAGGAAATGCACACTTCAACACCCTTTGCTAAAGGAAAGAATTAGATCCCTCTTCTATAGCCTAAAGACTCTGCTTGAGTTTCGGAAGAGGTTTGTGGGCTGTAAGCTTAGAGCAGAAGTGCCTGTTTACTTCATTCACCAGAAGGTACTTAAACCCAGGAGAGAGCTAGGGTTTAGGATGAATTGCAATCTTCAGCTTTTTCTATTTGGCTGGCTTAGGCAGCTCCCCAAATAGTGGCTTTTGTGAATCCTCCTCTGAGGCACTTAACTCCTCTTACATACATGTGTGGAGTCCCAGCATCTAATTCAGGCATGTGGACTCCATTATGGGGCCAGATGCAAACATCCTGTCATGGATTAGGAACTGAAGGGTCCTATATCCTGGATTGTCAATCAGCTAAGGCTTCTTGTTTCCCCTGCCCAGTCAGCCCTCCTTTTTGGTTTCAAAATCTGGATTTTTGTTGTTGTTGTTGTTTGTATGTTTGTTTTTTTAAACAGATACGTATTTTTAAACATTCTTCTTGTGCCAGGATGGAGCAGTAGCTAAGGCAGACGCTGGCTACTCTCAGGGCAACGCAGTTAAGACACCAACGACTAACTTCACAAAATCTGGTGCTAAAAAAATCAATGCAGGTAGATGAAATCATCTTCTTCCCCACCAACTTTGTCCAATAAATTCTGAACCAAAGGTCTGTGGCTACCTACAGGCCATGGCTTAGCCAGATGAAAAACAAATTTGTTGGGCAGGTGTTTCAATAGCAAGGGAAAAGGAGTCTTGTTTCTCCAAAGAGCAGAAGAGCAGTGCTGACAGTGATGTTCTCTTGTTTGGCTGGTTTGACTGTGAGATAGGGCACCTAAACTAATTTGAAGTTAAGTTTGTGTTAGGTCAAGAAACCTGCTCAGGTCTTCCTTCCATTACCTGAAGGGGGCCTACAAGAAAGCTGTGGAGGGACTTTTTTGCAAGGGCTTGTAGTTATGCAATGAGGGGGAATGGATTTAAGCTGGAAGAGGGTAGATTTAGAGTGGATATTAGGAAGAAATTTTTCACACTGAGGGTGGTGAGACAGTGCTGCAGGTTGCCCAGGGAAGTTGCGGATGCCCCATCCCTGGAAGTGTTCAAGGCCACACTGGATTGGTCCTTGAGCGACGTGGACTAGTGGTTGCTGTCCATGGCAGAAGGGCTGAAACTAGATGATCTTTAAGGTCCCTTCTAACCCAACCCATTCTACAATTCCATGTTAGTGGATATCATGTATTCTTAATAGGAATACTTCTAATATGCTTTGTGCAAGCCTTGTTTAATTCTGCTAAGGAAAGAGATAATTTGGAGAACATAATTATAGCCCAGAGGCTCAGCATTTGAAAAAGAATTTATTTTTTTTTAGGTCTGAGCTGTATTCCCTGAAATTTGTTGCAAAATTCTCAATAAATTAAATAACAAACTGATTAGGTTCCACAGAAGTGAACTCTCCAAAGGACCGTGCCCTCAAGTTGTGCTACGAAAGTCACGCAAGGTTTGATGTTTCCAAAAGCTGCATTTTTGTGAGCTCCAACCCCCTCTGAGGGATACTTTAGCAAGTGCCGGTACTGGACACTGAGTGCAATTTGGGCTGTATTTAGAGTAGGAGTACTTTACTGCCAAAGGAATAATAAATCATAGAACTGTTTTGGTTGCAAAACACCTACATGATTAGGTCCAACCACCAATGTAACACCACCATGGCCACTAAACCATGACCCAAAGTGCCACCGCCACATGTTTCTTGAACACCTCCAGGGACAGTGATGCCACTACCTCCTTGGGTATCCTGTTCCAATGCCTGACTACTCTTTCAGTAAAGATTTTTTTTCCTAATATCCAATCTAAACCTCCCCTGGCACAACTTCAGGCTGTTTCCTCTTGTCCTATCACCTGATACTAGGGAGAAGAGACCAACACTCCCACGTTTCAACCCCTTTTCAGAGAGTTGTAGCAAGGAGCAATGAAGTTTCCCCTCAGACTCCCAAGTGCTTCAAGCAATGTGGCAAATTGCTTCTGGCTGAGAAGCAACCACACCAGCAACTTTGAACAATGTGCTGGGATAGTAAGCCTTGACATATACACACACACACAGAGACACAAACATATGCACACAAACAAAACCATCAGTAAGAATTAAAGAAATTGAACCCCCACCCAAGTCAGCTTTGCTGGTGTTACTGCACCTATATGGATTGCTTGAGATAGCAGAACTGTTTCAGGCTGAGGACCCCAGAGTTCAACAGCTTCATGGCAGACAATGGAAGAAGCACCTAGAGGAAAGCTGGGTTATGAAAGAAAGGGAAGGTGTGAAGGAATTAATTGAAATACCAGAGATTTAGCAGTTTTCTGCTTGGAACTGAGAAGTAATCTAATTTCTTTCATCTTCAGTGATTTAAACTTTAATTAATGAATCAGCAGTGACCCTACTGCACCAAAAACCTAAGATCTTTTATAATCTGTGGGATTTTGTAGCACCCTTGTTTGCTGTTTCATTAGATACTATTTTCATTACAGGTTTTCAGAATTTACATTTCAGACAGAGGAAATGAATCAACCTTAGGGAGGGTTTTCATCTCTCCTTTTAAAACATAGTGGGAAAATATACAATGACAATGCTTTTAAAAGCAGTTTTGGATGGATTAGTTTCAAACAATATCTATAGAAAAAAAACCCAACCAAACCACAACACCCTCCTCTTTTCTTTCTATTTGACCTAAAAGGCAGAACTGGTAGTTATAAGAATTAGGAAATTTAACAAACAAAGCAAGCCACCAAAAAAACCCCAAACCCAATGTAAACAAACAACACCCAAACAAAAGCCACAACAAAACCCCAAACAAAACCAACCCCCAATCAACCAACCAAAAACCAAACCAACCAACCAAATAGCCAAAAACCCCAACCCAATCAAACCAAACACAAAAGCCCCAGCTTACTGTCTTCCATTTGTTGGCAGTTTTGTTTCTTTAGCCTATTTAGCCTCTAGACTGGATTATTAGGAGAGTGATGAGACTGGTGAGGGGGCTGGAGGGAAAATCATATGAGGAAAGCTTGAGGGAGCTGGGGTTGTTCAGCATGGAGAAGAGAGACTCACAGAGGATCTTATCACACACTGCAACTACCTAAAGGAAGCTGTAGTCAGGTGGGGGTCAAGCTCTTCTCCCACGTGACTTGTAACAGGACAAGAAGGCATGGTCTGAAGCTGCTCCAGGGGAGGTTTAGATTGGATGTTAGGAAGCACTTCCTCACAGCAAGGGTGATTAGGCATTGGAATGGACTGCCCTGGGAGGTGGTGGAGTCACCATCCCTGGAGGTCATTTTTTTAAAGATTGGATGTGGCACTTGGTGGCATGGTTTAGCTGATGTCATGGGGTTGGGTCATAGGCTGGACTTGATGATCTCAGAAGTCTTTTCCAGCCTCAGTGATTCTGTGATCTCCTAATGTATGTACAAATCTCACAAATCCCCTTTGAGAACTGCTGTGAAATTCTAACTGTGCCCCTCCCCTTCCCAAATTCCTTCTTATCTCTCTTCTCTTTATGACTGATAGCTATACCTCGTTTTATCCTTTCTTGTGCTTAAAATGTATCCTCTAAATGATGCAGTCTGTTAACAGAGGTTAGTTGAAAATTGTTTACTTTTTTGATACTGCAATAGCAATGACACACTGCTATGCCTTTGGATTGCAGTGAAGGCCTAATTTTGATTAAATGTGACACCTGAAAAATGGATGCATCTTCAAAGGACTAAGCCATGACAAATCATCCAGAGGAAGGGGAAAGGTTCGTGTTCTTGTCTACTCACACTCATAAGTATATGGGGACCATGCAATAGTGATGTGGCATTCATAATGTACTGATAACTGTTATGGAAGAGAAGACAAACCTACTTATTTTTTATTTGGAAATGGAAAATGCAAAACCACAGCATCGTAGAACAATTTTCTTGGCTAGTTCTACCTTGGCTGCCTCAGACTAAAAATGACTGATGAAGTTTAATATATTTTGACTCCTCATGACTATCAAGGCTTAGAAATTTACCTTGGACACAGATAAAATGCAGAAATATGAAGAGTCATGATGGAAAACTACACACATTAATGACTGGAACTTTAAGGAACTCGTGTCTTAGCAGTTCCTGTGCATCGGTTACACCAGTAAATATCTATTTTTTAAAGTAGAAAGGAAAAAAAAAATAGAAAGGAGGAATATTTCCCAGAGTTCAGTAATTCAGGCCTCCACATGATGTGAAACAGATTTTTCTCAAGTGATTGCATTAATTAGTTCCACGTGACAATTACCAACATCAGAAGCTTGTGAAATTCAGCAGTGGGGAAACTGTTCACTTGTGCAGACCATATTACAAATATAGGTAACTCCATTATTTTTTAATGAGAAGTCTAGGGTTTTCTAGCTGTTAAATATGTTTAAATGGATCTCACCCTCTATACACCCAGACAGTTAGCCATGCAGTAGACTATGGCCTGTTTTTCTTAATCAAGCAAAACTACAATGAGAATTTTGCTCAATTAAGAACTAAAGAATTTGTCTGAGTTTTATATTCAGTTCTTGGCAGTAGGAAAAACAGTCTTTCCAACAGTAAGTGCCAGTGCAAAATATTCTGGCAAAGAACAAATGTCAATTTAGAACTATGAAATTCCCATTTGTTTCAGGCAGTAAAATTAGAATCACTCTGGTTTGTATTACTTAAAAGCACTCAAACCTGGGCCTGTTATTGTGCAGCTAAGTAAACAGGTACCCACTGCAGATTTTTGACTGCAGTGAAGGTGATTCCTAGATATGAGCAGAATAACCAGTATCGCTGAGCCCCAACCTCCATTTATTGATTGTGATACTCTTCTGCTGTAGAAATGATCACTGCAGACCTCAGTGATTGTTAACTGAGTCCATTTTACTGCCTCTGATCTTCCTAATGCACAGTTTTACTTGTCTAGCCCTTCTGAGCTAAAAGGAAAATTTCCAAAGATGGAAGAATCAGATGGTAAGTGGGAGTGTTGCTTTCCTTTAATTATTTTCAAAGGAAATGTTTTTCTTATCATGCTTTTCATCTATTCAAAACTATACCAAATTCCTCCTGGAAACTGGGCTGGAGATGTCATGAGAACAGACATGATTTCATATATCTGATATCTTTTTATTTTAACTGATGACAAAGATCCCATTTAATGAAATGAAAGCAGACTTTGGAAGCTCTGTTGATGTATGGTCCTACAGGCAGTGGGAGAAGGGGAGAAGAACCTGTAAAGTAAACCTATCTATTATATTAAAAGTTCAGGCTCGACTGTTGTTTTACAAGGAACTTCCAAGAAAGCATGCATGTGGATCCCATTTGCTGCAGAAGTTTGCTTTAAACACTCATGAAATCAACGTTTCATACTTCAAAGATTTCTGAGTTTAGCTAGAAGTAGGGCTGTAAATGCTCTGCTCACATCCTTCACGTGGCTTAGCTGATGCTAACAGCCAACCCACTTCATACCTGTGGAAAAGACTGTTCTCCTTGGCCTGCTAGGGAGTTCTTTAGGCCAAGTGTCAGCATCACAATCAGGTCTATAAATCTAGATTATTCATGTGCTGGAGTTTGTCTTGCCATTGTGAAGAAGAAATAATTGAGCCACAGAACTCCACCAGTACATATGAAGCTCATTGAATTTTATTCTCCAACAAAAGTATTATTTTGTAAATGGAAAAAAAAAAAAAAGTAAGCAGATACATATGTTTTTTATATTTGAACCCATTTAATTATGTCATTAGTTTTGCCAAATAATATGACACAGACAAGTTAGATGTTAACCAAAGTGATCACATATATTGTGTGCTGGCTACACTTAGTACGTTTGATCTTTGTCCAACCACAACAGAAAAAAAAAAAAAAAAAAAAAGCAAAAAAAAAAGCGTTGGAGGACCCAGGGTTTCCAAATGTGTTAAACTCATTACAAAGACATTTAAAACTTATTCATCATTAAGTCTTGTTCACCCTTGGTGATGATGCCTTGCTGACTAAAAATAATGGTAATTAATGCTGGAGCCCTCAGCACAGGAAGGACATGGAAGTGTTGGAGCAGGTCCAGAGGAGGGCCATGAAGATGATCAGAGGGCTGCAGCAGCTCTGCTATGAGGACAGGCTGAGAGAGTTGGGGCTCTGCAGCCTGCAGAAGAGAAGGCTTCCAGGAGACCTGATAGTAGCCTTCCAGGNGCCAGGTTGGAGGAGGCCTTGAGTGAGCTGTACTAGGGGGAGGTGTCCCTGCCTGTGGCAGGGGGTTGGAACTAGATGGTCTTTGAGGTCCCTTCCAACCTTACCATTCTATGATTCTATGAATAGCCTAAATTGAATTGTCTTGTAAAGAAATGCAATGGTGCCATCCTTTTCCCTGCCCCCACCCTGTCCTGTAATCATATTATAGATAATTCTCAAGGAAATCACAGTTTGAAGGTTAGTAGACTTTAAAATGCACATCTGTGGTGCTGCTCAGCTGAGTGCTGCCGAAGGACATGCGTTAGAAATAAGCTGAGGTGGCAGTGTCACACTGTCAGACCCAGAAAAGCCAGCATTTTTTTTACTTGCAGATATAACACAGACCCCACAGTAGCTGTCTCTGAATGTGAGGTTGAGGATTCAGGATGGTTAAAGAGGCACATGCTGAATTTTCACTCTTCTCCTAAGACGTTCTTTCTTTCCCACAGTGCTGAGTGGGAGTAGGTTAGAAAATGCTAATTGTGAAACACTGCTCTTGCCTCCTATGAGGATGTGCTGCCCCTAGAGAACTGAGGAAATATCTGACTTACACTTTCCCCCAAAGAATTCCTGAGGATAGGCGTAGACATGTTAGTATCTGGAAAAGACCAAAGGCAAATTATGAACTGTCTGGTACTGCTGAGTTAAATAATGACTTGACTCCCGGCTCTCAGAACAACTACTGTGTTGGACTTGAATCCCACCTGCTTATTCACATCATGGAACCAATGGCAGGAAATTGCAGAATTCTGGTTGTGAGTCCTGATCCAGTCACTCTGGACACCTTCACTCAAGAAGTAGGCTCCAGTTTTAAAAGAACTAGAGATTTTAAAGCACGTATGTGAGGTTGTTTAAAACTACCTCTGTGACTGTGGGCATGTTATTTACAGCATCATTTTTCTTTTGTGCCTATGGAAAAAGCAGGCCTGATCCACCCCCCTACTCTCTCTCTGGTTATGTATGTGATATTTACTATCACTCCTCAATTCCTACTTTTTGGCATGTTCTAACTCCTGCTCACAACTTTCCTTCACCTTAGGTATTACTTGGAGAAGTAAAGGAGCACCGAAGAGAAGCAAACCAATAGGTAGCGGAGTTTCTTGTGGCGTCTTAATGTCCCTCAGGTCACACATCTCATTCAGGGCACTAGATCTAGAATTCAGGACTCCAGAATGGGTCTACAGTTCAGGAATATAAATAACTTGGCAAGCCAGTCTGTAGTGGGCATCAAGATGGTGCAGCCTGACTGGCTAGTGGGGTATTCATGCTACCCATTAAGAACTGAATCTTTACTATCTCTGCAAAACATTGCAGATGCGTCTAGAACTGCTGTATAGATATTGCCATGCATTGCCAGTATCTTTCACTCCCTGATTTGCAAAATGGATCTGAAACTTAGTTAGCTCTGAGTGATGCTGTAAGAAGTATGCAGAGTGTTTCAGTGAGGGTCATCGGTTTTATTTTCTCATGCTCACGAATGTGTAACACACCAATTTGTGGAGAGAAGAAACTTGGTGGCAGTAAACCCTTTCATGTGCTACATTGTTTCTCATAGTCCCTAGTCCCTGCGGTTCATAAAATCATAGAACAGCTTGAGTTGGAAGGAACCTTAAAGAGCATCTAGTTCCAACCCCCCTGCCATGAGCAGAGACACCTCCCACTAGACCAGGCTACTCAAAAGCCTCATCCAACCTGGTCTTCAATACTTCCAGGGATGAGGCAGCTGCAGTTTCTCTGGGCAACTTGTTCCAGTGTCTCACCAGCCTCATAATAAAGAACTTCTTCCCAATGTCCAATTTAAATACTACCCTCCTCTGGTTTAAAACTGTAGTTCCTCAGTCCTATCACCACAGGCCATTATAAGAAGTCCCACTCTAGCTTTCCTGTAAGCCCCCTTCAGGTGCAGGAAGGCTGCTTTAAGGTCTCCTGGCAGTCCTCACTTCTCCAGGCTGAGGAAACCCAATTCTCTCAGCCTGTTTGTGTAGTAGAGATGCTCCAGCCCTCTGAGCATCTCTGTGGCTCTCCTCTGGACCCACTCCAACAGATCCATGTCTTTCTTGTGTTTAGGGCTCCAGAGCTGGATCCAGTACTCTGGGTGAGGTTTCACAAGTGCAGAGTAAAGAAGCAGAGTAAAGGAGGAGAGCCACCTCCCTTGACCTGCTGGCCATGCATCTTTTGATGCAGCCTAGGACACAGTTGGCTTTTTGGGCTGCTAGTGCACATTGCTCATGTCAAGCACCTCATCCACCAGTAATGCCAAGTCTTTTTCTGCAGTTGACTATTTACAGGTCTCCCCGAACCTCCAATGTTAAATAAAGCCATGCAGGCACCCCAAGTCAGTCTTGATAAGCAGACACATTTATTCAGGACTATGAGACCTGAAAGAATAGTTCCCTGAAATATATTTGTCAGGAAGATGAGGACTCAAGATAACAATATAGTGGAGGCAAAAAAAAAACCCAATCCAAAATCCAAACCAAACCAAACCAAAAAAACCAAACCAAACCAAAAAACCAACCTAAAACAAGACATCTCCCCCATGTTGTTTGCTTAAACAAAATCAGATGGAATTGTCTTTGGGGGATGCCAGAACTGGAGGTGCTCTTTTTTTCATGCAAGGTGACATTTTTTTTTCTGTCCTTGATTTTGTATATATCATAGTGTCTGAAGCAATTATTCAAATCAGTTATTCTACTTCATCCATGCAAATTAGAACTATAGCTGCAGTTAATATGAAATCACAGGTGCTACCTCCAGTTTTTCTTAAATCCTCACTGTATTACTTAACTTCTACATTCTATTGCTTAATCTGAATTCATTGCTCCATCTATGTAAATGCAATTCATTAACTCTATTTTACTCCCTCACAAGCATCCTCCTTATGCCCTTAATTACAACAATTTCCAAGACCGTTTGCCATCACAGTCTATGATGTCATTAAGAGATGAAATAGTACTTTACAATTAAAGGGACACATTCAGAAGGCTGGAGCACCTCTCCTACAAAGACAGGCTGGAAGAATTGTGGCTGTTCGTCCTGAAGAAAAGGCTCCTCCAAGAACTTTTGTGTTTTCAGTATCCAAAGGGGACCTATGTTAAGGCTGGGGAAGAACTGCTTAGAAGAGCTTGTGGCTATAGGACAAAGGACAATGGTCTCAAACTGGAGCAGAGTAGATTTAGGTTGAATGTAATAAGGAAGTAATTTACAACGAGAGTGGTGAAGTATTCAAACAGGTTGCCCAGGGATGTGGTTGAGGTCTCATCCCTGGAGACAGTCAAGATCAGTCTTGATGTGGCCCTGGATATCCTAATCTAGTTAGAGGCATCCCTGTTGACTGCAAGGGGATTGGACAAGATAACTTTTTTTTAAGGGTCCCTTCCAACCTGACACAATCTGTGAATTTCTTTCTCATGACATTATAATTTACCCTGAATTAGGTCATTATTTTGTATGTTTTGGAGCTACCTGAAATGAGCTTGCTTCTCTAAAATACCTATTTCATTGTGAGTTTAAAACCGCTGGAGCAAATTTTTTTCAGTCTTTCCTAAGAAATGCTTCAGTTTTAGCAAAAAATACAGGCTTCACTTAAAATGAAATAAAATAAAAACTGTAAGAAGAAATTTGTCTTACTGGAAGGAAAATTTACAACCACCCTACATATTGTGAGAGAATAATAAAGTTTTAGAATTATAGAATCATAGAATGGTAAGGTTGGAAGGGACCTCAAGGATCATCTAGTTCCAACCCCCTGCCATAGGCAGGGACACCTCCCTAGTGACACTAGTACAGCTCACTCAAGGTCTCGACCAACCTGGCCTTCAACACCTCCAGGGAGGGAGCAGCCACAACCTCCCTGGGCAACCTGTTTCAGTGCCTCACCACCCTCACTGGAAAGAACTTCCTCCTAATATTCAGTCTAGATCTCCCCTTTGCCAGTTTAAACTCAATTGACCCTTGTCCTGGCATTACAAGACCTTGTAAATAATCCCTCCTCAGCCTTCCTGTAGGCCCCCTTCAGATACTGGAAGGCTACTATCAGGTATCCTCGAATCCTTCTCTTCTGCAGGCTGCAGAGCCCCAACTCTCTCAGCCTGTCCTCACAGGAGAGCTGCTCCAGCCCTCTGATCATCTTTGTCCATTGACAGTCAGCTTGTAGGAACAACTGTAGCTTTATAAACTTTGTTTGGAGTTCTATTAGATTTCCTCCTGCAGTCTTTAGCAGAGAAAGTGGGCTTGACATTTAAACCCCATCTAGTATAATGTTTCTAATCCCAGATACAGTCACTGTAACTAATTTGTGGTAATAAAAGAGAACTACATATTTATGTATCCTTATTGGTAACCAGAGTGAAAAAATGGACTGTGTGATGTTTGGGAGTTCCCCGCCCCCCACACTTTGTAAAATGACCCAGGCTAGAACTCAACCAGCTGGAAGTTAAGGACTGAAGCTCTATTTACAGCTCAGCACAATGTACAAGCAGAGATATACACTATAGACAGGAACAGTTACAGAAATAGACAAGTTAAAGGGAATACAGAAACACAACTCCCCTCCCAGAAATCAGAGACCCCAGGAAGGGCTCCCAACCACCCTTCCACCTTCTCTGCACCCCTGTACCTTACCCCAAGGTTTGCCTTATGTGCAAGGTGAGCTTGGAGAATCGGCATGGGGGGTTAGAAGAAAAGTGGTTAGTGAAAATTAATTGGCAGAGGAGCCAGAATCTGCTAGACCGCCCCAGACGCTGTGCTGTGTCCCCAGAGAGAGACAGACAGAGAATGTCTCATCTATGTTTATGTTCCTTTCCCAAAACAATCTCAACAAGCGTATGAGTGAAGTAGACATCACCATGTTTTCCTTTCACAGCCTATAATGTCATTTTCTCTATTAAAATATTCCAGTTAGCCTCAAAATAGCACAGATTGTTAACAAGTGTATTTATAAAATCAAGTATGGCAAAAGTTTAACGTTGTAGCAGCATTTCTGAAGATGCACTGGTTCTTGCTGATGTAGATAAATATATTCCAATACTGAAAGGTACAACAGCTGATGTCTGTTGGATCAATTTTTGATCAGTATGGGCTTTCCCAGGAATGCCTTTTAAGCAGGAAAGTCTTGCTGCTAAAGCTGCCCCATAGGTGGCGTGAGCCATCCATCCACCCAAGCTCAGTCCCAGGCCTAACACTGCTTCATCTTTACAAAGGAAAACGAAATAATCAAACGACATTTGCTTAGTTGTCCTTTACATAGGTACTATGGCCTCTGCCGGCTGGGGCACAACTGTGTTACACTGCCTTCAAGCCAGAACTATCACATCATGGTAAATGATAAAGTTATTTCATTCTGATAAAGGTAAAATTCTATCTTCAGACACAGTGTTCACCTGTGTCTTTGAAAGAGGAGTGTCCTGTCCCAGTCACTTCAATCATCTACAAACAGCTCATTGGAAACAGCATTTTACTGCTATTGTCCAGGGAAGATGCATTAACAAATCCTTTTTCTCTCTAGCCCTTTCCAGCTGAGAATCATAGACTGTTTTGGGTTGAAAGGGACTTTTAAAAGTCCTCTAGTCCAACCTCCCAGTAGTCAACAGGGATGTCTTCCAGTAGATCATGTTGCTCAGAGTCTGATCTAACCTGAACAGGAATGTTTCCACGGATAGTGCATCTACTATCTGGCCAACCTGGGCCAGTGTTTCACCACAGGGTCACAGGATGTTAGTGGTTGGAAGGGACCTCTGGAGATCTTCAAGTCCGACCCCCCTGCCAGAGCAGGACTGTATTGTAGGTCACACAAGAATGCATACAGATAGATCTTAGAAGTCTCCAGAGAAGGAGACCCCACAACCTCCTTTGGGAGCCTGTTCCAGTGCTCTGTGACCCTTACAGTAGTGAAATTCTTTCTCATGTTGAGGACTCATAGTAAAAACAATTCTTCCTTATATGTAGCCTGAATCTCCCTTCTTTTAGTTTAAAATCATCACCCTTTGTCTTCCTGTCTGGTAGTCTGTGCTTAGTTTTTCAAACACTACCCCTTGTCTGTCAAAAGGGACTTTGTGTTCTAGCTCTCCTAGAGATGTATCATTTTGGAACATGCTTTGCTCTGAGTACATCAAAACCTGCAGATTTTTGTGCTTTGGCAGTCAGCACCAGCCCTTTGCTCTTATCTTTCTATATTTAAGGAAGAAACGGAAAGAATTGGAGAGTTTCTGCAGTTCCTATGGAGTTATACCTCCCAATTAGGGATTATGTTTATTCCTGGCTAAGTTTTACCACACATGTTTGTGTTTCACAATTGACCGTGATGGGAGGAGGTACCATGTACATTCAGGTACCTGTTCTGTTCCAGTCAGCACTACTAAACCTCAGACCAAAACTGTCCATATCTAGGTAAAAAGTGAGGGCAGAGAGGAAACTGGGAAGAAAGTCAAATGAGGATTGTCTGGAGAGATCTTCTGTCTTCGGCTCTTCACAACTGCTGAATGTTTGTGTGGTTAATTATTATGAACATTTGGTTCCAAGCACAATAAAGAAAAGTTACTGAAAGGGCTTAATAACAAAATATATTTTGCATCTCAAAGACACAAACCCACCAGTCTTGGGAAAAGTATGAAGAAATATTTCACACAGCAGCTGGAATGAGTATTCTGCCTAAGGTGGAAAGACAAGGTGTGAGAAGTGTCCAAGCACCTAAGAGTGGAAATAGACCCCTCGTGATACTGTCAAGTATGGCAGTGGGAGTTACAAGGGATATCCCACTGGGCAGCTCTTGGCACCATAGGCACAACATGGGCTTGAGTGTTTGGCATTGGTGGTGTGCACAACAAACTCCTAATGTGTAATCATGCTGAGATATGCCAGGGGTTGCAAACCTAGGAACAAGAAGAAAAAGAATATGCTTTGCAAAAAATATAGACAACACCTGGCTCACCTACTGTCCTATTTTTACTGTGTAATCCCATTCACACTTCTAAAATACCTCTGAATATTCTAAGCCCAGGAAAGACACACTCAAAGATAAGATTAATAGGAAAGTTTTTTCTTCATTTGTTGTTTCAGCAGTTCAGGCCTGAATAGAATGTTTCAACTTGGTGATCTGGAAGGTCTTTACTGACCACAGTGATTGTGTGAAGCAACAGTTGCACTCACATTTTAGGTACATAGATAAAAAACCTTGGTTTTTTTTCTTTTTATTTTTTTTCTCCCCTTTCTGAGGTTGCAGAGCTCCAGGTAAAGTCCTTCCTTGGTTTAAATTCAGTTGAGTTCAGTAAACAAAAATATCGTTGTCAGTGTTTCACAGGCCAGAGCTGAACCTTTCCTAAAGGAGATCTTACAGTAATATCCAGAGGAGGGAATGAACTCACCACAGACAGTAGGGGATTTCTCATAGAGGCATTTGACATTTTGATAAGATTGTAGATTGGTTGAAAAAAGAGGAATGTAACTTGTTGAGAGTTGATATTTGTGCTGGTTTGAGGCTAATTGGAATATTTTAATAAAAATTTAGATCATAGGCTGTGAAAGGAAAATGGTGATGTCTACTTCACTGATAGGCTTAATGAGATGTATAAAAACAAGGACACAAACATAGATAAGGCAGAGAGTCTTTCTCTGGAAGTCAGTGTGTCTTCTGGACTTCTGCTGTGTAACTCAATTAATCATTCTGCTTCTAAACCCCCTTGCTTATCCTCAAAACTCACCTGGCACATAAGGCAGAGCTGGGGTAAGGTAGAGGGGTGGAAAGAAGGTGGAAGAGTGTTTTGGAGCCCCTCCTGGGGACTCTGATTTCTGGGAGGGGTGTTGTGTTTCTGTATTCCCTTTAACTTGTATATTTCTGTAAAGATTCATGTATATTGTGTATATACCTGCTTGTATATTGTGTATATATCTGCTTGTGTATTGTGCTAAGCTGTAGATAGAGCTTCATTCCTTTACTTCCAGCTGTCTGAGTCTAGCCTGGGTGCTTTTCATAGTTTGAGAGGGGAGTAGGGAACTCCCAAACCATCACAATATTTTATTCTTCATTGTGCTACATTCAATACTGACTTTTCATCAAGAAAACTGCAGACCACTCGGCCTAACTGAAGCTGGGTAAACCTTTTAGCTTCTCAAACGTCACATGAAGAAATACCAGGCAAGTTGGGGCTGAGTAAGCGTTAAAGCTTTGCTAGGATGGCGTGTCCTCAAAGAATGGTAGAATGCCAAATCCTGAGCTTCCCGTGTTCCTTCAGGCTAGGCAGGGATGCCAAGTATACAGAATTGGAAGTTGTCTATCACTTTTTTTTTTTTTTTAATTTGTTTGATACTGTGCAGCCAGCAGAGACAAAATACCAAAAATGCTTGAAATCCTTACGACCTTTCACTGCAAACTGTGAACTTTGTCTGCTAAACTCAAGTTTCTATTTACACTGTCAGGACAGGCTCCACGCTGTTGCCTTTTCTTTGCCTTTCCAACTTGTTGTCTATGAGAGACAGCTTTACGAACACTGCTCATGAGGAAAGACCTGAGCACATTCCAGACCTTTTGCAGGTTCAAAATACTAAGTCTTCATGTTGTATATTGCTTAAAAATAGATGTAATGCAAGCGCAGTAGCATGGAAAATGATGTTTCTACCCAAAAGCAAGTAACCTACAGAAAGCCTTACCTCTGCCATCAGCTGGGATGGCTCACATGTTGTGCACCAATGCCATGCTGCAGCATAGGTGACCCTGTTTCTACTATCCCTCATTTACACCACAAGTACATAGATGGCTACAGAGTAAAGGCTGTGAAAATGCATTCGGTAAACTACTGCACCAGCTTCTCAACTGAAATATCCCTGACTTCAGCATGGTACTCCTAACATTCACCTGTTGCTTGTAAATCATGAGCTAGGCTGCAGCAGTGACCAAATACAGAGGACATTTCAGATGTATACAGTAGAAACTATAAGATAGAGAGCAGAAAAGTGAGGATGATTGAGCACTGGTATGAGTTGCCCAGGGAGGTTGTGGAGTTTCCATCCTTGGAGATGATTCAAAAGCCATTTGGACGTGGTCCTGAGCAACCGATCTAGATGTTCCTGCTTGAACAGAGGGACTGGACAAAATAACCTCCAGAGGTGCCTTTCAACCTCAACCATTCTGCAATTCTGTGAAATTGTTCCTATGAAAGACTGCTATGAACTGTATTAATTGACAGTATTTGCATAACACTTGCAATTGAAAAAGGATATCCTTAACCTGTTACTTAAACCCAACAGCTACACCAAACTCCTTTGAAGCTAAACAGACTAATAGCTAAAACAAATATTTTAGCTGAACTATCATTATTAGCTGGGTAATTCTTCTGACTGTGTTTCAAACTTAATTTCACTCTGAACTTCACAAGAAAAATACTAGTAGAATTCTGTGCCTGAACTCTTTAGAGTATAGAAAACTGTCTTAAAGGGCAACATTTCCAGAGAGACTCCTGCACAGAAAATACATCAGTGTTCCTTAAAGTGAGGTCAGCAGGAATCATGACATTGATAAATAATGTCAATGAGGCTTTGGAGAGAAGGCTGCCTGAACATGGCAGCTATGGAAAATGTGTATGAAACATTTGTGAAGTGCTTGCTGACTGCAGTGATATACTCTGGTACAATAGTTTCCCAAATCATAAAGGCACATTGTCCTAGTCTTCCATGAGTTTTCTGTTCCCAGGTCTGCTTCCTGCTGGCTTGAGGGCTCTTTTCAGCCACCTTGAATTAGCTACTTCACTTTGCAAAGGGGCAGCCACTGTGTATCACCAGTTAAATTACTACCAATGAACTTGTTGCCAAAGACCAAAAGTGCGCACATGTGTGCACATGGGGCTGTCTGGGCAGCAGGGGACTAGAGAAGCAGAGGATTTAATGAGCAGCAGGTTGTGCAGGTCTCTGTTTTTCACAATCTGGGATCGTAAACTTGTCATCATGGTTGCAAACGGCAAGCAGGAGGTATCTGCGGAATATCCCCGACTCTAATGATTTGTGGAGGCAAACTCATCGTGTTCTTTTTCTGTGTTCTTCTGTACTAGAGCTTTATGTGTCAATTGTCAAGACAAAAGCCCTAAACAAGCCCCTCTCCTTTGAAACACAGACAAAAGCGACCATCAGGCTTATTTACAGTAATGCTTGGATTAGTTAAAGAAACCACATTCACCAACAGGAAAAGAAAAGTAAATTTCTAAGCTATTGAATAACACTGCTATGTTTGGAAATGATTTTTCTTTTGTAATTCCCATTTAATTTCCTCTCATCCAGAACTGCTGGTTTTCATGAGTGACTAAAGCAGTCTAACAATTGACTCCTGTAAAATCACTGGTCCTGGAAATGTAAGGTAACATTTCCATAAACACTGAGTAATGTGAGGTTAAAGTTCTACTAAAAATCTTTCAGGATTTCCAGCTCCCCAAGTCAGACAGGGAAAAAGCAGACCGGTAAACCAATCATTATCAGGGATCAAATGGAGGAACATAAAGTACGAGAAAATGAGGAGGAAACAGAGGACAGAGAAGACAATGAGGTTAAAGAAGTTTATACACAGAGAGGCATAAAAGGCAGTTCAACAGGAAAAAGCATAGACAGGAGGAGTATCAGACTATATAAACCAAAGCATTACTTTCAGTCGCTTCGGTCTGCTTTCCATTTTGAGGTATGACTTCAGTAAACCCACAGAAAATTGTATAACTTCATCACCTGATTCAGCGCCTCTAAAATTCACAGTATCACAGTATCACAGTATCACCAAGGTTGGAAGAGATCTCAAAGATCATCAAGTCCAACCCATTACCACAGGCCTCAAGACTAGACCATGGCACCAAGAGCCACGTCCAAACTCGCCTTGAACCCCTCCAGGGACGGTGACTCCACCACCTCCCTGGGCAGCCCATTCCAGTAGCCAATGACTCTCTCAGTCAAGAACTTTCTCCTCTCCTCCAGCCTAAACTTCCCCTGGCACAGCTTGAGACTGTGTCCTCTTGTTCTGGTGCTGGTGGACTGAGAGAAGAAAGTAACCTCCTCCTGGCTACAACCACCCTTCAGGTAGTTGTAGACAGCAAGAAGGTCTCCCCTTAGCCTCCTCTTCTCCAGGCTAAACAATCCTAGCTCCCTCAGCCTCTCTTCATAGAGCTTGTGCTCGAGGCCTCTCCCCAGCCTCGTTGCCCTTCTCTGGACACGTTCAAGCACCTCAATGTCCTTCTTAAATTGAGGGGCCCAGAACTGGACACAGGACTCAAGGTGTGGCCTAA
>VWZE01021571.1:309500-325957 GCA_013396675.1 Eubucco bourcierii
CCCCCCCCCCCACCAAAAAAAAACCTAACCCAACAAACCAAGCAACCAAAACCACAAAAACCCAAACCCAAACCCAAAAAACACCCTGTACCAGTTGGTTCAGAAATGGTGGGCCAAGTGGTTGATAAATAAAACCAGAAGCTGGGGAGGTCATAACGTCCTCCTGTTTTGGTTTCTTTTTTTTTTTTTTTTCCCCTAGTGTAGTAAATTCAGATAATACTTCTGTTATCACCATCAGATTTCTGTGTTCCTAAAAAAATCTTGTATATTCTATCTTGAAAAGAATCATTCCGATTGCCTTTTACAGGTGTATGTACTTGGTCTGGACTTGAAGTGGACAGAAGTGTGACCAGCAGGACAAGTGAGGTGATTCTCCCTCTACTCTGCTCTGTTAAGACTCCACCTGGAGTATTGCATGCAGTTCTGGGGCCCCCCAGCACAAGAAGGACATGAAATTATTGGAGCGGGTCAAAAGGAGGACTACAAAGATGATCAGAGCTGGAGCACCTCCACTGCAGGGATGGGCTACAAGAGTTGGATCTATTCAGCCTGGAGAAGAGAAGGCTCCATGAAGATCTTCTAGTGATCTTCCAGTAACTAAAGGGGGGCTACAAAAAGCTGAGGAGGGCCATTTTACAAGGGCTTCTAGTGACAGGATGAGGGGCAATGGCTTTAAGATGGAAGAGGGTAGATTCAGGCTGGATATTTGGAAGAAATTCTTTACAGTAAGGGTGGTGAGACACTGGAACAGGTTGTCCAAGGAACTTGTGGATGCCCCCTCCCAGGGTGGATAGGGTCTTGAGTAACCTGGTTTTGTGGAAGGTACCCCTGCCCTTGGTATGGTGTGTTGAAACCAGATGATCTTTAAGGTCCCTTCCAACCTAAACCATTCTATCAAGCACTATCTTGCTTCCTGTTTAGAGGACTTGTCACAATAAATAGGTTCTCAGTAGGTTACTGCTCAGCGTTAGACTTAAGAAGAAACATTAATCACTCCACCTGATGAGATCAAGTAATATTGTCTGTATTTCAGCTCACTGCTGGGTGAGCTGGGTGTTCTGCTTCCTAAAACCTAAGTATGCTCTTTTTTTCATTCCTTCTTCTTGACCTAGCACACAACAGAGAACACAAATCAGCAAAATGGTAAATATCTTAACCAGATTGTGAGCAAACAAGTGCTTTAATAGGGACCTGAGAGACAATGCAACCTGCTAGGTCCCAGTTCAGGAAGATACTTCAGTGAGCAGTGATCTAAACATGCATGCAAAGATGTGTATTAGCATGAGAACATGCAAACTTGGCTGCAACTCTACGTGTAAACACTGTCCATGTACTTTATAGGATTGAAGTTGAGCAGTGTTTCTCCTCATGACAGTGAATTAGGTAGGTAAGTTCTAGCTCTGTATAATACTTTTTTTTTTTTTTTTTCTCTCTTCCAACTAATAGCAGGGGCCTTGTTTCTACCTACTCCCTATCAAAATCTCTCTCATATGATAACAGAAGTAGCTGTGCACACTGCATACTGTGTTGTGTCAAGCTGGTTTTATGACACTTTTTCATGTAGGTAGAGTTTAAATGTAGAAATTGAATAGGCAATTTATAGAAAATCAAAACGTAGGATTAAGGATGAAAATTTAAGAACTAAATGTGTAGTCCTAGCCAGATAATTCCTGTGGACTTTAATCAAAGAAATACATGGCTAAATAACTGGAATGCAGCGCAATACTTTGCATATCTACTTGTAAAGGTGTTCCCTTAAGCCAATAAAAGCAAGTTCTTCTTTTTTCTCCATATTTAATTTGCCTTATCATGCCTAGAGAATTTTTCTGCCTTCTCCACTTATGCAATACTTCCAACTTGTTCTATAGATAAAAAAACCCATTTTTTATCACCCATCAAATGTTAGCTTGGTTCTTTATGATCAGGCTATTGTGGTGTAATTGCAATTTGCTTCCAAATAGACATTCTGCTCACTTGCTCCCTGTGACAGGACAAGGAGCAATGGATGGAAGCTGCAGCACAGGAGGTTCCAGCTCAACACAAGGGGGAACTTTTTGACTGTAAGGGTCACAGAGCACTCCCCAGAGTGCTCCCCAGACAGGCTGTGGAGTCTCAAAGCCCATCTGGATGTGTTCCTCTGTGACCTGAGCTAGGCTAGATTGTATGGTCCTGCTGTGGCAGGGAGGTTGGACTTGATGATCTCTTTGAGTCCTTTCCAACCCCTGGCATCCTGTGAGCCTGTAAGAAGTCTCTGTGGAGACCTTAAAGTGCCTTTTCAGTACCTGAAGAGGGCCTACAAGAAGGCTGGAGAAGGACTGTTTACAAAGGCCTTTAGTAATAGGATGCGGGACAATGGTTTGAGTATTTAAGAATAGAGTAGATTTAAATTGGATGTTAGGAACAAGTTCTTTACCATGAGGCTAGTGTAACACTGAAATGTGATGTCTAGGGAGGTTGTTGAGGCCCCATCACTGGAGAATTGAAGGTCAGACTCTAAGCAACTTGATCTAATGGAGGATGTCCTGGCTCACAGCAGGGAGGTTGGACTAGATGACCTTTGGAGGTCCATTCCAACTCAAAGCATTCCATGATTCTATGATTCTAAGACATAGTTGTTGCACTTCAGTGTATTCCACGGAAATCCAGCCATTTAGGTTTTGTTTGCTGGGAAACATCTGATATACCTGCCTTGAAGTAGACATAGACACTGGGTAAGGACAGGTCATTTCTTTGGTGATGCTGGAACTATCAAAAAACGTGTTTGTTATTAATAGCAGCTTATAACTGCGATAAGCCTCTCAGGTTTTTCAGTCAAAGCAATGCCTACAATACCACCTCCACAGAAAAGGTTTGTAGAAGCATGCTGAACTGCAATTAAAGAGCAGGCTTTTGAGTGCCAAGAAGATTATAGGGAGGTATTATTGGTCCAGACAGAAATTTCGCCAGGCCTTCTGGACAGAATTATGTATCATTGCATGTTTCTACACCATGAACTTGGAAAGAATTTCAAATTTATGATGAAATCTAAGCTCTGTTAAGACTACTGAATTTCTGCCTTGAATTTTTTTCCTGATTCTAACTAATATATACAAAGATTTGCTAGTGCTAGCCAAGACTAGCATTTGTGGGAGAGGTACCTGTAAAAGGAAACAGTAGACACAAAATGTGTTAATGGTAAAATGGTGTAATTTTACCAGGTTATTTAGGTCTGTTTCTTAAAAACAAACAAGCAAAGAAAAAAACCCAAAAAAACAGAAGACAAAAACCCCCCAACTTTCTGCCTTCTTATTGCTGCCAATCTCAACAAACCAATTCTTTATCCATTCTGGAATTTTTATCAGATTAGTCTCATGTTATAAGGAAAATGAAGTGAAATGCACATTTCTCATAGAATCTAATAAAAAGTCAGAACACATAACCTGCAATGACCAATATGCTCTATTTACCACAGACAAAGGTAGTGTTCCTTATCCAGACTGGCACCAGCCAATTCTTGCTGTTTTGTTTTTTGTTTGGATAAGCTCCATGAACCACACCACATCCTTTTAAATAATTTACCTTAAAAAAACCCTGACAGATGTAAGAACTATACTCACTTCCAGATAATATATTTGAAATAATTGTTCTAAACACCATAAATACAATAATGATGACATATTAGAGCAGAGGACAACCTTGACTGTCATCTGCATGCACTTTCTGGGCAGAAACAAACAAACAGAAACCAGAAGTATATTCTGTCTTCCATTGCTGACACCCAAATAACTGAATATTGGATGACACTCTGTATCTTTGATCTTTAGCAAATGGGAAAAAAGCTTAATGGAGATGCCAGTGCAGTTTCTGTGCTATCATTACAGAATCTCATGTTATAAAGGAAAAGCAAACCTTTCTTGTTCAAGTTTCTAGAGTAATGAGTTGATAAAGTAATTAAAGATATAGCTTATTTATACTTGAGAGCCTTACAGTATCTGAGGGGGCCTACAGGAAGTCTGGGGAAGGACTATTTACAAGTTCTTGCAATGACAGGACAAGAGGCAATGGGTTTAAACTGGCAGAGGGGAGATTTAGGCTGGATGTCAGGAGGAAGTTCTTTGCAGTGAGGGCGGTGAGACACTGGAACAGGTTGCCCAGGGAGGTTGTGGCTGCTCCCTCCCTGAAGGTGTTCAAGGCCAGGTTGGATGAGGCCTTGAGTGAGCTGTACTAGTGGGAGGTGCCCCTGCCTCTGGCAGGGGGTTGGAACTAGATGATCCTTGAGATCCCTTCTAACCTTACTGACCTATGATTCAATGAGAGTAATTAAATGTCACACATGGAGTTACGTATACAATTAGTTTATTTGCTGAATCAGGGCCTTAAACTAAACTGGTGGAAATGTACCTAGCAGAGAGTAAAATATCAGCTACAGACAAGCACGGAATTTTTTTCTTTCAGCATGACTTTCCGTTAAGTAAAATCAAACTCATTAAACATACCGAGACAAATGTGTGCTTCCTACTCCGACTGGGATGAAGAAATTAAAAGGAACAGGGTCTACTATTAGTAATCAAAAAGTACAAATGTTATAATTGTATATTTCATCATAAAGTGAAATGATTTCAGGTTTATAGTTGATATGTTCAAAATGCCACATTTTAAGTATGACCTCTCTTTCATCCCTCTTAGGGATTTATGCTGTTTGTTGTCCATTCCTTTTAAGGCAAGATTTTAGGAGTTTCCCATTACAGGCAAGCAAGAGAATTCCTTTCTGTGCTAATATAGTACCCAATAAACTTATGCCAGTGGCTAATTTGGGCATCGTTACAGAACTACCTAAATATTCACATATTTATCTTCACAGTACCTTTTAAGATAGAGAAGAGAAACTGCTCCCATTTTGTGGTTGGCATGAGGCAACATCCTCTCCTCGATGTTGGTTATGAGGTGTCTAAGAGACGTGGGACGAAGAGGAAGGAGGTATTCCCTGCCTCAGGGTAGTGCCTCAGTGAACAACTTTTCCTTTCTACAGAAATATGAAGCCTTATGCAGGACCAGCAGCACAAACACTGCTTGTGTTTGAAGCAATCATGACACATCTCACCTCTTGACCTGTGCGTCACTTGGGATATGTCCTGTGATCTGAGCCAGATCTCACGTTCCCCTGCCCCTTGCCTCCCTAAACCCAAAAAGCATAGCCTGCATTTTTCCAAGCTCTGAATTATTTTTATCTTATGAATGTCATTAGCTAATTAAAACTTACTGTACACTGTGTTTCTACCATGATTGGAATTTCTATTCCAAAATTTCATCAGTTGATGTGATTATGTAGGTGATATTTACCAGTGCTGTTTAACATTGTCAGTGACATGGACAGAGGAATCAGTGCACCCTCAGCAAGTTTGCAGATGACACCAAGCTGTGTGGCACAGTCGACTTGCTAGAGGTAAGGGATCCATCCAGAGGGACCTGGACAGGCTGCAGAGGTGTGTCCAGGCCAACCTCATGAAATTCAACAAGGTCAAGTGTAAGGTCCTGCACCTGGGTAGGCACAACACCAAGCACAAATCCAGGCTGGTTGGTGAATGGTTGGAGAGCAGCCCTGAGGAAAAGGACCTTGGAGTCTGGGTTGATGAAAAGCTCAACATGAGCCTGCAGTGTGCACATGCAGCTCAGACAGCAACCAAGTGCTGAGTTGCATCAAGAGCATGGTCAGCAGGGCAAGGGAGGGGATTCTGCCACTTTACTCTGCTCTTGTCAGACCCCACCTGGAGTACTGTGTGCAGTTCTGGAGCCCTCAGCACAGGAAGGACATGGAAGTGTTGGAGCAGGTCTGGAGGAGGGTCACGAGGATGATCAGAGGGCTGCAGCAGCTCTGCTATGAGGACAGACTGAGAGATTTGGGGCTCTGCAGCCTGGAGAAGAAAAGGCTTCGAGCAGACCTTATAGTAGCCTTCCAGTATCTGAAGGGGACCTACAGGAAGGTTGGGGAGGGACTAGTGACAAGGTCTTGCAATGCCAGGACAAGGGGCAATGGGTTTAAACTGGCAGAGGGAAGATTTAGACTAGATGTTAGGAGGAAGTTCTTTGCAGTGAAGGTGGTGAGACACTGGAACAGGTTGCCCAGGGAGGTTGTGGCTGCTCCCTCCCTGGAGGTGTTCAAGGCCAGGTTGGAGGAGGCCTTGAGTGAGCTGTACTAGTGGGAGGTGTCCCTGCCTATGGCAGGGGGTTGGAACTAGATGATCCTTGAGGTGCCTTCCAACCTTACCATTCTATGATTCTATGGTTCTATGATTCTTTATTTATGCATGAGACTGTACTAGACTCCCAGCAAACTAAAAGTCTTTAAAGAGACAGCAGTTATAAAGTTAGGTGTGTGACAAATTAGAAATAATGCTCAGATGCCATGCATGAATGGTGAAATAAACATTTCACACCTCTCTGAATGTATTTAAATAATAGAACAGTCTGGTAAAAATGAAAACATTAACTATATGACTTTAAAATAAGCATTTATAGGTTTTTCTCCTGCAACAAGAGAGAGCACAAGCAATGCAAAATAAAAAATATACTTTGACTTAGCTGAAGTCCTACAGGCAGTCTAGAAACTGATAAAACATTTGGACAGAAATATAACTAAGCACAGATCCTGGAAATAATTCAGCTATAAAAAGCTACAGGGGATCAGGCTTTGATGAATTCCTGAGACAATTATATAATGAATAAAATACATACTAGTCTAATTCTATGGAAGGACACCTCTTCTGAGATGGGCAGAGAGATTTTGGGAATAAGGTGTGTACCACTTTAAATTAAATCAGTTCATAATGATATTAGTTGCTTGATTTGATTTTACATATTCACAAATGTAAAACAGAGCCCAATGCCAGCCCTTTCTGACAAGAAGGATTTGACAGGGTGGGATGGATTTGCTATACCCAAACTGCTCTCCATATTGTAGCTATCTGAATGTAGTAAGATCATCTTGCCTATCTGAATAGGTACTGGAATGGACTGCCCAGGGAGGTGACAGAGTCTTTAAGAAAAGATTAGATGCAGCACTTGGTGGCATGGTGTCGTGGTAGGCCTAAGCAGGCCAAATTAGGCTTGTACATGTCCTGGTTTGCCCAGGCATGTTTTTCTGCTCTCCCTCCTTCTGTTTTGGGGAGAGCAACCATGGGGAAAAGGACAAAGAATCTGGAGCCACTAAGTCTGGTGTCTGTGGCCTGTCCAGCAACTGCGGTAAACAAGGTGCACAGGGTTGCCTTGTGCAAGGCTGTGTTCTGCCCAAAAAAGGGTAAAGCAAGCCTATGGCTTCACCCAATATGGTCAAATCTTGGAATAATTGCCATTTGATTGGCTATCCTGTGGTCAAAGGCCCATTAGTCTTGTGCTGTATTGGATAAAAGGAGATGAGCAGGGAGCACAGGGTGTGCTTTGCCATTCCAAGGTATGTCTGCTATTGCATCCCTGCCTGCTGCCTCACTGATCCTGAGCTGAGGCTCTGATCCCTGTTACGTGTTCGGCCTGCACAGCCGGCGTGACACCGTGCCCAGACTGCACACTGCAAGGCATCTGCCTGCACCTGAAAGCCTTCTGCCCAGGGGAAGCCTTGGAGGTAACACAAATCGTCCAGAAAGCCAGGAACAGGTCAGAGATTGTCTGCTTCCTTTTTCCAGCACCCAGAAGCTTGGGGAAACTCTAAAGCCTCTAACAGCTACCGACAGCAACCCTGCCACAAGCTTTGGGTACTGCCAGATGATATTTTTGTGAGTAAATACCAAAAGCCTCTTGGAATCATTAATTGCCTTCTGCCATAAGCAGAAAGCTGCTCCTTTGCATCCATCTAGTGAGCAAGCGGCATACTGACCGCAAGCGGTACACTGACAGCAAAGCTTTCTCTTCCAGTTTAGTCGAATTCAATTAATAGATATATTTAATAGTTATTTTTAGATCCTATTATAACCTGTATATAGTTTCCATAATGATGCAAGAACCTGTTACTATTATTATTTTCGTGATCATGGTGCCACCAGTTCTGAATATTTAATATTAATAAATTCTATGAATATTTTTAAAATATCATCTTGCAGTAATTAATTACCCCTTCTACAACACATGGTTTAGCTGTTGTCGTGGTGTTAGGTTATAGGCTGGACTTGGTGATCTCAGAGGTCTTTTCTAGCCTCAATGATTCTATGAAAATGTCTGTGCTGCTGTTACCATTGCAATTAGTAACAAAATCAAGTCTGCTCACATACGGGAGAACAAGTTGAGAAGTTAACCCCTCTAGCATTTTAAGCTGTATTAATTTGAAATCTATGCTATGTCAATTAAAAAAAACATTTTCTAGGTGAGTTCCACCTTTCTTCTATATGACATCAGAGTGACAGCACAGTCAGCGTGGCCTATCTATACAGTTGTAACTTCCAAGATGTATATCCACAATTACCTGCAGATAACTTTGATGTTACATGTATTAGGAAACAAATCTGTCCTATGTTTCCATGGCTTAAACTATCGAGAGTTTAACAGACTTGAATACCTTCACTGGTGTCCAAGTCATAAGATGAAGGGGATTTCTTGGACACTTAAATATTATAATTTATTTCTTACCTGATGTTCATAAGTGGTAGTCTAAACCTGCATGGAAGGATGCAGTTAAATTGAATCACCATCTTTTGGAAACGGGAAAAATACCATCCCTTTCTTCCCTTAAAACTTAATTACTGCAAGTAAGAATATAAAATTATTTATCTTCCACAGCAGTTGGTTAATGCCCTTAATTTCTTAATAGTACAAGGTTGCCTGGGATAAGTTTTAGGTTTGGCAAACATTAAAAAGGTATTTCAAATCTTAGCAGGATAGTAGCCATGTTTAGTGGATTCTGTATTTGGTTGTGATTATAGTAAAAGAGAAGTTACAGTTACTGCAATTTGAAATTGGACTTGAATAGGATGAGGTCTGATAAAGGATGATGGGTCAAACTGCAAATCTGACTGATATAACTGTTGGAGATCAAAACTAGCAACTGAATTCCACTCCCCGTTTTTTATATCACTATTTCTGGGTGAATTTCTGCTGGGGAAAGAAGAATAAAATTTCTGAGTACAATGGGATGACACTGACAAAGAACAGGGGGAAATGAGACTTGCTTAAGCTCCCCAAAAATGACAAAGAGAAAATGAATCTTTCATTCTTCTAAAATGAGCACCTATTTGAAGAAAGATAGAACTATATATCTTCATGGGTTGCTTTTCCCCAAAGATGAAATATTCATTAATTAGATGTATGAATTCTTGCAGAGATCACCAGTTTAGTGAACATAAATCTCTCTAGCAGAAGATGTGGAATATGGTGGTTTTAAGAATCAGTGTATCACCTATGTGGTAGATGCTGTTCTGAGAGTGAAACAATGACAGGCATAAATTGGGCAGAACATATAAGGATATGTAGTCAGCTTATCTTCAGCAGCTCATGAGCACAGGAAAAATAGTCTTCTGAGACAAAGGGTGAACAGAAGTTGTATCAGCCAGCAGGCAAGTCTTCTAAAAAGCTCTGTGCTAATGTCTTTCCATCTGCAAAATGATTATATTAACATTTACCTACCTCATAGTGGGAGCTGGAAGAGTATAATTAACATATGTAGTTATTTAAAGGCCTTGGGTTGAAAGCTGTTCAAGAGTTCCAAAAAATCCATTAATATTATTTTCTCTATTCTCAAATGATTTGCTTACACGTTTGCAACATGCCAGCACAGAAATCCACTGAACACAATGCAGTGTCAGACAGTCCACTAAATGAGAAGCTCTACAGCATAAACAATAGTTCTACTTGGCAGGGTGCTTTGGAAGATCCACCCATGTTAAAGCCTTATTGCAAATATTTGGCTATACAAAATACAAATCAGCTTCACTTTATGATTCTATTAGCTCCAAAACCACTAAGGAACAGAGACCTAAAGTCTGGAATGGAGCCAGGAATTCATTCCAGCAGAACACAATCTCATTTGGGCAGATGTCACAACCTTCACCTTGGGCTGAAAGCTCAGCCTGAGCAACATGAAAATACATTTTTAATAAGCTGGATAATAAGGTAAATGCTGGTATTTGGAGTAACTAGCAAAGATACCTGCTGACAGTTGGCATTAAAAGCAATGGCACTTGCTAGACTGAGCAAGGGGAGAGGTGAAATCTGATCCTTATTGAAGTCAAGAGAAGTTTTGCTATTTATTTAGCAAACAAAGGTGATGAGAGGGCTGGAGTAGCTCTCCTATGAGGACAGGCTGAGAGAGTTGGGGCTCTGCAGCCTGGAGAAGAGAAGGTTTCAAGGAGACCTGATAGTAGCCTTCCAGTATCTGAAGGGGGCCTACAGGAAGACTGGGGAGGGACTATTTAGAAGGTCTCGCAATGACAGGACAAGGGGCATTGGGTTTAAACTGGCAGAGGGGAGATTTAGACTGGATGTTAGGAGGAAGTTATTTGTAGAGAGGGTGATGAGGTACTGGAACAGGTTGCCCAGGGAGGTTGTGGCTGCTCCCTCCCTGGAAGTGTTCAAGGCCAGGTTGGACCAGACCTTGAGTAACCTGTACTAGTGGGAGGTGTCACTCAAGGCCTTGTCCAACCTGGCCTTGAACACCTCCAGGGAGAGAGCAGCCACAACCTCCCTGGGCAACCTGTTCCAGTGCCTCACCACTCTCACTGCAAAGAACTTCCTCCTAACATCCAGTCTAAATCTTCCCTCTGCCAGTTTAAACTCATTCCCCCTTGTCCTGTCATTGCAAGACCTTGTCACTAGTCCCTCCCCAGCCTTCCTGTAGGCCCCCTTCAGATACTGGAAGGCTACTATCAGGTCTGCTCGAAGCCTTCTCTTCTCCAGGTTGCAGAGCCCCAACTCTCTCAGTCTGTCCTCATAGGAGAGCTGCTCCAGCCCTATGATCATCTTTGTGGCCCTCCTCTGAACCTGCTCCAACACTTCCATGTCCTTCCTGTGCTGGGGCCTCTAGAACTGCACACAATACTCCAGGTGGGGTCTGACAAGAGCAGGGTAAAAAGGCAGAATCACCTCCCTTGTCCTGTTGGCCACATGCTCTTCATGCAGATGATCTCTGGAGGTCCCTTCCCCTACCACTCTGTGATTTTGTGGAGAAGTTACAGTATCTGCTGTACTTCTACTAAAATCCTGGGTTTGAATGAATTCGCAGCGACCAAGCAATACCCTAGCAATTACACTTACTTTTTGGTGACTAGAGCAGAATGAAAGCTTGTGTTCACGTGAGGAACAGTTTCTGAGTTACTGTATCAGAACGACTGTTGCAAAGTGTTCTACCACCACAATGGAAGTGCTGAATTAAGTAATCTTTATTCCTGTAAGCCCTCAGGAAATGCAGGAGCTGCTGTCTCCTGCCAGCGAACTGTGTGGCAGATGAACTCCCCAGCTCAGACAAAAGGTCGTGTGTGCTTAGGAAACTATACTATGATGTTCTGCAGTCCATAAAAAAAGGGCAGAAGAACTCTGTGCATTCTGTTTTCTTGCCCTAATGTAAGTGGTTGTGATAGGCAGTCTGGTTTTAACAGATGACTGTGTTTTAAAGGAAAGTGTAATTATAATCAAGTGTCACACTGCATGTACAGGTGACACAGTTCCACCTGCTCTAAATTGATGCAATCACATCACATGTCATAATGTCTTTTAAGTTTCAATAAGCACACTGTTTAATTTTTTCCTGCTTTATAGTATTTTCTTCCTAAATCTACCTCTAGATCCTGTAATACTCTTAACATATCTGCAAATCTACTACAGTAGCTACTTTATTTAAATAACAAGACTGCCCCTTCACTGAGGAATTAAGCAACCTTTGTTAGCAGCAGTCTGGCATGGTACTTAATTCTGAAAAGGTTGTGCAAAACCCAGGCTAAACTATTGAAAGAATGTTAAAAAAAAACCCAAACCAACAAACAAAAAAACCCAAACAAAAAACCCACACCAAAAAAAAAAAAAAAACCAGAACTGAGATTTTGCTCTGTTGCAGAGCTAATAGATTTGCATTAGGTCTGCAAAGCAGATCTCGTTGTTCAATGACTCTCAGGCAGCTGTTACTTTCTCAGCAGAAATGTTTCTCATTCATTTTGAAAAAGTCCTCTGACTTTTTCACTACATAAAATGATATCAGCAGAAAACTCTGTGCTGTACATGACCAACAAAGCATTCCAAAGTATTTTAAGCAAGTCTCTCTCTATTGCAATAAATACCAGTATCACTTACACTGTATTTTTCTGGCTTACACTGAACTGCATCCTACTGAGCTCAAAATCTTTGGTAAACAGGGCTTTTAGAAGGGTCATACCACCCACCTCATCTCAGTCATCTCTTCAGAAGCTATTTAAAAAAAAAAATATATATATTTTCCCGTGTCATGATAGTTCTTGGAATTAGAGCTTCCAGTATCTACTGCTAATTTTCTGAAACCTTTCTCTGAATTGACATGCTAATGCATTCCCTCTTGGTACCAGTGACAGTGCAATTTTACAAAAACTTAGAATCATAGAATTATAGAATGGTAAGGTTGGAAGGGACCTCAAGAATCATCGAGGTCCAACCCCCTGCCACAGGCAGGGACACCTCCCACTAGTACAGGTTACTCAAGGCCTTGTCCAACCTGGCCTTGAACAACTCCAAGGAGGGACCAGCCACAACCTCCTGGGGCAACCTGTGCCAGTGTCTCACCACCCTCACTGCAAAGAACTTCCTCCTAACATCCAGCCTAAATCTCCCCTCTGCCAGTTTAAAGCCATTGCCCCTTGTCCTGTCGTTGCAAGACCTTGTCACTAGTCCCTCCCCAGCATTCCTGTAGGCCACCTTCAGATGCTGTAAGGCTACTCTAACGTCTCCTGGAATCCTTCTCTTCTCCAGGCTGCAGAGCCCCAACTCTCTCAGTCTGTCCTCATAGGAGAGCTACTTCAGCCCTCTGATCATCCTTGTGGCCCTCCTCTGGACCCATTCCAACACTTCCATGTCCTTCCTGTGCTGAGGGCTCCAGAAGTGCACACAATACTCCAGATGGGGTCTGACAAGAGCAGAGTAAAGGGGTAGAATCCCCTCCCATGCCCTGCTGGCCACACTGCTCTTGATGCAGCCCAGGACTCGGTTGGCTGTCTGGGCTGGAAGTGCACAGTGGATTTCACAGCATGAAAGACAGCTGTCCTTCAGGAGGATTTAACATGATGTCTTCTCCCATCTATCTCAACATCTTGTTATGTTAAAACAACAAGGTGTCAAATCACCAAGGGAAAAAGGTAATATGGTCTCTGTACAGATAGCAAAGGTAAGAATATATGTAAGTATTTGTGGCCTGTGCAATGGAAGCGAAGATAGATCCATAGGCAGTCAAAGATGAATCACAGAGTCATAGAATGGCTTAGGTTGGAAGTGACTTTAGAGATCATCTGCTACAAGTTCCCCACCATGGGCAGGGATGCCTCTCAACTGCTCCTCAAGGCTTCATCCAAAATGGTCTTGAACACCCCCAGGGAAGACATGTCCACAACCTCCCTGGGCAGCCTATTCCAGAGTCCCACCACTGAAGAACTTCTTCCTCAGATCCAGTCTAAACCATCTCTTCCTCAGCTTAAACCATTCTCCCGTTTCCTATCACTAGACACCCTTAGGAAAAGTCCCTCTCCAGACTTCCTGTAGGATCCCTTCAGGTATTGGAAGGCAGCTATAGGGTTTCCCTGGAGTCTTTTCTAGCCTGAACAACCCCAGCTCCCTCAACCTGTCCTCATAGCAGAGGTGTTCCAGCCCTTGAACAAGAAGTACATGTAGCAAGCCAAAACATTATCATGGAAGCAAAAGGATATAGTTGGCTAAGAAGCAATGTAGACATGAGTGCTGCAAATAACATCTGCACCAGTCTAAGAGAAAAAGAATACAACAGAAATTGATAGAATGATGAGGTAAGAAGGCAAAATTTGGAATATTTCAAGGAGAACACTGGAAGCCTTATACCTGAAGGTAAGAGCACTTTCTGAAAAAAAAAAAAAATATTAGAAAGTGACATGGGGAGATTATCCTTATTTGGTCTAAGTGATCAGCTTAGTGTTTTGCATTTCTGTATCCCATACATAGATGAGGTTGCTTCTCTCAACCTACACAATTCTTTGACTATTAATTAATCTTAGTGCCTCTCATGAAAAACTCATAGAGTACAACCAAGGACAACTTGGGGAGTACATTCTCCCCCTGTACTCTGCACTGCTTAGGCCACACCTTGAGTCCTGTGTCCAGTTCTGGGCCACTCAATTTAAGAAGGACATTGAGGTACTTGAACGTGTCCAGAGAAGGGCAACGAGGCTGGGGAGATGCCTCGAGCACAGCCCTATGGAGAGAGGCTGAGGGAGCTGGGATTGTTTAGCCTGGAGAAGAGGAGGCTCAGGGGAGACCTTCTTGCTGTCTACAACTACCTGAAGTGTGGTTGTAGCCAGGAGGAGGTTGCTTTCTTCTCTCAGGCAATCAGCACCAGAACAAGAGGACACAGTCTCAAGCTGTGCCAGGGGAAGTTTAGGCTGGAGGTGAGGAGAAAGTTCTTGACTGAGAGAGTCATTGGCTACTGGAATGGGCTGCCCAGGGAGGTGGTGGAGTCACCGTCCCTGGAGGTGTTCAAGGCGGGGTTGGACGTGGCACTTGGTGGCATGGTCTAGTCTTGAGGTCTGTGGTAATGGGTTGGACTTGATGATCTTTGAGGTCTCTTCCAACCTTGGTGATACTGTGATACTGTGATAGTGAGAATACATGTAGATAACCCAATAACCTGTATCATTAAGTAATGGTACCAAGCCATACAAATTTGAAGGTGCACTAATTTGAAATATTTTTACCATGCCTAATTTTCCCTGAATTTAGTTTAAATTTAAAGAAATTCCTTAAATCTTATCTCTTTCCAAACTTTTCAAAAAAACCCTGAAAGCCTCCCTTTGAAGAGCTGATGTCATTGGATATTAGGGAGTTAACCTGGATGTCCTTCATTTAAAGTTACAGAATCACGGAATCTCAGAATTAACCATGTTGGAAAACCCCTCTAGGATCACTGAGTCCAAACTATCACCTAACCCTTCTAATTAACTACATCATGGCACTAAGTGCCTCATCCAGCCTCTTCTTAAACACCTCCAGGGATGGTGACTCCACCACCTCCCCTGGCAGTCTGTTCCAATGGCCAATCACTCTTTCTGTAAAAAGCTTCCTAATATTCAGCCTAAACCTGCCCGGGCACAGTTTGAGACTGTGTCCTCTTGTTCTGTCACTGGGTGCCTGGCAGAAGAGACCAACCCCCACCTGGCTACAACCTCCTTTCAGGTAGATGTAGAAAGCAGTAAGGTCTCCCCTGAGCCTCCTCTTCTGCAGGCTGAACAACCCCAGCTTCCTGAGCCGCTCCTCGCAGGACTGTGCTCCAGCCCCCTCACCAGCCTTGCTGCCGTTCTCTGGAAACATTCAAGAACCTCAACATCTTTCTTAAATTAGTTGTTAATGTCTATCTCATCTACTCTCTCCTATACTCAATATGTCAGCAATGTGTAGGAATATATTTGATTCATTACAAGTGAAAAAGGATGGTGAAAGCAAGTAAATATGTCAGTTAAACCCCACAAGTATTAAGTCACCTCAATTTGTTTGTCTGGTAAAATTGGGTGAACTGAGGCCAGCTTGATTCACCACCAAAATCTGAATCTGGAACTGACATTGGATTTGCAGATGTGCATAATAGAAGTCCCTGGAGTTTTGAAATTATTGACTTTAAGGAGAAGCAGGAAGAATGTAAACAGCATTGTTAAGCAGACTGAAGTTAATTGGTTACTGTCATTACTATTGAAATCAGTCTCAGTTTCACATCATGTTGAATTTCTAATCATTTTGTCTAAATAAATATTAAATTATTTTTTTCAAATTTAATCAGATGACACAAATCCAGGACATTTCTGAACAGTCTTCTTGCCTACAAACAACAAAAGGAAGTGATATCATACATGGGATTAATAGTTGAGTGAAGTTTTTGTGTGTGCAAGAATTTTCATTTTGGAGCTTTCAGCGGAGAATGAGGTATTAACACCGAAAGAAAAAACAGTGTGAGTTGCAAGGAAAAGTGATGAAAGTATCAAGCCTGTATTGAAAACATCAAGCATCTTACTAGATGCTGTGCTTGTAGAAAGGGCTTTTTAGCTGTGAATTTGGGTTCTTGGAAGCTATCACAGCAACAATGCTGTAGTGAAAAAAAAGAGACTCCCTTTCTTGACTCTCTGTTTATGTAGGCTGTTATCCAAAGCTGTCAAAGAATCAAACCCTCTTAGCAGAGCTTTCCCAGGTGTTTTCTGTCTGGTGGAAGTTTACAGATAGGCTGATTCAGAAGTGCAATGGCTACAATTGAGTTACTGATGTTAATAGAATCATAGTATGGTAAGGTTGGAAGGGACCTCAAGGATCATCTA
>VWZE01021571.1:325989-348690 GCA_013396675.1 Eubucco bourcierii
CCTGTCATTGCAAGACCTTGTCACTAGTCCCTCCCCAGCCTTTCTGTAGGCCCCCTTCAGATGCTGGAAGGCTACTACAAGGTCTCCTGGAAGAAACTTCTCCAGGCTGCAGACCCCCAACTCTCTCAGCCTGTCCTCATAGCAGAGCTGCTCCAGCCCTCTGATCATCCTCGTGGCCCTCCTCTGGACCCATTCCAACACTTCCACGTCCTTCCTGTGCTGAGGGCTCCAGAACTGCACACAGTACTCCAGGTGGGGTCTGAGGAGAGCAGAGTAAAGGGGCAGAATCCCCTCCCTTGCCCTGCTGGCCACACTGCTCTTGATGTAGCCCAGGACTGGGCTGCATGTGGACACTGCAGGCTCATGTTGAGTTTTTAATCAAGCCAAATTCGTTTATGCTTCCATTCTCTGATATTCAGCTGAGCCACAGAGTATCTTTTGGGTCATTTAGATCTGCATCAGCCCTTCTAATGGGAATGATGCACTTTACATGTCAACACTAACTTATCTGGCTCATACATTCTCTCTTGGAATGCAAGACTGAAAATAGATGCCATTTTAATACTTGGCTTTCATTTAAAGATCCATCTGTTGATTGCCTGATGGAACACTTTTAAACACTCCATTTAGAGGCAATTTTGATCATATGTTACACATTTCTTTTAGCCTTCTTTCTCCAGCTTAAATCAGCAAGAGAAAAAAAAAAGAATTCTTGTCTGATTAAGATTTCAGGCTTTTATTCCAGAGCAATCAATGATGCTGTTACAAACAGAAAATTGGAACTTGGTTTTTAAAAGCAGTGAAATTTACATCTCACCTTCCTTACTTTTTTTTTTTTTTAATGCTAACTCTGTTATTAGTCTTGTTACAAATGATGATGACATACCTAAGTTTTGAAAAGTTGTAATCCTCAGTTTGAGGCACCTAAGACAATCTTACTTGCAGAAATGGGTGGTCAGCACTTGGTGAAGGTTGACCTTGCAGCACTGTCTCCAATTAGGCACTTGGAAGGCCAAATACCCCCAAATTACTCTCTCCTTTGAATGTGTATTCCAGTCACCTGATACGTGTGGAATCTGAAGCAGCTAAATATGTGCCCACAAACTGTGACTGACTGCAAGAATTAAAATGCCAATCAGTTCTACAAATTATCACTGATGGTTCAAATGAAAAGTAAGTTCCAATTTGAGATCTGAAAAAAGCCTAAAGATTGCTAAGAAACTCCATCTATCCTTCTCTAGTTTGAAACCATTGCCTCTTGTCCTATTGCTACATGCCCTCCCTAGCTTTCTTGTCGGTTCCCTTCAGATACTGAAATGCTGCTATAAGGTCTCCCCAGAGCCTTCTTTTCTCCAGGCTGACCTCCCTCAAGTGAGGTCTGACAAGAGTGGAATAGAGCAGCAGAATGACTTCTTGCTGTTTTTGATGCAGCCCAGGGTGCAACTGGCCTTCTGGGCTGCAAGTGCACATTGCTTGTTTATGTCCAGCTTCAGTCCATGAGTATCCTCAAGTCTTTTTCTGCAGGGCTCCTGTCACTTTCATCATCCCCTAGTCTGTATTGACAGTGGGCATTGTCCCAACCCAGGTGCAGGGCCTTGCACATAACCTTGTTGAACCTCATGAAGTTCACCTGGGTCCACCTCTCCAGCTTGCCCAGGTTCCTCTGGAAGACATCCCATCCCTCTGTCATGCTGACCACACCACTCAGTTTGGTGTCACCTGCAAACCTGTTAAGGGTGCACTCGATCTCACTGTGTAAATTGTTGATGAGGATATTAAACACCACTGGTCCCATAATGGATCCTTGAGGGACACCACTTGTCATGAATTATGGAGATTAAACTACAAAAAAAATACTCTGTTGAATTAAAAAAAAACAGTGAAATCAGTTAAAGGGATATTTCTGCTTTTGCTGGAATGACACTTACAAAAATGTAGAAGGAAATAACTATTTGCTGCAAAAGAAAAAAAAAGGTCAAATCTCAAGTAAATAGGGTATAGTTAGTGTTTGGGCCTGTTTGCTTTTCTTACAATTCTTCCATTATTTGTGGTGCTGCCTATCATGCTGATAGATGCATTACCTTATCCTCAGTGCTGCTTCTAGGCATATAAAGGGTAAGAAGGTCATTATGAGCAGCCAGCATGATTTTACCACAGGGAAGTTGTGTTTGACCAACCTCATAGCCTTTTATGAGGACATAATCAGGTGGGCATATGATGGTAGAGCTGTGGATGTGGTTTATCTCAATTTCAGTAAAGCATCCTCACAGCAAGTGATGCAGTATGGTCCAGATGATAGAGTAGTGAGGTGTATTGAGAACAGCTCAAAGGAAAGAAGTCGGAGTTGTGGTGAATGGAACAGAGTCTAGTTGGAGGCCTGCAGCTAGCAGAGTCCCTCAGGCGTCAGTACTGGAACCAATTTTATTCAATGTATTCATCAGCAATCTGTATGAGGGCACAGAGTGCATTGTCAGCAAGTTAGCTGATGACACGAAACTGGCAGGAGTGGCTCCACACCAGGGGCCAATCAATGAGACCTAGACAGGCTGCAGAGTTGGGCTGGGAGAAGTTCAATGAAATATATGAAGGACAAGTGTAGACTCTTGCACAAGGGAAAGAACAACCCCAAGGACCAGTATAGACTGGGAACTGATCTGTTGAGAGCAGTAAACGGCAAAGGGACCTGGAAGGCTGTGGTGGACAGAGAGATGACCATGAGCCAGCAATAAGCCCTTGTGGCCAAAAAGGCCAATGGTATCCTGGGGTGTTTTAGGACTGTGGTTAGCAGGTTGAGAGAGGTTCTCCCCCTCTACTTCGCTTTGGTAAGGTCACATCTGGAATATTGTGTCCAGTTCTGGCATCATCAGTCAAAGAGGGACACGGAACTGCTTGAAATAGTCCCATGCAGAGTCACAGAGATAATTATGGGAGTGGAACCTCTCCCTTACGATGAAAGGCTGAGGGAGCTGGGGCTCTTTAGCTTTGAGGCGACTGAAAGGTGATCTCATGAATGTTTATAAATACGTGAAGGTTGAGTATCAGGAGGATGGAACCAGGCTCTTCTCAGTGACATGCAATGACAGGACAAGTGGCAATAGGTACAAGCTGGAGCATGGGAGGTTCCACATGAACATAAGGAAAAACTTTTTCACTGTGAGGATGACAAAACACTGCAACCGGCTGCCCAGAGAGGTTGTAGAGTCTCCCTCTCCGGAGACATTCCAAACCCTCCTGGATGAGTTCCTGTGTGACTTACACTAGGTGATCCTGCTCTGGCAGGGGACTGGACTAGATGATCTATTGAGGTCCCTTCCAACTCCTGACATTCTGTGATGCTGTGACAACCTGAGCTGTGAATTATGTTATAAAGAACTTTGGACATTTAACCCGTAAAGTGGGAAACACAAACCACAGAAACAAGAAACATCAACTACGTCTGCCTTTGCATTTATACATTCATTTGGTGGAGTCCTCATAGCAGCCTCAAATGAATGCTGAATTGGTGTCAGCATTCTAATCAAAATGATCTTTTTGTCTGTATCCCAAACAGTGCTCACTCTTCAGCCCACACAATGACTGTTTGTTTGCTTTGTTGTCTATAAAACCCCTTAATATGATACCTACAGCCTAATGAGTGAGCTTTGGCCAACATTTTCTAAATGTCATTGTCTAAAGCCTGGAATCTTTTCAGAGGTGTTGAGCATCAAAACTTTCTAGAGACCTGAAGAAAGAATTGTACTCAAGTGTTTTATAGCTTACAGTTAGGGACTAGATGTTACAACACCAACCTACAGAGTTTCTATCATACATACAAGTAAGGTGAATGTTTAGGATGTATTAATGACTTATGATGATGAGAACAGTATGGATATATTATATGTGGACAAAGTTACATTGTCTTTTTCATTCTGTCTTCAGAGGAAATTGTAGATGCTAATTACCTGTTAGGAATGAGTTCATGCATTAGGGTATGAGTCCTCCATGTAAGATTATACAATTGTTTTGGTTGGAAAAGGCCTCTAAGATCATCAAGTCCAACCATCAATCCAACACAACCATAGTCATTAAACCATGTCCCAAGGTGCCATGTCCACACGTTTCTTGAACACCTCCACAGATGGTGACTCTACCACCTCCACAGATGGTGACTCCATCACCTCCTTGGGCACCCTGTTCCAATGCCTGACCATTCTTTAAGGAAATCAAGTTTTCCTAATATCCAACCTAAACCTTCCCTGGCACAATTTGGGGCCATTTCCTCTTGTTCTATGACCTGATACTAGGGAGAAGAGACTGACCCCCACCTCACGCCATGCTCCTTTCAGGGAGTTGTAAAGAGCAATGAAGTCTCCCCTCAGGCTTCTCTTCTCAAGACTAAACAATTCCAGTTCCCTCAGCCACTCCACATAAGATACGTTCTCTAGACCCTTCACCACCTTTGCTGCCCTTCTTTGGACATGCTCCAGGAACTCAACATCCTTCTTGTAGTGAGGGCCCCCAAACTGAATCCATTATTTGAGGTGTGGCTTCACCAGTTCCAAGTACAGGGGCATAATCAGTTCCCCACTCCTGGCCACACTATTGGTCATCCAGGCCAGGGTGCTGTTGGTCTTCTTGGTCACCTGAGCACACTGCTGGCAACAGGTAGCCCCAGATCCCCTTTGTGCTGGGCAGCTTTCCAGCCTCTCTGCCCCAAACTTGTATTATTACACGGGGATGTGACTCAAGTACAGGACACAGTACTCGGCTTTGTTAACCCTAACAAAATTTACCTTGGCCCATCAATCCAGCCTGTACAGAGCCCTCTGTAGAGCCTTCCTATCCTGAAGCAGATCAACACTCCCATCCAGTTTAGCATTGCCTGTGTTGGCAGAAAGAGTGACTGGTAGTGCCCCTGCCTTAGGTTTGCTGCCTTGGGAGGGTTCATGTTCTAGAAGCACAGCCATTATGTGAACAAGGTTGGCACGGGAATCAGCACAGGAGTAATCTGATACATTTCAACTTTCCCTTCACTGAATAACGAAAAAAAAAAATTTAAAAAAAATCTCTGTCTGCAGTGATTCCATGGAAACCCAGAGTAAATCATTAATATCCATATGTGCATGGGAGCAGCTCCTCACCAGTCAAATTGTGCCAGAAGTAGGATCCATAGGAGTCATTTTTTATAAGGTCAGGTCTGGATTAGCTGTTTTATGGAACAGCATTAAGCAACAGACTTTACTGTTGAGTCATTATGGAAGAAATGATGCTACGTGAAAGGGAGGGCTTGACTTCAAATTTCAAGTCTGAAGCCATGAGAGGTCAGGATTTTTCAATGTGAGAAATGTAAAGTGGAGCTCATTTAAGTATGACTAACTTCCAGGATTCAAGTGCATTCTTAGCATAAGAGAGTTCATTATGAAATGTTATTTTAATCAGAATTCAAACTCTGCCTCTTTCCTTGGGCAGGTTTTTATTTCTTTCTGATGTTTTCCTGCAGAATTGCCAGACTCATGTTATCTCTCAAAGTGTAGGAGTAAGCACCTTGGAACAGCCTTTCCTGAGACGTTGGTTCTTATTTTCATTCAACTTTAAACTTCAAGCATCATCAGTCTCCAAATAAATTAGTTTGTCTTTCACACTCTACTTGTCAAGAGGTCCCATCACAGGAAAAAGTTCTTGAAGTAAGACATCTATGAAGTTTAGGTCCTCCCATGCTTAGGCAGCAGCTCACTGGTGATTTTCAGGACAGTTGCTTCAGTTAAAAGTGCATATTGTAGCTAAGCCTGATTTTATTCTCTGACCAAATGCAAATGACCAACTTTTTGTAAGAAAACCTGAGACTTTTGTTCACAATGCCCATGCAAATACATTTATCTATTCCATTCCTATCTCTCTAAAATCAAAACAAAGGTAACTATGCCTGATTTTTGCTGACAGAGAAAGCATCTTCTGTTTATTACAATGTTTGTGTATGGGCGTATGCCACAAACTAGCCACTGGAAGTTAGTTTCACAGAATCACAGAATCACAGAATTAACCAGGTTGGAAAAGACCTTTGAGATTGTCCAACTTATCACGTAACCCTTCTAATTAACAAAATCATGGCACTACGTGCCTCATCAAGTCTTATTTTAAACAACACCAAGGATGGTGGCTCCATCACCTCCCTGGGCAGCCCATTCCAATGCCAGTAACTCTCTCAGTGAAGAATTTCTTCCTAAGATCCAGCCTAAACCTTCCCTGGCACAGTTTGAGACTGTGTCTTCTTCTGTCACTGTTTGCCTGGGAGAAGAGATCAACCTCCTCCTGGCCACAATGTCCTTTCAGGTAGTCACAGAGAGCAATAAGGTCTCCCCTGAGCCTCATCTTCTCCATGCTGAACAACCCCAGCTCCCTCAGCCACTCCTCACAGGGCTGTGCTCCAGCCCCCTCACCAGCCTTGTTGCCCTTCTCTGGACACATTCAAGTACCTCAATCATAGAATCATAGAATGGTAAGGTTGGAAGGGACCTCAAGGTTCATCTAGTTCCAGCCCCCTGCCATAGGCAGGGACACCTCCCACTATTACAGGTTACTCAAGGCCTTGTCCAATCTGGCCTTGAACACCTCCATCTGTCATTAAAGTCAAGGCAGAGATGTTTCAAAGGAGTTGCTTAGCTCTCCATCTCCTGAAATCATGGAATTGCATTAGAATTTTGTATCTTACTAAATCTGCTTATTTCAAGAAGCATAGAAATAACTCTGAAAAAAACACAGACAAAATGTAATCCAAATGAATGGATTTAAGGTTAAAAATTTAGCTTTGAAAATAATCAACAGCTTTGTGCATTTTGCTGTCTTACCAACTTCACAAACTCTACCAGTGTCACCTCAGCAGGTGATTGTAGAAGACGGGAGCACAGGAAACTAAACTTACTGTGCTTCCATACTATGTTCCCAGAGCTGAGAGGAAAAGTACCTTGTGTTCCTAACTCTGAGAGGTCTCTTTTACTTACTTACAGGCAAAGAAATCTACCTGATATTTACTATGTTTTTCTGGGATGTAGAGGTGGATTTGCAGAACACAAAGAGTTAGGATGCATCAAAGAGTCTTGAAATGCTTTGACTTCATAGGATCATAGAACAGTTTTTGTCAGAAGGATCTTATGGATCCTTCCAACTCCTTTGCCATGGGCAGTGGTACTTCTCATTAGACTAGGTTGCTCAAAGCTTCATCCAGCCTGGTCTTCAGCACTTACAGTAATGAGATGTCCACAACTTCTAAGGGCAACTCATTCCAGAGTTTCACCATCCTCATGGAAAAGAACTTTTTCCTGATGTCAAATAATCTAAGTCTACCCTGCTCTAGTTTAAAGCCACTTCCCTTATACATAGTCCCTCTTCAGCCACCTGCCTCATTCCTTTTCCCATTTGAATTTAATAGCAATATGTACTGTGATGAGGAATTAAACATTCATATTTACTATAGTTCTATTTTTTGAAGAGGTAATTGAAGAAGTTTCTGTTTTTCATCCTCTTAATATTGCTCTGTGGACAAAGATCATGTTCTTGAAAATAACCTCAGGTGGGAAAGCACTCGTGGATATTATGAAAGGTGTCTGTACCTGACTCTCTTCACCTTAAGCAAATTTCCTTTTGTAAGCAAGCAGGAGTGTTATCTGAAGGCAAAACGGTAAGCTGTGCCCTGTGTGGGTGGTTTTAATATTTGAGTAAAAGCACAACAACTTCATACAAATGTTCAAAAATGACAAAGCTGAAATACAGCTGCAGTGGATGTAGTTACATTTTAAGCCACAAAGGACTCTGACAAGGTACATACTGCCCTGAGAAGCAATACTGCTTGTGACTTTCTGAAGACCACTTCATATTTTTTCTTGTAGTCTGGAGATTCATAGAATCACAGAATCATAGAATGGTAAGGTTGGAAGGCACCTCAAGGATCATCTAGTTCCAACCCCCTGCCACAGGCAGGGACACCTCCCACTAATACAGCTCACTCAAGGCCTCCTCCAAACTGGCCTTGAACACCTCCAGGGAGGGAGCAGCCACAGCCTCCCTGGGCAACCTGTGCCAGTGTCTCACCACCCTCACTGGAATGAACTTCCTCCTAACATCCAGTCTAAATCTCGCCTCTGCCAGTTTAAACCCATTGCCCCTTGCCCTGTTATTGCAAGACCTTGTAAATAGTCCCTCCCCAGCCTTCCTGTAGGCCCCCTTCAGATACTGGAAGGTTACTGTCAGGTCTCCTCAAAGCCTTCTCTTCTCCAGGCTGAAGAGCCCCAACAGATTATTTGTGTATTTCTAAATTTGTGGACTTCAACATCTTAAAGGTTGTTTTACTATTTTCTCAGACATTCTGCTACTAACTCATTTTGCTTAATCCTTAAGATGTATAAGTGGAACTGAAAAAAACCTCCATGCAACATAGAATCTAGTATTTCAGTAGTAATAAATACAGTAAATTGTATGATAAACTCCCTGCAGGAGTTTGCAAGGGAGGGATTCTGCCCCTTTACTCTGCTCTCCTCAGACCCCATCTAGAGTACTGTGTACAGTTCTGGAACCCTCAGCACAGGAAGGACATGGAAGTGTTTGAGCAGGTCCAGAGGAGGGCCATGAGGATGATCAGAGGGCTGGAGCAGCTCTGCCATGAGGACAGGCTGAGAGAGCTGGAGCTCTTCAGCCTGCAGAAGAGAAGGTTTCCAGGAGACCTGATAGTAGCTTTCCAGTATCTGAAGGGGGCCTACAGGAAGGCTGGGGAGGGACTATTGACAAGGTCTTGCAATGACAGGACAAGGGGCAATGGGTTTAAACTGGCAGAGGGAAGATTTAGACTGGATGTTAGGAGGAAGTTCTTTGCAGTGAGGGTGGTGAGGCGCTGGCACAGGTTGCCCAGGGAGGTTGTGGCTGCTCCCTCCCTGGAGGTGTTCAAGGCCAGGTTGGACACGGTCTTGAGTAATCTGTTCTAGTGGGAGTGTCCCTGCCTATGGAGGGGGTTGGAACTAGATGATCTTTGAGGTCCCCTCCAACCTTACCATTCTATGATTCTATGAAACTTCCAAGTTTACTACCTGTATAGAACATCTCTGGAAAGTCTTTCTTTAACTACAGAATGATTTTTCATTCCTTTACTTCCTACAAGTAAATTTAGTATATAGTCATCTTGCTGGCCAATGATATGATTACTAGCATCTGTTTTCCCTTCAGTGGGGTATCATAGAATGGCTTAGCTTGGAAGCGACCTTAGAGATCCTCTACCCCAACCTCCCTGCTCTGGGCAGGGATGCCTCTCAACTAGACCAGGATACATGTAACCCAGAATGATGGTCACTCTGTTTTTCTGTCATCTGGGTCATTCCAAATTCAAGGTGCTTTTAGTTAGAATAGAAGACTGTGCAGGAGGAAAATCAAGTGAGAAGTGGAAAAGATGTATCCTGCTTTTATAAAGGCAATGTATCAGGCTGTTCTCCTTCCACTAATTCTGTGTTTATCTTAACATCAGACTTGTACCTAGGCAACATGTGTCCCTGACTTGCCATAGTCAGGATGGGGACGATATTCAAGAACTTTGGCTATGGAAAACTATCTGAATCTCATGGCTGGAGATGAGTAAGTAGTGGAAAGACCATGTGCTAGTAGGTGCACTTCTGAAGAACAAATAATGAAAAGGATCTGAATAATTGCCATTTCCCCAAACCAATTAAGTAGGGCACCTATGTGACTGCATCAGGATGCTGGATGCAGACAGTGCACTGGAAGGGGAGACAGACAGGAACATGGCTATTTCAGCACAATGGCAACAGTATGGTGCTTATCTTTGATCTGCCATATTCAGTGATATTCTTAACATGGCAATCTATTGTTTCACTGATCTACTCTGGTAATTCTGTTTCTCTGAATAGATTTGGTTTGGTTTTCTCCCTTCTTTCCTGTCTGACACGGACAAGTCGACACAACAATCAAATACTAGGAAAAAAAGAAAAAAATTCCAGAAATGTTCATCTGAATTCTTTGACTGCCTTTAGGTTTCTTTGCTCAAGTTCTAAACAACAAATATGCTTGGTAGAGGTATTCATTTTTGTAGCCAGTTCCAGCTGAATCCAGTTGAAAGCAGTCTGTTAAACCTGTAATGACAACTTTTGGCTCTTCAGATGAGAAGCTAAGCATTCTGTCACTGAGTCAAGAAGAATGTATCTTTTGAAATAAATATATGCCATAAGGACACCAAATACTGGAAACATACAGCAGGGAATATGCTGAAGACTGAACCCTACTTAAATAAAAATCTGATTGCAGATTTTGATACTAAATGCTTTGTTAACAGTAGGAGATAACAATCTAGTATGTACAAAGGGAAAAAAAAATATATTTTACCACCTTCTACATAGATTTTCTTTGGAATCTGCATTCATATTTTGTCACAGTTTAGACTGTAATAGGCCTATAGAAAAAGTGTTGGAAATAAGTTTTTGGATCACTCAAGCAGCTTTAACAATTCTCCTTTATTTAGGACACAAATTGCTGTAGGTCTCAAGGAAAGATGAAACCTGAGTTAAAACTAGGTTAACTAGTGGACTGAAGATGATGAATTCTTCTGTTGGGCTCAAAACCACTGTAACATCCACATGGCTAAAATCCATCCACCTTGTGAGCCAATTAAGTTAGCAAAAGGTAATTTCAGAATGAAAGATGAACTCCTATCCCTGTCTGCTTTTTCAAACTAGGCTATTCCTAAAAGTTTTTTTTCCCTTAAGACCAGCCTATCCATGATTTCCTTTCCTGCCTCAGTCTAGAGTCTGCTTTATTAAGGGAAGTTACCTTTAGATGACACCCCAACAGCTGCAGCCTGAGTTAGCCAACAAGAGAATCCTGGCATGATTTTTCATGACAAGTTAAGGCAACAAAAAGTGATTTATTCTTTCTTATTTATTTATTTTTCCATTTAGATCACCCTGGAGTGGAATGCTTGACAAACCTGAATTATGTGTTTAGCTTTGCTATTCTGCATCATCAGTATAAATTGGGTGCTTGAGAGAGAGCCTCATGAAGCAGTTATTCCTTAGAGAACATCCATTACTCTGGAACATGGAACTGTCCTGTGATGAAAATGATGAGTTTTTCCAACCAAACCAAACAAAGAAAACAATGAAAACCACAACAAACTTCTGTTTGGTAGATGTAATGTTGGAGAAGAATATAAAAGTGAGCTCTTAAACTGTTATTATTGCACAGCATTTCCACTGACATTCACCTCAACCATTAATAAGGGAGCAGGATTGGATCCTGAAAGCTTCCTGTGCTGTATCACCCAACTGGATTGTCCAAGTTGCTATGTGAGCAGCAAAAGCAATGAATTTTGATTTCTTGTGGATTTGCATTCTTTCCTGAGGCCAAAATGAATGACTAACAGATGAATCTTGTCTGCTTTTCCTTCTGTGAGAATGCCAGGTTCTGTCTCTACCCACTCCTTGCCCACTGATTTTTAGGAACTTGTGTAAGGATGTAATTTTCTTTTAGACTCTAGGCTTCTTACAAGATGACTTTCAAATTGCCCAGCAAGCTCAAAAGCTATTCAGGGGTAGAACAGATAGATGGACAGGGAAATACCATACAGAGATAAACATTACTTTCACTGAAACAACAAAACAAACGTAGGGAAAAAAACCCAAACAAACAAATAAGCAAAAAAGAAACCCCAAACCAATAAAAAGAGAAGCAAGACCTTCATGTGGTACTTCAGAAGAATAACATTGCCTACAGCAGCATTAAGGACTTCTTGGATACAAAGTCTTGCAATTTATGTAGATTGCTGAAAACACTAGGAATGGTATCTGGCACCAGTGAAGGCAAAGGCTCAGCCAAGGTGGTATATGAACTATCAGCTTCCTTTAGCATTTTTGGTAGGGTGGTGAGGAATTGCAGATCTTACTGTTGGAAATGTGTGCATACCGTTTTGAATCGCACCTACATGTAGAAGCATTCCAGATCTTCAGAGGTGCCAAAACTTTTGCTATCTAGCCTGGAGGCTCTATCTTTTCACATTTCTCTCTAGAGAATTTGGTTTAGCTTGCATATACTATACACTGATTTAGCAGTTTTTTAAAACCAGGCTTTTTTAACATATTGATGTAATTACAAAAACAAATGTGTATCACTTATTCCTTTAAACCTTTCCACTGAATTGAAATACTGCAGCATTTCTACAGCCAACCATATGATCACTTTAACATTGCATATATGAGGATTACTGCAATAAATCAGATGACTTGTTGGATTGCTTTAGCTTTGCTTCTGCTTCAAAATAAACTCTTAGTGACTTTGAAAAGGTGGCAGTCTAATGCTTGCAGATGCAATGGATGCAGAAAACAGCTGTTCTATTAATACATATTTTATAAAGGTTGCTTCAGGTGAGGACTACTGCGGTCCTGTTTTTGATTCAGCCTCTACAAGGTAGGAAATGCCTGCCTGGAGGCAGAGAAGGTGAGTAAATAAAACCACTATAGATGTATAATGCTACCGGCAGAATCATTGCTGCTTATCCTTTCCACTTCTGCTACTGTAAGTACATAATCATGAGCACGTTGTAGGGTATTAGACCTTTCAATTCTACTTACATAGTAGAGGAAACTGGTGTAATGTAGGACTAAAGCATTAGTTGGTGTTAATTATGTTTGCAAGGAACTCTGAGATCTGAAATGAAGTAATGTTAAGGGCTACTGATCTGCTAAAGGCTGTAATAGAAAACCTGTGTCTTTCTGGAGTCTCACCATCTACAGCCTAACTCAACTGAATATAGGACACCACTACAAATTAATTATGTTGCTTTTCACCTTTGTTATGGGTGCAATGTCATCAAGAGAAGTGAATCTCTTTGGTTGGTTGTTTTTATGTGTGTTTGTGGGTTTTTGTTCATTTGCTTACTTTTGTTTTAAGTTGGGTAGCTGAAGAAACATCCTGAACATGGACTAGAAGTGGTTGTGAGCAGGACTACAAGCAAACACGCTAGCTCAGTTAATGTTTGTTTCCTGATACCCTACTATTATTGAATTTTTAGCCATTTATCTTTTTCTTTTCCAAGATGTGACTCACTGAAGTACGTTTCCCAGCTGCACTGCAGCTCTGTGGTACAAAACAGAAATAGAACACGTCTGGATTTTCCCTCAAACTTCACCTCATAAACATTGTGCAAAGACCCCATGTAAACACCCTAATTGAGCATTTAAACTCGGCATAGATTTATGGTTTAATAAACTTAAGATCTTACAGATGCCAATAAGCCAGTCTTTTTTGTGAGCAGAGCCAAATGAAATCTGGACAGAAATAAATAAATGCTAACACTTTCAAACATTCACATGCATGGAAAACTGTGAAGGGTGTCTCAACAAATATCATGAAAACCATTGTCTAATCTGTACCTATGACACTATGACATAATGACATCTGCTTTCTTAGCATCACCAACTGGACGAAGCTGCTTTGCAGATGCCATCACTTAGCCTTGCCTCTTGGTTCCCTCCTCCTCTACACCTCATCTACTACCTCTTGGCTGAGCTCCAGAATGTTGTGGACACAACATTATTGCTCAAGGTTTGCAAATGAAGCTGGGGCAATGAAAGCTGGAGAACTTGCCTAGGGAAGCAAGGGTGTCAGCAAGAAGAGGCTGAGCTTGGGCTTATAGTAGCCTTCCAGTATCTGAAGGGGGCCTATGGAGATAAGATATTGTTTATAAGGTCTAAGATATTTGCCTTCTCTTAGGCAGCTCTTGTCACAGCAGGAGAGCTGTGCTCTTCTACTTTTGGCTTCATTTGTATTAGGAAATTATCTGAGTATCTGGTAATAGAGTATTTTGATTTAAATGCAAAAAGAGTGTCTTCAAGGTTGGGCTGTAATGTTGACAGGTCTTCGAATCACAGTGGCATCTGATAAGGGCCTAGATGATTTAGTTTAGAATATAAACCCCTTTAACTCAGAGGCTGCTTTCTTATGATACATTTCATAGAATCATAGAATGGTAAGGTTGGAAGGGACCTCAAGGATCATCTAGTTCCAACCCCCTGCCATAGGCAGGGACACATCCCACTAGTACACAGGTTCATAGAATCATAGAATCATAGAATGGTAAGGTTGGAAGGATTTAAAGTATCATAAAGAAGTGTTGATCCATGACTCAAGTATTACTGCTTTTTAAATACTTCCTAGAATTTTACACATGAAGTTATCCTCTTTGTGGAATACAGTGCTAGTGTGTGCATACACTAAAAGTACCTATGCTGCTTTGTTTGTCTCTTACTGTTTCCTGCCCTGTTCCATATTCAACAGGGCAGGAAGAAAGACAGACAAGTTTGTTCCCTTTTTGAAACTTTTTCTTTGTTTTTGGTCTGGTAAGGAAGTGACTCAAATGAAAAATGCATTGGCAAGTCCAGTGATCTGTGAAATCAGTCAGAAATCAGACAAATCAGTTAAGGAATTAACTGCTGGAAATAAGCTACAAAATAATAAAGCCTTCTTGTTGCTGCTTTATCTGTGTTTCTGCACTGGAATCTTTCCATTAGATACTCATAGGAAAGGCAGAATCTGAGCTCCCCTAACAAACCAATAAAACAAATGGGGTCTATTGTACAGGAATTTACACATAGTTTACATTTAATATTAAACATTCAGTAGACCACACCATGGTGCTGGAAATATGCTTTAAAAATTGTGTACCCTGTCTCTACAATATGTGGCAACTATGAAACTTCAACATGAAATCGTAGGATTGTGCTGCTTTGAGGTTAATTGGAATATTTTAATAGAGAAAATAACACTATAGGCTGTGAAAGGAAAACATCATGATGTCTACTTTACTCATAGGTTTGCTGAGATGTTTAAGAAAAGAAACCAAAGCATACATAACACAGAGTCTCTGAGGTCTTGGTCTGTCAGCTTCTGGTTTTTTTCTCCTCTCTGATGAGTAATCTCACTAACTACTTTTCTTCTATCCCCCCTGGCCAATCCTCCAAGCTTACCCTGCACATAAAGCAAACCTTGGGGTAATGTATAGGGGTGGGGAGAAGGTGGAAGGGTGGTTGGGAGCCCCTCCTGGGGTCTCTGATTTCTGGGAGGGGAGTTGTGTTTCTGTATTCCCTTTAACTTGTATATTTCTGTAACTATTCCTGTCTATAGTGTATATCTCTGCTTGTACTTTGTGGTGAGATGTAAATAGAGCTTCAGTCCTTAACTTCCAGCCAGCTGAGTTCTAGTCTGGGTCATTTTACAAAGTGGGGGGAGCAGGGAACTCCCAAACCACCACAAGGATAAATCCAAGATAGTTTAAAAATTGAAGGAAAGAAAGAAAGATGACAACTTAGTTGTACCAGAACAAGCTTGGAGTTCAGGACTGTATGCTTTTATTTCTTTATGCATGTTAGAGAATTCATATTTCAAAACATATCACTTTATCTTCTTTAAGGATACTTGGTGAACATGTCCTCTTGATGAACATTCAAGCGGAGTGTTTGTGTCAGAACATCATGTTTGAGTCTGAACACCATGAACACTCATATATGAGGAATTTGTTAAACACTATCACTCGTGTAAAAATAATTGTCAGTATTACTACATACTGTGTAAGCTTTGATGAGCTCACTTCCAACCCAATGCATTCTATGATTCTATAATTCTATGATTACTGAAAGTATACACAAAATTGAGGTCTTTCTTCTTTATCAAAAACAGTTATAGGGTTTCTTTCCCTCTTTCTTCAGGAAAAACTCTGTCTTGACAGCATGAGTTGGGAGAGGAGTAGAAATGGATTCCCTACTCACTAGTTGTATCGCTTATTTATTTTAGCTGCTGTCAGGTGTCAGATCTGACAGAGAAAGGAGATCAGGTGTTACTAGCAAGGAATACTATGTTTGCCTTGTGTGGGAGTTAAAAAGTCACTGGAATTTTTTGTTGAAGGACTTGGCTATGACCTCCATAATCAAAACTTGCCCTCTGCTTCTCACAGTTAGGTGCCATCGTCAATCATTTTTCACCCAAAGACTGAGGGTGGTTTGTGCTGCTGTGTATATAGCTGGGAAATCTGTGGTCTTAGTAGCATTACTGAAATACCTGCGCTGAGCTGATGTTGCAATAGCACAAACTAGTGAGATTTTCATCAGCTTTCATAGCCTCTCCAGCTTGTCATGGTCTGCACTTACAGTGAAGTAGTTTCCGTGATGTAGAACAATAAAGAAAACAAGGCAGCAGCTACAAAATAAATGACATGGAGTATCAGTTGTAGCTTAAATGGAAATGGTTTATGTCAAGCTGACTTCTGTTGGCAGACACATACTAGGAACAGAGAGAGTTTCAATTGCTCTGTTCAGTGTACAATCCCCAAGGCTTATTGAAGAAAGTGGTTTGTGCACTGTGCGTACAGAATCATGAAGTTCTTGAAGGTGCTCACAAGTGAATTATAGGGCACTTGCCTTGCAAGTGTTCTGGCTGGTCAACAGAGATACTTTTGTTGGCTGGAAAGTGAATAAACCAGCTGGTAAACTATTTCCAGGAGCGACATAATTGCATTATAAAGAAGATATTTTAGACATGATAAGATACTAAAACTAAATTACAGTTTGTTATATTAACTTGGCTTCATCCACTTCACTTGACTGTTTCAAGGTGATGCTTTCAAGGAGCTTAGAAGCTGTTGCAAAGTATATGTTTGGATACCTGATGTGCTTATTCATGAGAATTTAGACTTAGGAAGCTTCACTCCTCTGTTTTTAATCAAAGTGGCAGCTTAGAACGTGGAATTATCTGTCCCAACTAGAGGAAGTGCCATCCCTTTCCAGCAGCTGAAGGGGCCTACAAGAAAGCCAGGAGGGGACTTTCTGCAAAGGCGTATGGTGATGAGAGGGAATGGACTGAAGCTTGAGGAGAGTAGATTTAGAATGAATATTAAAAAGAAACTCTTAAGAGTAAGGGTGGTGAGGCACTAGATGAAGTTGCCCAGGGAGGTTGTGGATTCCCCCTCCCTGGAGGTGTTGTGGGCCAGGTTGGGTGAGGCCTTGAGCAACCTGATCTAGTGGAAAGTGTCCCCGCCTATGGCACAGGGGTTGGAATGAGGTGGTCTTAAAAGTTCCTTCCAACTCAAACCATTCTACAAATCTATGATAATGAGAGAAAACCAGGAAATGTACCTCAAGAAAATGTTCCTCCTGTGTTCCAATAGGAGATAGGCTGGCTCATTGAACAGGCTTTGTCTATTTGGGATGTGCTAAGGGGAAAATCTGCTAGCTTAAAGCAGCAGTGTTACTTTGTTCACCCATATCTTTCTGTTAAACCTGCCGAACTCTGGTTATGGTGGTTTGGGGAGTGTGTGGTGCCTACTTAATTTTTTTTCTGATGATGAATTTCTAGACAAGCAGGTACATGAATTATTTGACTTCTGTGAGCAGAAGGGACCAGAAGCAAGTAACAAGAAGCTGTCCCTTTGTCTGGATGGGAGTGGAAGTGGTAGAATTCGAAAGTGTAGAAGGGTAAAAGTCCTCCTCTTTTCGATTTTATGCACCTTACACAAGCTCAGACAAATACCTGACTTTTAGTGGTTATAGAGGACAAAAGGCCCTCGAATTTCATTTCTCTCCCTTCTGAATTTTCAGGGGAATTGCACTTCTCTCTGTTTTCTGATTGATTGTGCATTTGGCTGGATAGAAATATTACAGAAGGTAACATGTAACAAAGCACTGTTGATTGAGAATAGTGAGTAGACCTTGAAGTATTATTGTAGAGTCTTCACCCTGAAGCCACCTCAAACTCTGACAGGAGTCTTGCCCAAACTGCAGTTCTATCCATAAACACAACCTTCCAGAGAAGCATATGGTGGTTCTGTATGGGCATAGATTAAAACTTAGCAGTAGATACCTTATCATCTGCTGTTAGAAACACTCCGTGGCATGGATGAGGCTTGCTTTGCTCAAATGGGAGAAGTTTTCCAGTGCCTTCACTGGTACTGCCTTTCCACAGTTTAGTGGGACAGAATTCATGGAAAGCTTAAATTTACCACTAGGTGGCCAACAGACCTTTGCTGCCCCTTCACAGAGAGTGCATCACTTAGAGAATAAAGTACTGTGTGCTGGTGTGAGCAGTGATTGCTGTGCACCTTGTTTTTGAATGCTCCTGTGTTCAGCGCTGCCAGATATTCTGAATGGTATTTCCCTCTCTTAAAAAGCAACAAATAAACAAATATTTTTTTTATATGCATGCCACAACTTAAAAAAAAAAAAGAAAAAGGCTTACTTATCTTTAAAATTATAAATTACATGTCAGTTGATGATCATTGACCTCTGTAGACAATCAAGCCCAACTCCCCTTCTAAAGCAGGGCTGGCTAGATCAGGTTGCACAGAAATGCATCCAAGCAGGTTTTGAATGCCTCCAGAAGAAGGGACTCCACAACTTCTGGGCAGCCTGTCCCAAGTGCCCTGGCACCCTCACAGGAAAGAAGTTTCTCCTTTAACTCAAGTGAAACCTCCTGTGTTCTATTTTGCACCCACTGCCCCTTGTTGTATCACTGGCCACCACTGAAAAGAGACTAGCCCTATCCTCATGACCTTTGGACATTTATATGCTTCTATAAGACCTCTTTTCACTCTTCTCTTTTCCAGGCTAAAAAGTCCCAGGTCTCCTCATAAGAGAGTTGCTCCAGTTCCCTAATCATCTTTGTGGCCCTCTGTTGGACATTCTCCAGCAGTTCCCTATTTCTCTTGAACTGGGAGTTTGAACAGCTCATGCAGTTTTCTGTCATTCAGGACAAACGTTTCACAGGAGTTTTGTTCTGCTTTTCTCCTTTTTCACTGTTTTTGAAGTTCTTTAACTTCAAACTAAGATCTAAACTTTAGCATAGTTTTTTATTCCATGTTTGCTTGTCTTTACTCTCATTCACTACCTTTTACTCCTCAAATCAATGCTGTTGAAGTAAACAGCATCCAAAACAGTTACAGTAAAATATACAGGAAAATGAAGGCACTGATTTAACTCTCTGAATTTGAACTCAAATGAGGTACTGATGCACCTCTTCCTGCTGTTTTTTTTTTTTTGTTGTTTGTTTTCTAAAGGACAAGAAAAAGATTTATTCAAATTACATTGCCTTGTATAAGTTGTAAGTTGCAGATACTTCCCAGGTTTACACCAATTAGTTATAGAACTATTTCTTTTTCTCTTCTGTATGCTTTAAATACCTTCAAGAACAGTTGCATTAAAAAAGAAGGTTACTTTCCTGGCAAAGGGATTCTGTCAGCGACAGTATTAGAATGAATTGAGCAGTTTAGGGGAAGTGATACTCTAACTGTGCCCTTCCATTTGTAATCAGTATTAATGTGTCAAAACAAAGGACACATCCAAGATTTTTTTCTGTCCCTTCAAAGATACAGAATTACAACCAAATTCTTTCACAATTTTTGTTTTCTATTTGGCCAGTCTTTTGAGTTAGGCAATGGAAATGTAATCCCTTGCTGCTGCAAACCATTTTGCAAGACCAACAACTTAAAAGTCCCCCTGCTCAAATTTGAAGAACAAAAAAGATATTTAATATTTGTTATTCTTCTGGGAAAGCACTCCCAAATGCTCTGTCAAGGCAAAGGTAAACTTCTAGTTCAAGAATGGTATTTAGTAGGACCTGTAGTACAATGTTTCCATCAAGGTAGCAAACTTGGAATGTCAGAAGAGTACATCACTTAACCTGACAAGGTTAATGCTTAACACTTAACAAACCACACTTAAATTCCTGTCTTGACCTGACTCTTTAGATGTCTAGAAACACCCAGGCCATATTTGGTCTGTGGTTCCTTATGACTCACAGCTTTTGCAGGAACTGCAGTGGGGTCTTCACAAACACACAAGGATTTTATGATGCTGAGCTTGCACGCAGCCTATGAATGGTAATAAATCTTCCCACAACAGTTCTTTCAATAACAGAACTACTTGGAACGAGTTTGGTGTGGGTTACTGTGTCTATAGCATGACTGTACTTGCTGCATTTGAGTATTGTATATTTGAGTATACATTTGAATACATGTGATACTGTCCTGAGTAAATCCATGTACCACAGAAGGTTAGTTCTGTGTTCAGTAACTGCTGGACCAAGAAGATCTGAGTCTGTTTCTACTATTTTTTTTTTCAGGCGTCTTTCTCATGTTCACTTATTTAAAGAGACAAATCACTAGTGACATGGTACATGGTGAGCTTTTCATTCCAAGATTCTTTCAGTGATACACTTCTTTCAGCAGCCTTTCTAACCTGATCTGAGAGTCAAACTTTGCCTTTAACAGATCCTCTTCCTGAAGTTCATACTAAAGAATTATCATATTAACAATGTTGAAAGGTAGCTAAGCACTTTTAAAATGCATTCTTCCCATCTGGCACGCAAAGAACAGTAAACACAATGAGGCTCCTAAGTTTTTCTGCTATAGATTTCTATACTGAGGATGACTGGGGGACTTGAGCATCTCCCCTATGAAGACAGACTGAGAAATCTGAGGCTGTTTAGTCTGGAAAAGAGAAGAATGGGAGGAGATCTGATCAATGTATACAAATATCTGAGGGGTGGGTGTCAAGTGGATGGGGCCAATCTCAATTTGCTGGTCAGCAGCAGTAAGACAAGGAGCAACAGCTACAAATTGGAACACAGAAGGTTTCAGCTCAACATGAGGAGAAACTTCTTTACAGTAAGGGTGATGGAGCACTGGAGGTTGTGCCCAGAGAGGTTGTGGAGTCTCCTTCTCTAGATACTTTCAGAACCTGCCTGGATGCATTCCTGTGTGAACCACCCTAGGTGATCCTGCCTTGGCAGGGAGGTTGGACTCAATGATCTCTGGAGGTCCCTTCCAACATCTAAAGTTCTGTGATTCTGNTTTATATATCTTTCCATCCTGAAATAGCCATTTCTGTTAGCTGTATCCATTGCTGAAGCAAATGGAAATATACATGAGCTCACAGAGAAACTCCCACTCTGGTATGACTGTCACTGAGCCTTCCCCATCAGGCTTGTAGAGTCAGCAGAAGAACTTAGTGGTTCTTTGGGTTTCTCTGCAAAGTGCTTGAGTTATATCTGATACGTAAACATAAGAGCCATGCACCCATTCTGCCATGTGCCCATTCTTCCCTGCAAAGACAATGTGTGTCAGTACTGCAGTGGCACATCTCTCTGCTGCTGTGAATCAAAATCTGTTCCCAAAATCTCTTTATTTCTAAAGCCTTCCATTTTTGACTCAGTATTTCAGACTGATTCACATAATCCATCTTACCTATCAGAACTTATATTTGTGTCGTCCCCCCCAATTTTTCTAGCAGGGCATCAGTATTCACAGAAAAGTAGGATAAAAGCCTGATATTGCTGGAATTTTTATAAAGTGCAATAATTGGACTCTTTGTTAGGAAACTTTAATATATTACAGAGTTTGTATCCTATAATGACAAGAAAAATGGGAGTAGTAACTGTTGCAGTGCTGGTGAGAGTACCCGTGCCCGAGGTCGCCTTTGAGTGAATGGCTTGCAGTGTTAGACTTTACTTTACAAATGAATGTTTTGCTATGTCAGAGAATTTTGATGAACATTTTTACAGAGATCATTTTTACCGTTTCTATTGTAGTTGTCAGCTCTCTTTATTCATCTGTGGAAACAAGACTCTGACTTGTACTTTCTAAATGGGAGAACTATTTCCGTGGTGGGGGGGGGGGGGGGGGGGGGGGGGGGGGGGGTGGGGCCAGGGAACTCCCAAACTGTCACAGTATTGCTATTAATTTTCTGCAAGTAAACTTGTGGAGTTTGAATAATAATCTTTAAAAAGCCTTGATGTAAATTCTTTCATTCTCTTGCCACCTTAGATTTTTCCTGGTATATAATGACAAGTATCCCAGTATCACTATGGATGTGAGTTAGCATGACCTTAGTTTCTGGAAGGCAAGCACACACCACCTACACCTTTAGCAGACTTGGTAGCATGGATTCATTGCATAAGGGACAGAAGATATTTTTGCAGAATTGTAAATTTTATGGGGTTTGCATTGTGCTGTTAACTTATAACATTAAAGATTGGGTTTTTTTCACTTGTTCAAAGAGCTTTCAAGTTCCTCATCCCTTATTCCTACAGTCCAAACACAGCATAGTGGTTTCTATATGACTATTGATTTTACTTGAAATGTTTTATTGTGCCTTTCTCCCAAAATATGAGCATGTGTACACCTGCATAAATAAAAAATGTATGGTTTAGCAAATCAGAGATGAAATATCAGCAGATACCTAACTCTGTCCTAGTGTGAAAGGTATAACATAAAAGATTGACTATGCTGGACCTAGTCCTCACCAACAAGGAAGGGCTGGTGAGTGAAGTGAAGTTGAAGGGTTGCCTTGGCTGCAGTGACCACAAAATGGTAGAGTTTAGGATCCTCAGGGCATCAAGGAGAGTGTGTACCCAGATCACAGCTCTGGACTTCAGGAAAGCAGACTTCAGCCTCTTCAGGGATCTCCTTGGCAGGGTGCCATGGGAAGTAACCCTGGAAGGAAGGGGGGTCCAGGAAAGCTGGCCATTGTTCAAGGATCACCTTCTCCAGGCTCAGAAAAAATGCATCCCAGAAAAGAGGAAGGCAGGTAAGAATGCCAGGAGGCCTGCATGGATGAATAGAGAGCTCCTGGATACACTTAAAAGCAAGAAGAAGGCTTATAGAGAATGGAAGCGAGGACAGGGGACATGGGA
>VWZE01021571.1:356000-374337 GCA_013396675.1 Eubucco bourcierii
CAGGGAGGTGGTGGAGTCACCGTCCCTGGAGGTGTTCAAGGCGGGTTTGGACATGGCACTTGGTGCCATGGTCTAGTCTTGAGGTCTGTGGTAATGGGTTGGACTTGATGATCTTTGAGGTCTCTTCCAACCTTGGTGATACTGTGATACTGTGAAATTGACTGGACCCTATTTGTTGACATTACCAAAGACTTTAAGCTGCTCCAAAACATTTAGTGACACTTTGCTAGAAACATATATATTCGCTTGCATGGTTGCATGTATTAGCATATTAAATCATACAGAAGTTTCACTTAAAGAATATAAGGCATAAATACTTCTCCTGTAAATAAAACCACTCAGTACAAAGTCCTTCAAGATTTCCAAAGTCTGCTAAGAAAGTAATAAAAAATGTGTAAAATTCTGGAGATTCAGCTGGGTTTACTGGGATCCCTTTCACAACACACTTCTCACGCAAAGTATTCTTCCATTTATTTGTTCCACAACTATTCAGTATTCCACTGCAAGAAGTTCTGTGTTCTTGGGTGAGAGATTCTTTTTAGAATGAAGTGCAATGTGGGTATGAATATATTTATATAGCTTCAATGACTTTTTGGCTCTACATGCTAGTAAAAATATGGTTTTGATTATCCTTACAACTATCCAACCCACTTTAGGAAAGTTGAGCTCTATCACTTTTTACTATCCACACGACATACTGTGCACTCTAAGCTGAGATCCAAGGTACTGTACAGTGGACTTGCATCAAAAGAGAAACTGTTGCAACAAACCTTGATTGGAAGTTGAAATGTAACTTGAGGAATATTAATAACAGAAAAATATTTAAAACAGAATTCTGGTTTAGGCAAACAATTTCTCAGTGGTTCAAAATTATAGTTTAAGAGACAGATAGGACAAAAATTGCTGAAAGCATACAGGAAATACTATGAATCCTTGGAAAAAAAAAATAAATTGGAGTAATGTTTGTTTAACAGGCAGGCTTTAAATTACCTCAAAGAATTATGTGCCACGTTGGTTACTGCTTTGCAATAAAATTCCATCACCTTGAAAGCAAACGTGGAGCCTGAGGCAGCTAAGATATACAAGAATATACCTATCCTGTAGCTGATCTTCCTGTGCACCTATTTATGGTTTTGCTTTGTTTTTCTTTTCCTCTTGTCTGGAATGGTTGTTATATAATCTATGGAAATCTGATTTAAACCAAGATATGCATTTCTAGAAGACTTTTTTTTTTTTCACTTTTAATAGGAGAGAAAAGGAAGCTGCAAAGAAAAACTGCAGCGTCTTTAAAGTTTATGTTAATATGTTGTGAAATGTCTGCAATTCTGTTAGGGCAATGGACAAAAACCTAACTGTATCTTTCTTACTGATACACTGGGAAAGGAGAGGATACATTATAGGGTGAAAAGGTAGAAAATGTGCAATGTGTTTGTTTCAAAGTTAACTGCATCTCCACATCTTTATGGCTTGGTGGCTGGTCTCAGAGCCATCTACTTGGTTTTTTGTTGTTGTTGTTGTTGTTGTTGTTGTTGTTGTTGTTGTTTTAAATACAATTCTGCAAGTAGGTGGTTTCCCACCTGCATCCAAGTATTGTAACATGCTGTGACTACATCAGGTCTGCACTGGGCGAAGTTCTGCCCTTGAGGAAAAGTGTGGCACAATTAACCAGTGACAGGTAGGCTTTTGTAAATGCAATTTTTTCCTGCAGTGTACTGGACGCCCATCCCACTAAGTTTGTGCCTGAAAACAGTTGATATCCTTGGCAAAGCCTTCCTCTATGGAATAATACCCTTAACATATTCTGGCTTTGTGGATGAAGTTCTCTCCTCATCTCTGGCTTGGGGCTTGTATTTTCGTGGAGTTTCTACACTGCCTGACAAATTAAGATTTTTGACATGTTCCTTTTCAATGCCAATAATTTTCCCCAGGAAACGAATCTTTGAAAGACTTGTTTATTGAACTATTTCAGCATTGGATGTTTTCATTAATTATGCTCTCTCTTGATGACTTTAACTCTTAATGCCAGTGCAGCAAAGAATATAGTCTCTGACATAGCTATAATGGTTGTACGGTAGTCTTTTAACAGGTTCTGAATCTAGGCTGTTGCCTCTGTCATGGTGCTATTCCCTCTATGAAGAAAAAGAAGCTGACACTCACAGTTGTTTCCAAAACTCAGTTCAGCGTGGTTCATCTCAAATAATGCATTCTTGCTAAATTTATATTAATAAATGGGGTCTGAATCTCCCTGCCTGACAGCAAAGGATTAGTTCTCACATCTTAAATATCAACTAATGCTGAATGTATAATGTTCTCCCCAAAAATGTTTTTATTGGCGAGGTATAGAGAGTGCAAGGGCATCTTTTGTAATTCTTTTAAACAATTGAATTGTTAGGAAGAAAATTACCTCTGCTTAATAGGAGAGTATTTCACTGTGCTGGTTCCGATATCCAGAGTCGACATCCAGTAATGAAGAGATCATAACAGCGCTGATTAACAAATTTGAAGAATTCTGACAAGCTGTGTTTTCTTTCTTTTTCTAGAAAGGAAGAAAGTAGATATGTTAATACTCTTCAAAATACACAGGACAGCAGAGAATTTTTAATTTTTTTTTCCTGTACTTGAATAAATAAGCTACATGAGGTTTATTTTATTTTCCTCTTTTAACTTTCCACACCCCACCCCCCCCAACCAGAATCAAATTTTAACACGTTAAATAAACATGAAATGACACAGGAAAACTGTTTAAAACTGTTTCTCAGGTTACAAAGACACCATAAAAGGCTCACATTTTGTTTTATTTATATGAGTAACATTGTCTGCATTGTCACATCATGTTTATATGTAGCTCTAGAATTCACAGTAAACCGATTCCCCCCCTCCCTTTGGACTACTTTGTCTATTATTTATTTCTGCTTGTACAAAACTAACTTTTATCTCCTCAGCAGCAGTCAGTTTAAAGCTGGTTCAGAGTTTTGAACAAACAAAAGCTGCAAAAATGAGAGAGAAAATGGAAACATTTCACTGTGCAGTGAAAACTCTTTGGTTTAGCATAAAATATCAGATAACAACAAATTGCATCAACCAAAGCCTAAAATCTAAGTAGTTTTCCCGCTGCTTCATAAATGAGTAAGTCAACAGCTTTGAAATTTGCACTCCTCTCCCATGAAAACATTTTTCCACTCTGTCTTTTCCAAAAAGCAAGAGTTCAAAGCAAAACAACTACATGTTAGAAAAGAACAAATTTGCTGTGACACTTAAAGACATGAGTCAGTGTATTCAGCTTTCTTGAGGGAGGAAGAAGTTATGTTTGCTGTTAAGGCAAGGTTTGCAGTACAGAAGTTTTATTTTAATAGTTTTATATATATTGTTAAAATTATTTATCCACATATATGTTCTTTTTTATGGTACAGTTAAAGTTGTAATTCATGCCTTTTTATCACTTACATATATATCTCTTCTATATTATTTATAACTAAAGTTTGCCACTTTCCTTCTCAGAAAGCAAAACGTTAACATCCTACGTTATGCAAATGGAGAAATGCAATCATGGACATTAAGACACTTAGTTCAGTATTATTTAGGGTACTTGTGGCAGTGTGGAAACCTCAGTTGATCTTCTTTGCACTGAAATGTGCTACTGTTGTTCATGGGAATGGTGCAAGCAAGATGAGTAGCACGTATGCCAAGGGCAGAGACAAAATGAGATGGCTTTGGGCTATTGTGGGTAAACCAACTCACATCTGGAATTAAAAGCATGTGATTTTATGCCCTCTTAATTGTGAGGTGTAGAACACAAAATACTAAGCAGCTGAACTGCTCCATGTAGTTTTTAAAGCTGTCTAGGAAACTTGGAACACCATTTCCATTTATTTGGAACGAGTAGCTGACTCATCTGTCTGCCCTGAAAAACCTCTGCTTCTGTTGCTGAGTGAAACAAAATGGGTATTCAGAAAGCAATTCCTCTTGTACAACAGGAAAGAAATGCAGAAAGTCACAAGAGATCCAGTGGATATTGAGCCTGGCTATTCCTGAAGACACAGTCTAACAGGAATGTGTTATAGGATGCAAACTTCTATTAGGTACTGCAGTAGCAGAAGTCTTGCTCTTTGTGGAAACAAATCTGGGGTAGGTAGATTAAAGGCCTGCTCTAGATCTGGACCTTTGACACAGAATGTCATACTCAGTACGATGGAACCAATATCAGAAAATCCTTGACCATGGAAAAAGCTGACATCTGCGACTATGTCCAACAGCTTGGGCACACCATTAGGATTCAGTTTCCTCTTCTTAATATGTAAAGATGTATTAGGACATTCCATAAGAGCTGTGGGAAACTTCGCTTTTTTCCCCCCATCAATTATTTTAACGAATACATCTTAGACATGAGGTGGTGTATTTTTTATAGATTCCTTTCTATTTCTGTTGCTTCTGTAAGATGACGCCTGAAAGGACCTTACATGGTAGTTACCTATAGCCATAAATTCTCTTTAGCCTTTTTAAAATCCTGTTATTTCAGAGAGGGACACCAAGAGGTTGTAATGTAATTAATAAAAAGGACTTCACAGCCTTTTCAATAGAAAAGTTTGCATTTTGCATCTGTCCATTTGAGAGCACTTAACTAATTGTGCCATTGAATTTAATGTTAGTTATGAATGAGATTGTAGAAAACAAAGGGACAAGGTCTGTGGGAAGTAATGGAGAGTACCAGAGTTAGTTTTGTCAGATGCAGGCACATCACACTGGTTACAATGGCTAGAAGCACCAAGCAGCTAGAGAGAGGAACATATGACCTTCTGGGTAGATGAACCATGGTTTGACAACCTCTGAGATAAAGACAAAAGTGAACTCTGCTTGATAGACAAACTCATTTAATTTTCAATCACCATGTAGTAGACTGTAAGAGTAACTAAGAAAGCCATACTAGGATATATCATGTTGTTGAGTAGTAGTGAGCCATTAGGTGAAGTGCCTTGGTAGAATGAGGGCAGCTGATTCATACTAGGCTGACAGTAGGTACACTTGCTGGCTATGTGCAAATGAGGGTAAGAAGTGGGTCGCCTCCCCCTCTCTCTGGAGCCAACCATAGTCCTCACCTATGTGGTGCTTCATTTGGCTGCAGAGTCAACACAGGCAGTAATATCACCTGTGGACCACCACAAGCACTGTTCAGCCAGATTTGGTACCAAACACTGCAGTAAGTATCACATAGGGCAAATATGTGTTCCCTCTGGCCTGTGCTTCCACCTCCCATATTATACAAGTAAGCAGGAAAAAGACTCTTAAGAGAGGTTAGGGAAGCTGTGTAATTTGTAACACTGGCGGTAGGTAGAACAGGGAAGACTGTGAGACCAAGACAGCCAAGTATTTTAAGCATCTGTTATAGGCCTGTGCCAGATGCAGGATACCAGACAAGATGTGCCATTTGTCTGTTCTTGAATGGAATTTCCTATGTCCCTAATACCAAAGAAACTCTGTTTATTTATAATACAACTACTTCTGGGTTTGTAGAGATGATATACTGCACATTTCATCTTTTCACTCTCACAATGGCATTGAAACACTTTAAAAGTGATTTATTTAGCTATGCAAATTCCCTCAGGCTTGGAGTGCATTTTGCTTTGTCATGGGTGAATCTGTAAAGGCTGGAAAACTTTTCTGGTTAGGGAGGCTGAGTCGTGTAGTTTTTAGGAGTACAGTTTTCTTTAACACTTGTGTGCGTTAAAAATGAGGCGCAAGTTCTTGTAAGATTTATGTCAGTAGGAATATTTCAAATTATAATTTTCATGAGCAAAAAGAGAATGATTGGGAAATACCAACTCTTCTCTCATGAAAGCAGATTGGTAATTTCCAATCCCACTTCTCAGTGATTGCACTTAATAACTGATTCCAATTATTTCCCAAACAAGTAAACAGGAATTTCTAGGCTTTTTTTTTCTTTCTTCTTTTTCTCATAATATGTCAATTCAAAACTACAGCTCTTTGGTGGAAATACAAACATTAGTTATGAAAAAAACCCCATCTCTTGCTTCTTGATGTGCATTTCTGGACAAAATTAGCCAGAAGGATAACCTTCCCTGAGTAACCATATCTCATAATGGAACTGATTACCTGATAGTTGAGCATTTGACCTTTTAAGTCTCTATTGCTATGTTGTTAATATCAAAGACACAAGCTCCAAACCACACTTAAGACCAGATGGAAAAGCTAGTGTGTAGGGAAACATTCTGTATTAACTGGACATGTGAGCAATCCAAGCTGTGCCAACTGCTAAATTGTAAGCTGAAGTTTCACAGCCTACATGAAAAGTTTATCTGAAGGGCCAAGGATGCCACCTGCAAGTGGCCCCCAGAGGAATGAGAAACAACAGCCAGGCAGGAAGATCAAAGCAAAACAAGGGGCATTTTGAACAGATAGTTATGAGCTATTGGCTTGGTTCCCTCACAGCTCATGCCTTAATTACTTACACCAATTATAGAATGCCACAATAGTTTGCATCTGGGTGATTTGGGCCAGCTGCTTGGGGCAACAGCTTGTCCCTTGATGATTTGGACTAATTGCTTTGTAATGGGCTGGCCTAAACAGTCTGTTGGAAGAGTATATAAATGCATGTTCATATCCAATAAATTGACATTGCTTGGATCATATTGATCTGTGTGTGGCTCTGCCCAGACACTCTCGCTGAAAAAGAAGTCCCGGGAAGAATTGCTATTCTAGTGCTAGGGTAGCTGGGTCTAGGAGGAAATTGCAACAGCTTCACAGTAGGTGGCCTTGGAACCACGGTAAGGTAATTGTGTGGAAAGGTCTATCTTTATTAATGTTGGTGCCCTTTCCTGCCAGTATTGGAACGCCCATTTGCTTTGCTTCAAAGGCAGAGCAGGCTGGAGTGTCCAACTTACCCATCTATTTTCACGAGTCTGCGATACCTCTACTTTAGAGTCACATCTCCTAGTCCTTTACAAGCAGGCTGTGTCCTGATCACCTTGTTACACTTTGAACTAAGGCCCTTTTTTTTTTGAACTGTTGCTAGTTTTTGAGTGCAGAGGAGATGACACCCAAGACAGACTTCATGACTCAGTAGACCCCAAGTCCTGACATCTTTCAAGGATTTAAAAATATACAAGAGAACTAAATAGAATTAAAAAATAAACACATATTTGCAAGATGAAAAAAGTGAAAAACTGCAAATACAAATTTGCTGACAAAAACATGAGGGGCCAGGAAATTACTAATTGTAATTTAAGTTCCCCAGTGATAATTCTAACTTTTCAGGTCCCAAGGTACATTACTGCATGTGCAATTTACTGAATAAAACTCAGCCCTTTCTGCTTCAGATTTTCTGTTTGCAGAGCTGAGGCTGTAATATTTGACTGGGCTATTGCTCTCAAGCCCAGCTTCTGGCTAGACTTGTTATTAGGAGTAATTACTGCAGCAGATGTCAGAATCAAGTGAAAGCACTGTCATTCAACAATTAAAGTACAAACCACAGCCATCACTTTCCTTGTGCTTTGACAGGTATAGACCTGAGAGAGCAGAAAAAAAAAGTTCACACTTGCTACTAGGTATAATGTTCTGTTAGGAAAGTATCTTTCCCTGCTTCCACCATTACACATCCCACTCCCACCCCCACCCCNTTTCTAGCTGTAGCAAGAAAAGCTACAGCTGCATTTCTTGGCTTATATAGCTCAATCCTCAGTAATAGCTTAGTCTGAGCTGCTTTACAAAACTATTTTTTGGTAAACATTTTCATTCAAAAGTTATCATGTGGTATCTATTCTCCTTTCAAACACACCAGTGACTGGATGCCTTATCTTTCTTATACCAGACTGGTCAGAGTTTGACTTGGGAGGTTGTCTGAAAGCTAGGGACAGAGGTCAGACAGCACACTTAATGAAAGCTGGACTCTGAGATGGAGTCCTGTGATAGATGGTTCAACAAGCTGATGCTAAGTGACACACACAGCAGCACCTTGAGCGGCAGTTGAATGGATACAGTCAGCTTGGAGAGGAATTCTTAAGCTAACCTTGGGGTTATGACTTTGGAAACTGTCTTCCAATGGTCCATGCACAAACAGAGCACAAAATACAGCATCCAGCTGGGCTGAGGTTTTTTTGCATGCATTCGTGCTTTGTGGTAATCAGAATCTGGAGGCAATTCCTTGCCCTAGGTTCAGGACAATCTCTAATGCAGCTAAACCATGCAGCCTACAGAGGCTGCTGTAAGAAGGTTGCTGCAAGAAGGCTGCTGCTTCCCACAGAGGTACAGTCCAGCCAAGAATAGCATGTGTTTCCTCCTCTGCATCTAGCATAACTGCAGCTAAGTGATTGCTTATGTTCAGAAATGAATGAAATGTTCAATGAAAACAAGATTCTTCACTGATGTGACCACTGCTTCTGATCATTACACAAAATGGTGTTGTCTTGTCCAAACGTGCCTGGCTCTCTAAGGACAATGGAGACAGTACAGTGTTTGGATAGCTGCTGTTTTTCCTGAAGAGTGGGGAGGGTGTGCCTGCATGAGGGCATGTTCACAGGAGTTTTAGCTCAGAAAGAAATAGGTACATCTGGAAAGAGCATAATTCAGGTTGCCAGACTCTGGCATTGCTACTAGAAAGAATCCTTTCTCAGAAAAGTACCAAATTGTGGCTGTCTGGTTTGCCCACAAGTATCCGGGCATTTTTCTTGGCAGGTATGGGTACTGGCAATTATTTGGAATATTTATTCCTGCCCCAACTAGTGTCTATTCTTTCTTTGCTGAAGATGGAAGGATATACCTGTGGTTAAATCACTGGCCTAGGGATTAGGCAAAGTGGGTTCTACTCAAATTTTAGTCTGCATCCTTGGCCAGGTCACTTAAGCAAGAATTTTGTAAAGTGCTCTGGACCCACAAACAGGATCAGATTTTTCAAAAGCTTTCTGCTTCCACTGAGGCAGCGTCCAGATGATCAAGGGTTCTTTTCTGGCTGTGTCATTGTGAGAACGACTGGGTGCTGAGCACTCATGAAAATCTGTTTCTCACTGAGGTGCCCAGATGGGAACCAAGATCTCCAACTAGCCCCCATCATGATGGGAAGCCATCTGAAAACATGGTCAGGAGCAATGTCTTCAAATACTATACCAACAGCTTTCTCTGTGCCTCAATTTTCTCTAAAATGAGAGTAATGTTGCCAGGGTGTTTGTAAGGATAAGTTTGCTAATCTACTGTATAGGTTGTCCTTGGATGGTTCTGCAGCCAGGAGAGGGGGGTGAAGCATTTGTAATGTTGTATCTTTCCAGACATACCAATCATCTGTGTAAGCAAGAATGTGTTAAAAGGGACTGGAGCAGGAGTCAGCTTTGCTCTATTACAATTTACAGGCATTTAGGTTCAGGAGCTGCTGCTCTTTGTCTTAAACACTAGAACATGAGTAAAGGCTCTGTCATGCTAGAAGATACAACAAAGAGATCAAAACCACTCACCCTGGAAAACCTTTGTGCTAAACAAGCCGCACAGGGAGAATATGTCGGCAAGAAATGATAAAGCTGTACCATTCAGCTGTTTGCCTTCTGAACTCCCTGTCTGTTGAGTACAATAGTTTTATCATTTTCTTTCCTCATGTGGTATTTCTTTCCTCACCTCCCACAGAATCATTTGATACTTTTGAGGGAATTTGGGGGGGCTTTAAAAAATGATTTATTTTATTTTTATACTTACAGTGGTCTCAGTTTTGCCACCAAATGGGGAACTCTGAAAGGTCCTGAATTTCCTGTCGTGCATATGTTGGAGCAGTCTTCCTTCTCTTTCTGAGCAGCCTCCCCACACAGGATGCTGCATTTTCTTTCCAGCCGAGAGTGAAGCTCTCCCTTCTGCCCTTCCCCTGCCCCCACCCTTCAGTTTTGGCCTTCCAGGGCTGTCTACATCTGTGCAAGTTAATGCTACCCAGATCGTTCTCAAAGGGGCACTGAAGGCTGGCACGCAGAAGCAATGCCCCTAGGCTGTATCTCTGAAACCCAAGAAACCTCAGACGCATTGTGTTGCCATAAATGCTCCTCAGCTGACTAGGCTGCGGGGAGTTTCTGCTCTCCTCAGCCCTTGCCTCTCAGTTAGGAACGGGAGGCCCAGGCTTTAAATCAATTTTCTGACTGCCTATGGGCAGAAATAGTGTTAACGTCAGAGCTGGCTGGAACCGCAGAGCCACAACAGGAGGCGGGAGGTGGAAGATCAACGTGAGGGGCCCCTCAGTGTGGTTGCCGGGGCCCTGCCTGCTGTCACCACCCCACCAGGCCATGGCGCCTTCCTTCAGGGCTGCTGTGGGCTCGAGCTGTGACTCCTACTGGCAGGTAATGGGGCAGGCTCCTACAAGCAGGGCAGAGGCCCAAAGGTGCCCTATGGCTGAAGGGATGCAGAGCGGCCTCCTCAGCAGGCTGTGTTGGACGCAGGTGCCCAACAGCCACTTCTGTTACAGCATTTTAAATAAAAATGTTTTTTTGTTGTTGTTGTTTTCCTGGGTAGGTTTATTTGTTTAAGTAAAATCTAACATCTAAATTGTGACTAAATTGAATCTGCTGACAGAAACCCCTGCTATGATAGAGGAAGAGGAAACAGCCTCACATTGTGCCAGGGCAGATTTAGGTTGGGTATTAGGGAAAATTTATTTTCTGAAAGGGTTGTAAAGCACTGGGACAGGTTGCCCAGGAAAGTAGTGGGGTCACTGAAGGCCACCATCTCTGAAGGTACTTTTTGAAAGACATGTAGATATGGGACCTAAGGGTATGTTTTAGTGGTGGACTTGGCAGTGGTAGGTTAGCAGTTGGTGTTGATTTTAGGGGGCTTTTCCAACCTAAATGATTCTGTGGTGGTGGAGGCTCCATCCCTAGAGACATGCAAGGACAAATTTGATGGGTCCCTGAGCGACATGATCTGGTTAAAGACCGCTCACTGCAGGGGGTTGGGACAAGATGAGGGTCCCCTCCAATCTGATGCATTCTATGATTCTACCTTGACAGCTTTTGGGTATCTCATACCACATTTCATATTTTCTTGAAGCCTCAATGATCTATAAGCAGTTGAGCAAGCAAAAGCATTTCTCCCCACCATCTTTGGTGGCAGAAAGGGAGGAGCTGGGAAGGAAGGATTGTTGTGTTCTGAGCTGGGGTTTGTGGTGCAGTGACCCTGGAAAGCACCAAGTTGCTTCTTCATTTAGCTTCAGATTTGACAGGAGTCGAACTCTTAGTCTCATGGATGTGGATGATATTTTGAAGGATAAAGCTGGATGTAGTGAACATCAATCAAGCTAAAATTCCAGCTCTCAAAATATGCTTGATTAATGGAGCATTGAAAATATAATAGGTTTCTGTTAATTTATTTTTTAAATACTTGTTTTCATGAGGTAAACAATTAGTAAGCAGTTGAAAGCATGTGTGGCAGAGAAAATGTCTCTGAGCAGTCACAAATTGAATGTTTTGCTTCTTTCACAGTCCTTTTGTGTTGTGTTCTTGAGAGCATTCAGCATATAAGTGACAGATGTGATGTGGAAAATAGGGTGTTTCAAAAGAATCATATGAATATTAATTGCAAGTGAATTCTGGTATCAGTGAAAAGTAGCTTTTGTGCTCAAAATTTGAATCTAAGAGCAATCTTGCCCTAATTGTGGAACAGACATACACCACAAGAACTGCATGCCAAAACTAGCTTGGATTTTAGGTGCTTGTTTGGAACTAGTTGCTTAAGAATAACCTAAAACCAAAATGCATTGAAGGTGATTTTACAAAAGACAGGTGAGAGTGGATTTCCTTTAAGCTACACCTTACAAAGTTATCAGACTACTGATAACTTATTACTACAAAACTAAAAAAAAATAGTTTTGTTGTAAGTGAATTGTTAATCAAATATCAGGCTTGGATGTTAGACATCCAGTTTTCTTTATTTCCAGGACAGTATAAACAGTATTTTTAACTGAGGCTATTAATGCAAGCTTAGGGAATAATAAAAAAATGTTTTCCATGCTCTCTGATGCAACAAGTTATGCCCTGATTTTTGAAAGATAGTAATAGTCTGTAGGAGTTCCTAAGTGTAAGAACCAAGAAAACACCCTTGCAGTGGCAGCTTGGACTGTACTGCATAGATCTCCAAAACTGAGCTGTGCTGGCTGGAACTGAAGGAGAGCTGAAATTCCTGGTAACAGGCACAAAATTACTTCACCGCTTTCCTCTGTGGTAAGGCAGAAAATGCTGCCATTTCTGCACATACAGCAAATTAGTGTGGAGATCTTGCTGCCCAGACTTGCATGCAACTTTTGTGCACAGTAAGAGCTCAGTTCACTAGGAACACCTCCATCCTACAATGAAGCATATTTTTGGAGCTATTCATCTGGACAGCTGGGATAGGATTGGACAGGATCCTTTCAGTCATTGCCTTGTTAATTCCTGTGAACTACGGCTTAATAAATTAGGGAGGGCAGCTTCTGTGAAGTGACACTTAGCTTGTGAATCCTGCATTAAAGTACCAAGTCTTGTCCAGTCATCTAGAGCAGCTCATCACAAATTACATGTCCAAAAGTACTCCAGTCTCAGAATGCATTCAACTACAGCTGTTTCTGAAAGCACAGTTGGATTTTGCTAAGCTCTGTCCACCCTCAGCAAAAGTCTTTCCATTCATTAGAAGGCTTGTGCTCTGAGGGCTCTGGTTTTTGACTCTGAGTTAACCAGAACTTGGCTTTGGCCCTTTAAATCCTCCCTATCAACTCAGCAGCCACAGAGGCAGTTTATTACTGAAGAGAAATCTAAGAATCAGTTTTGGCCAGCATTGTCTTGGAAAGTTCATTTTATTAACATGGTTTTGGTTTTATTTCAAAAACACTTTGACAAGCACTGACATTTTTGGAACCAGTAAAGCACAAGAGGCTTGCTCCTAAAGACCTAAGCTTTGCATTTTTCTACAGGGAACAATGTGATGTGCTACTATGGTAAATTCAATTCTAGCCACTGACTGAAAGGAAATAAGTACTGAGTGTTGTGTTTTCCCCCTTCATTTTCTAAAATACATTTTGTGTGAATGCTAGTGCTTGTGGGATGTACTTGCTAACTACTTTTCACTTGCTTTTTATCTACAGGGCGAGTGACACATATCAATGCTGGCAAGAAACTTTCCTGACAACCCTGCTTTTATTGCTCAACTTTCACTTAAATCAAGTACCTCTTGACTTTTTGCTGAGATTTGCCAACATGGCTCCCAGTTGTGTTCCTATTGATGTTCATCAAACCGAAAGTTGGACTAAGATCACCTAATTAACTTACAAAGAAATACTGGGAAATACATGGCCTCTTTTTTTTTTCACCAAGGCAAGCTGAAAGAGAAATTCTGGTCCCTGAGCCACATAAAAGACCCTTGTTCTGATACTCTGCATTCACCAGAGCTCCACACATGGTGAGAAGAATGGAAGGGCAGAACAGAGGTAAGTCTTATACTGGCATAAGCAGACTTGACTGCCAGATTTCTTCATTGGTAAGATGATTGTTTTTGATTTGAATGTGCCTGGGGCTGTGCCATTTTTCATTCTCTCCCTTTGAAAATTATGTCAAGTAAATGAAAGGTAACATAAGTATTTCCATTTCAAGGACTGTACTGTATTAGATATATGCATGTATCTGTGTATTGCTGTTTCACATCATAATACTGCATTTTGTTAGAAACTTTTTTTTGCTCTCTGGAATTTTCAGCTGCAAAAATGGCCAGCTTCTTTGCCTGAAGTTCTGTATGCAAGTTTACAGTTTGCTACTGTCCACTTCTTCCTTTCTTTTCAGAGAGAAGAATGCAACATTATGTTGCTCTGGAACATGCTCTGGAAAGAGGGGTTGTTTGTTTTTTTTTTTTTTTAGTTAGCAGGAAACATATGCTGCAGATGTTTCAAAAATCTGGCTTTTAATGTACCTTTGATACTTACTATGTCAAGCTGTTAGTTTTTACTTTAATAGGATAGGTTATGTGTATCCTGTATGTTGCTGTAATGATAGATGATTAGGATCTGGAGTGAACTGGCATGAGTTCATGAGTTTTAGAGCTATGGATATTTATTTCAAATGGAAACTCTCAACTTTACTTCAGAGTAACCCATTTCTCCAGTTGCATAATCAGATTGTATAGGCCTTTCCCTACAAGAATGGGAGAGAACTATCTAGGTTGTGGGGGGTTTGTTGGGGGAGTTCGTGTTTTTTGTTTTTCTTTTTTTGGGTTGGTTGGGGTTTTGGGATTTGTTTTGTTTGTTTGTTTGTGGGGGGTTTTTTTGGGGGGGTTGTTGATTGGTTTGATTTAGTTTTTTTTTGCAAATGTGGAGTTCTCAGAAGCTGACGTTCCTAAGAGTTACAATTTGGGATTGCCAAGAATATTCACAGTAAGTGGCCAGATGTCTCTGAGCTGAGTGCAGTGAACACACACACACACACACACACACACACACACACACTTTTATTTGAGAGATGGAAAAAGCACAGTGTGCATAAAACACACAACTGAAGGATGCTCTAGCTGTGCAGCATTATGAATGGTATAGTTGCTATGCTAGCATGCTTCTCAAATCCTAAGTGGAAAGCTTCTTACCTCCCAGGAACTCTGTATTATTTTTGAGTGCCCTCATGTTGAACTCAGTGTAGTTGTTGATGAGACCCTTTAAAGAATGATATCCACAGACGTTCACAGACACCACAGTCATCAGTTTACCGCATGCGTGCAGCACTGGGAATAGAATTTAAGACCTTCGCCTCCGCAAACACAGCTGCTCATCTGGCTGTGAGCTTTGTAGCCAGCAGAGGGAACTGACAAACACTCTCATAGGGCTGCTTTATGTATTCTGTCTAACCAAGAGAGGGCACTGATTCTCACTCCCGTTTGAAAAGGGTCCATTACATGTCACCCCTCAGCAGTTTCACCTGCCATTGAAGAAGCAACAGACTTACATTCATCTCGCTTTTGCTATAAAACATGGACTTGCATGAAGAAGTTCAAAAGATGTCCCTAGACTACGTAGTGGTATTAATCCCCTGCAGTGCAATTATAAAACATTAAATTCATTACACATTAAGACAATTACAGAAACACATCCAACATTTCAGGAGTTCGGGGAGACCAAGCACAATTGTTTACTGATGTGTGCAGAGAATAGGCATAGTTATTGCACAAGACCCACAAAAGACTTTAGAACCAGGACTCATCATTATCTTTTTAAACATACAAAGTTCCACAATTTTTGCTGAAGGAGAATTCTATTAGCAGAAAGAATAAATGTCATTTTCTGGAGGGAAAGCCACAAAAAGGCAACAACACTTACACAAAACTCTGGAAAGTGTAAGTGGCAAAAGTTAACATTCTTTTATGCTGTTAAACACAGATATTTGGTACAGTTAAATCAGAGAGAACAAGCCAACTATACTGCTTTTGTCTTTTCTTGTTCCTTACTACAATAACTCCATTGAACCATTGTTCTTTCAGAAATATGGCATTAGTGAAAATTAAAAATTATCTCCCTGTAGAAAGAAAGAAACCCACAGCTTTGAATAACTGGAAGGTCAAAATGGTATGGGAAAATATAAAGATATATTTAAGATTCAGGGATAAAACTTAATCTCTGCTTCCTTGATGTATAAAACAAGACAGAATAAGTGGGGAAAAAAATTTGCCTCATAGCTGTGCTTATGGAAGTATGAAAATTGTCCTGGTTTTTTGGCAGGTAGTGACACAACAGTTAATGGTTCTTTTTCTAGGTCTTGTCACTCTTGCTAGTCCTCCAGCTGCTCATCACACATCCAGTGTTTTATCAACAAGGAATGCTTATCAGTAATTTTAAATTTAAAAGAATAAAGACAAGGCCTCCACTGCTAGGGCAATTACTCTAGAAATGGAACATGTTGCCCATCACTTCTTGTCTGTGGCAGTAGATTTCTGCTTGCTTATCCTGCCAAGAGTGGGCCAGTCTCCTTTAACCACGCAGGGTAAGAAAGAGGTGGTCTTTTGGTTATCTATTTACCCCCTCCAAGAACGATTTGGAAATTCTGCTAAGGAATTCATAAAGAGTTTCACAGGAAGTTTAAAGGTGTTAGGAGTAAATTACTTCTCCAAAAATCTGACACTAGAAGTCTCCCTGCTATTCAGCCCTAATGAGTTGTTCAAAGACAGATCAGCTGCAAAGGGGTGGACTTCATGAGTCTGAATACAAAATGAAGCATGGGATTAAAGTGCTATTTTGGCTAAAAGAGAGTTAAATCTGACTCAGTACCATGAATTTTCACTGTGATCACAAGCAAAACACTCCATATATTTAGTACCAGCATGGCCAGAGGAAAACATAGCTTTGCCTTGCAGAGAGGTGATGAAAATTAATTCATACCAATCAGAATGTCTCTCAAGCAGTTGTAGTGGCAGGCCTATGCATAAAGAGGCAGACAGTGGTATGTTTATCCTGTGTTTCTCGGTATTAGTCAAACACTTTTGACAGCAGTGGGAGTTATGCTAGTGGCTTAAGCGGGCATTAGTGCCCTAGAAGAACACCTAACAGACTGAAGCACAACCAACAGGAGAAATGGCTGACCATAGCTGCTTACCACTTAACCTAGGATAGTATCTTTACCTTCATTTTGTTATTTTAAACCATTATGGTCATTACACAAAAGATGTGAATTCCTTGTTCTCCCATTAATTCACATTTTTTAAACTGTGGTTGTAGCACTATTTCAAAATGACAGTGTTTTTATCTTAGTATCAGGATGCTTTGATCTTCCAAAAAGGAGTTTCAGGTCAGCCCTTCAGAAGTCAGTCAGTATGTTCCTAGACATCTAAGTTGTCTTGGAGACCTGCCAGGTGCAGTTTCCCTACATCGCCTGCTGCAAAGTGATGCTAAGCCGAATTATCTACTCAGCCTAAGAGAAATTTCTCAGAGGAGATTCTGATCTAAATTAGACACATTCCTTTGAATAGAGGTTTCTTAATATGTCCTGCAATCCATTTTCAAATGCCAAAACATTGCATTTCACAGCAGGCTTCAATAAAAAGTATTTTGCTATATACACATTTCCTGTGGCAAATGCATTTAAAATTTTCCTTTTCCTTGAAAATTACTGCTAGAAGTTTTGATTTATCTGACAAGAGTAAAATATGACAAAAGTAAAATGCATTACAGTCAAATCACATATCTGTGTTTTACAAGAGGGAAGGGTATTTGCTATAAAAAAATCAGATCTTGACTAAGGAGTAAGATTGTGTAGCTCAGAAATAGAATGCCAGTTATGAGGCAAACACTGGGCATTCCTGTCTTCTATGGACAATTTATAGGGCTCACCTGGATGCAGAAAGTTTTACTGTAAGCCTGCTATAGAAAACACTGTACTTTGTTTCTGAATAGTTCTATTTGTTTGGAGGTTGGGTTTTTTCTTGTTTGTTTTTAAAAGATACTTATGTAATCTTCCAGACAAATAGCTGAAGGCAGTTTACTTTTTCCTGTTAGTTACAATAGATAACATATAAAATACAGGGAGAAACCACTTAGATGCAGTATTCAAAATAGGACACTTTACTTGAGTAGAGTTCTGCTGTTGTCATACAGTCCTACAGCTTAAAATGTTGCAGCTAATGTGAGTACAGCTATATGTGGACATAATTATTCTTTAGGAAAAAAAATTATGTGGGGAAAGAAAAGAAAACAGTCAATTTAGAGAACTGCTCTTCTATCAATAACTCTTCAACTTCAGAGTGTATTACACAAACACTTTACAGAATGCACTCACTGCTTGTTTTTGGCAGTTCATGCTTTCCCTCCCTGAGCACTAGAGAGAGGCACTGTAGGATTAGGATTTCTGTAATGGAATTTCTTTAAACAGGTGACTGTGTGTTAAAAGTGCACTGACTCACACAACATGTGAAACTGGTACTAGTCGCTGACAAATTCATCTCTCTGAGGATGGATAGATGAATAGAGAGGAGTGCAAGTACAGTTTTGAATCCACTTCTCAGTGTTTCAGCTTTTCAGTAGCTTGCTCTGAGACACTTAAGTATTCCTTCACCTACCATTAGAAATGCCTATGTAGGCAAACTGTAGATAAAATAGAATTCAAACTGATCTAGAAATTTCATAGACACAAGGTCTGTTGTTTGAAGAGATAGAACTTCGTGAAATGTGTACTTTAGGCATATTTGATATCACATAGTGAATTCCATCAGCCTTATTGCTGTGCTGCTGTGAGGGCTTAAAGTCCATCAAACTTGTTTAAGGGCAGTGAAACCTATGAAGATGCATTTCACTCTCAAGATTGACTCTGTCTGGCTAGTAATAGTAGTAAAAAACATCTCCTCCCTTAATTTAGAACTAAGCCTCTCC
>VWZE01021571.1:374345-396929 GCA_013396675.1 Eubucco bourcierii
CCTCAAACAATTTAAGGACGCTTCAGAGTACAGTTTTCTTGATAACTTTGCTCTGAGAGGAAGACTACCAAGAGAGATAATAAATTGTTAGAATTACTCAGGGGATACTAATCTCTTCCAAATCAACCAGAAAGGGAGAGAAGACCTTTTCCCAGCCACACAGTGTTTCCCAGCAATATCTGTTTTTATTTCATTGCTAAAACAACAGACTGTTACTAACTTAAATGTCAGATGACACTACATCTGAAAAAAAAAAAAAAAAAAAGAGCCAGCACCACCCAGCAAGGCAGTGCTAGAGTTCACATTAAGACTTCCTCACAAAAACTGGTTAGAACAGAAACCTAATGTAGCAGTAGTCTTACCTTGAGTATACAAGATCCAAGGAGAGAAGATCACTGGCTCAAAACAGTGGAGGACTGAGAAAGTGCTCTGATCTGCTGCTGGTAGCATGCACTTGGCTTTTATGTGCAGGTGGGAGGAGCTGCTCCCTACGGTAGGTGGGCAGTGAGGATAGCAGGCAGACAGCTTTCAGAAGGCATTGTAGAATAGGTTTTCGCTCGTTTGGGACACAGGGAGAGAGAGAGAGAGACAAGACAGAGTAAAGGCAAGCTGAATGGCACGTAGAGAAGAAGTAGAGTTGGATTTATTTGTTGTTGTTGCTTTTTCTTGTGATATTTAGTTAAGTAAAGATTTTCTGCTGTATCTGTTTCTCTGAATGTCTGAATTATTCTAGTTAGTTGGAATGCTACTGGGTTTCACTTTGACTTCTGGAAGGATTTTCAAAGCAGTGAGATAATAATGCAAAGTAGTCATCAGAAAGGTTGGTGTTTCTCTTTCTAAGAAATGATAGCTATGAATAAGTGGGTTTGGACTAGATGATCTTTCAAGGTTCCTTCCAGCCCCTGACATTCTGTAATTCTGTGAATAAACAGTCTCATCATTATGGTTTTCTGTATATTCAGGGATTGAACTTCCCTCATATTCCAAATGTCTACTACTTCTCAGCCCTGGAATCCTCTTGTTTTTGTTGTGCAGAGCTACCAGGCTTTTCCTTAACACAGCTGTAACATGTTCCATCTACACACTGACTTCCTAGTACTTGAGAGCAGTTTTATTGTTCCCAGTGTCTGAGTTCTAAACAATTTCCCCAACTGGTATTCTCAAAAGGCAAATGTAGCCAAAAAGAAAAACCAGTAGGAATATGCATTCCTGGTGGTTTCTGTGTAAAGTTATTCATTGTTCATTTTAACTCATTCATTGCATTCAGTGCACAGTAGAGTGGATGGCACAGTGTCCAGGCAGTTGTACCCGTCTGGAATATCCTAATTCTGTATTTGCACACTTCCCTGCGTGTGTCACCTAGGCCTGTGTTACTTACCATAATACACAAGTCAAGTCTGAATTATATTGGAAAATTATTGAGTGGAGAAAGCCAGAAAAAAGCAGGAAGGGGTGGACAATGGTGTGAAATGAAGGGAGAGGCTAGAGACACAAGCTAATGTGAAATCTGCGGAGGACCAGAAAGAAAAATGAGTGAGAATCTCAGTTTACAGAGTTGAGATAAACAAGTCTGTAGAGAAAGTGATGGAGACAAGTTATGATTTATACTGCTTCTTGCACTAAAAAGCCAGATTGGTCACTGGGAAAGGAGATGTCATATGTTTATAGAACCTGGGAACTTGCATCAATATCCTGAGTTTGCTGTCAGTGTTAGACACTTGTGTCTGCATTTTGAGATCTGAATATATGTGCCATGATAGTGTATCAAGTCCTAAGGTGATGTACCAGGTTAGGGTGGATCCCTCCCCTGGTAGAACAAAATCACCACAACACGTAGTTTTTTTCTTTTTGGTTTTGTTATGAAGTCAAGGGAAAAAAGAACAAACTTATTTCTTACCGTTTAAATATAACAGTATAGGGAAGAGAAAACAAGAAAATTATTACAAATAGATATAATAACCTGCGGGAAGACGGGGAAGGGGTCAAGCGGCGGCGAAAGCAGCAGCAGCAGTAGCCAAAACAGCAGCAGGGGAAGATAGCAGCAGGCGCAGGCGAAGCAGCCGAAGCAGCAAGGGGGAAAGTACAAGCTGTGCTTCCCAACATAAAGCTCTTGATGCTCCAATGAAATTATATTAACTTATCTATTGTTGCCATTATATAGCCTATCCCCAGAATATTCGCCTTACAGCTTCAACCTCCAAGGTTTCTCTGGTTTTTTTTGTTTGTTTGTTTTGTCTGAGGTAGGAATCTAACTCAAACGGCCACAGGTGAGAATAAGTTGGGAAAGCTTATTAGGGCTTAAGATGGACTAAAACACTGAACATTCACTTCCTTTTCTTCTTAGCACTCACTTCTTTATCTTTCTTCTCTTTTCCTCTTGACCATAGTTACTGGGGTTTTGTTTCAGTTTTAAAAAAATCCAAACAGTAGTAATGAGTGAGGTGATCAGAACACAATTATTTGCATGGCATTTTATTTGGTTCTCTCTTTTTAGTGAAAGGCTTGTACATCGAGCACCCATCAAGTTGGATGTCAGTGTTATGTGGCAGAAGTAGCTGCATAATGTTGGTGCTGCAGCCTCTGTGAGATTTAGAGCTGTCAGGCTGGAAAGGATTGGTTAAATTGCTAATATTTCTTATGGGTATTAGGTTGCTGTTGGATAGGGAAATTTCTGCCTTGCTGCAATTAATGGGAAAACAGAACCATGTTATTTTGTTATTTCTGCAGCACTCAGTGTGTATTTACAATTCTCTTTAAGAAATGAGTTTCTGCTCTGAAGAGATTACAGTGTGCCTTTAGGAAGGCTTCATAAAGTACTGGTAACAGAGGAACAGGAAAAGCAATAGTACAAGTTACTGCAACAAATTTATGTAATTAGTTCAGTTATGGCACCTTGTAACAGTGCAGTTGATGAAATGATGTACATAAAGGGGAATTCTACTCAGCTAACATCTAAACAATCAGGTGTTTTTGTACATAGAGAAAGCTAGGTTAAGGTTCTTGGAAACTAGAGAGTGAACAAGTACACATGTCCTTATCTGATGATTAACACGCTTCTTACTGCCTCAAAATTGCTGAGCTTCCTGTAGATCCCTTTTAAAATCACTAGATACTTCTATAAACTCAGTATTATCTAAAAATAAAATTCTTTTTCTCTTTTCTTCTCCCCTTCGGAACAAAAGTTTAAATGCAGAGGACTAGCACTATGATGACTTAAATATAAATAAATAACTAAAAATTTAACCCTTGACTCTGAACTTCAGGTGCTAAGAACCACATAACTTCTTGAAGTGAGTCAATACTCAAGCCAGCTCACTGTAATTCCTCGACACTTTGTTGTCTGTGTACACTCATCATCTGTCCTATTGTACTGCAGACTCAAGGTGAAGTTGAGTCTGAGCTTGAAGACTCAAGCCTACCCTATTTATACTTCTAGAAGAGAGGAATTAAAGTTGTTTTTCTTAATATTTTTTCTTCAGGGAATATTAAAGCACTTTACAAGTGTTAAACAAACCTATCAACAAATAGATAGGCAAAAAGTGTTAGACCTGTATTAATGATTCTTAGAGAACCACCAATGCAATTATATGGAAGATCCATGGTAGGATTAGAGTATTAGGCATAGATCTTTAATTTTTTTTAGTTAATGCATCACTTAGTCTACAACTTAGTCTACGCTATCTGAAGGGTGGTAGTAGCCAGGAGGAGGTTACCTTCTTCTCTCAGGCAACCAGCACCAGAACAAGAGGACACAGTCTCAAGCTGCACCAGGGGAAGTTTAGGCTTGAGGTGAGGAGAAAGTTCTTCACTGAGAGAGTCATTGGCTACTGGAATGGGCTGCCCAGGGAGGTGCTGGAGTCACCGTCCCTGGAGGTGTTCAAGACGGGTTTGGAAGTGGCACTTGGTGCCATGGTCTAGTCTTGAGGTCTGTGGTATCGGGTTGGACTTGATGATCTTTGAGGTCTCTTCCAACCTTTGTGATACTGTGGTACTGTGATACTTACCTTCCCTAATGAGGTTTCAAAAAATGAAAACTTTACCAAAATATCCATAGGAGATTTGATCTAGGTTATCACATGATTACTGGATTTCCGGGCACACTCTACCAAACTGGACAGTAAATTCAATGTGGATACACGGCAGGAAGGATTGTCCTGTTTCTATTACTAGAAGCAATATCTAATCCTTCTGTTTTCATCTGTCTTTGAAAAATAAAGTTACTGGTTCAAGAAGTACTTCAGCATTCTAATTGTCTTGTCCCATTATTCTCAAAAATGTTCAGATTGGTTTTCCATGAGGTTCCCAGAATTGTTTGAATTCTGGGCTTTCAACCTATGCTTTCCAAAATCCCTATCAGGTTTTACTTGCTTTACTTAATGGTAGGCTACACCTGTAGTGCAGAATAGAACTGTTAGGGAGGGAATCAACTTCATAAAGATAATCTTGGAGTTGGATAAATTGTTTTGAAACATTTTTGGGAACCATGCAACCTGGCCTTGAACACCTACAGAGAGGGGACATCCATGACCTCCCTAGGCAACCTGTTCCAGTGCTTCACCAGCTTTACCGTAAAGAATGTCTTTCTAATATCCAGTCTCGATCTACTGGGAGTAATTAAGTGATCACTCCTGGTTTGCCCTTAATGTTACTCCACAAAAATAATGTGGCTGAATGTGTTGGTTGTGGATGAAGAAAAAAAAAATCACCCGGGATAGACTGGGAGGCTGAACCTTTGCAAATAAATAATGATTTACATAGCATTGCAGCAACAGCTCAGGTAGCTGTCTAGTTACTGTTTGGTGGTGTTATAAAAGGGTCCCCAAATAGATAGTATGGTGACAGCAGAAGATCAGCTATCAAGACCAAGGTATCAACATTTTTCAAAACATAAGTCAATCAGAATTAGAGGGAGAGCTCCAATCGTAAATACAGGTAATAGTAACCTTGGGAGGCAAAAGTTAACTCTTCCAAATGTCAGCTGCAACTTTTCAAATACCTTAATTAAGGAAAGAGGAAGACATTTCAGAGTTTTGTTGTGAGTGTTGTTGATAGAAAAATATTAGAAAGAGGAAGATATTTCAGAGTTCTGTTGTGAGTGTTGTTGATAGAAAAATATTAGAAATGCCTACAAGTTTCAGTCAACTTATGAAAATACAGTCTTCTTATCTTATTTGACTGTAGGGTCAAAGACACAAACAGTTTCTCCATTTGACCAGTGTTGTATTTTACTGACCTATGGTTTGAGCCAATATTTTGTCTTCTGTTATGCTTCCCATCATTGTAAACTTTATCCAAAGTCTTAAAAAAAAAGTTACCTTTTAAATAATTAATAATTGTAGTTTTATAGAGTAGTTCTTATTTTCTTTTATTTTTCTTTTTGAAGTAAAGACTCAGAAACCTAGAGGTGAAAGTAAGTGGAGAGAGTGAACAGTTTTCAAAGTTCCAGCTCAATGAAATTGACTTCCTCTGCATGACAGTGAGAATTGCCTGATATTGCTTTTCAAATTTGCACCTATAGGGCCAGTCAGGTGGTCTGGCTGCAAAACCACTGCATGCTAGTCCAATGTAGGATACAAAATCAGGATGCAATTTGAAAGTGCAGATCTTGCCTTCTAGATAAGCATACAGCAAAGCTTAAACGTGCATGCGAAGGGAGCATGTTTAGAAGATGTATGCTTTGCACTTTCCCTGCAGGAGCAGGGTTCAGCCTGGACAACTGTTGGTGTTGGGAGGACCTAATGTAGAACAGCCTCTAGTACCTATGACATTATTAAGAAGGCGGAGATAGGCTCTTCACAGCTGTGGGAAGACACAGGTTAACAGACCTAAGTTGAAAGAAAGGAGGTTGTGTCTGGATGTAAGGAAAAACTTTCTCCCTGCAAGAACAATCAGGCAGTGGAGATGGTTGTCTGGTGAGGCTATGCAGACTCCATCCTTGTAAGCTTTCAAGAACCAAGTGGATAAAGCCCCAAGCAGCATGCTCTGACCTCATGATTCAAGCAGGGAATCGATTTGGTTAGAGATTATCTAAGGTCCCTAATTATCCTGCGGTGCTCTGTTATTGTACAGAAATATAAAATAATTTTTTCACTTGGGTGATTCTATACAAGAGTTCACATTACTTAGGTTTCAGTTCATCAGCATTTATGACATTGGGGTGCTGGCCCAGGGAATGATCAAAGTTGGTAAAGTGTCCCTGTATTCAAATCCAGTGTTTGTGCATTTCTGAAAAATAACCAAAATGTAACATGGAAGTTTATAACTTCTAGTTAAGAACATGAAATAAGACTCAACCTCATAACTTCTAGTTAGGAGGATTAAGTAAGACTTTTCTTCAGTTCCACCAGAATGTGCTTGGTGGCAGTATTTTGCATTCTCTTTGTGAGCTTTGAGTACTTTTCAGTAAGTTTCCTGAAAGTTTGTTTAATGAAGCCAAGTGGCACATGTTTTGGCTGCAATACATATTCTTTTAAATATCTCTGCCAAAATATTATATTATGTTTTTTATTTGAGAAAGATAATTTGTGCTCTCTTTCAAATGAAATATGGGAAAATGTATTTCTGATCAAAGGAAATATTTGGCCCAGTGACACTGAACTTGGGAATGAAACAGAATTTTAATAAAAATGTTTCTTTTCTGTTCCTATACCACACAGGTTTTAAGACTTATTTCACAGATATTGCTCACTTCATAACTACACAATTAATCAGTTTTGAAATAATACACTTTTCCCCCCCTACATTTCAACATTAATAAATTATTTCCCCTTCTGCACAAAAATGATGTATAAGACAGAATGATTTATTTTAGTTAGTGTTCAAACTATTTAGTATTATGAGAAAGTTACTAACCCACAGGAATTTGATACCAAATATCATAAGAATTGCTTCTTCAAGACTGAGGGAAAGTAGTTTTATTGCGTATTTTGTCATTGGTAAAATTATTTTTAAAGCTGGATGACCGAGGTTTGTTTTTTGGTTTTGTTTTGTTTTTGTTTTAAAACTCAAAATGGTTATAAATTGTTCTGGAAATGGGTACATGGAAACTTTGCAGAGAACACCTAAAACACATCTTGGAGTAACGAAACCGCACTTTCTTCAGGTTGTATCCCATGTTAGTGTTGGGGGAGACACAACATTATTTGTCCTAATTCACAGGATGCTAGGAGTTGGAAGGGACCTCTGTAGATCATCAAGTCCAACTCCTCTGCCAGAGCAGGACCAGAGAATCTAACACAAGTCACAGAGGAACACATCCAGATGGGTCTTGAAAATCTCCAGAGAAGGAGACTCCACAATCTCTCTGGGGAGCCTGTTCCAGTGCTCCATGACTCTTACAGTAAAGTTCTTCCTTATGTTAAGGTGCAACTTCCTGTGCAACTCTGTTTATACCCATTGCCCCTTGTCCTATCACAGAGTGCAACTGAGAAGATCCTGTCCTCTTATGTATTTATAAACATTGATTACATCCCCTCTAATCCTCTTTCTGGTCACTAGACCAGAAAGTCCCGGGTCCCTGTACTTCTCTTCATCAGGCAGTGTTCCAGCTCCTTGAACATCTTGGTAGCCTTCTGTTGGACTCTTTTGAGTAGATCCCTGTCCTAGCTGAACTGGAGAGCCCAAAACTGAACACAATATTCCAGGTGAGGTCTCACTAAGACAGAGTCGATGGTGAGGAGAACCTCCCTTGATCTGCTGGCCCCACTCCTCAATTCCTGAGAATATGGTATAAAGGAAGAAAACCAACTTCTGTTCTCAGTTGTACCATGGCAAAAGCGATGTCTTCTTACTTTGCTGTGGCCTGTGGGGTGTTTAGCAAGCAGAACTTGTCAACTCAATGCTGTTTGAAAGTGTTTCATCAATTCCATTATCCCTACTAATATATTAAGTTGTAATCAATCTTACTTTTATTGATTTTAGTTCACAGTGCAATGCTTCTGTTGTTCTCTTCTAGTGCAGAGATTAAACCATGGTACCTTGATTCCAAGAAATGTAGGCTAACTTCAGGTAAATGAAGACCTACCATAGTTATTTCAGAGACTTCTTTGGTTTTCTTCCTGTTTTTTGTTGTTGTTTGGGGTTTTTTTGGGTTTTTGGGGTTTTTTTTGGCAGTGTACTCTAGTAAAGTTCTAATAGAGCAGGCAACTCTGGAAACAAGTGCTCTGAGTTTGCAATAGTATGATTAAGAAGATGTTTGACTGCTCTGTCCAGCTTGTGTCTCTGATCTTTCATAGAAAACTGCTGAAATCATTACTACTGGGCAGCTAGATCAAAAGTTATGGTATGGATGAAACGGTTTTCTGGCATTGCTGGTGGACAGATACAACACTCAAGTAAATTTCAGCTGTGTCATTCAGTTATTGTTGAGTAAAAAAAAAATAATTAAAAAAAAAGTCACAGAATAACAGAATGTTAAGATCTGAAAGCGACCTTGAAAGGTCATCTAGCCCAAACACCCTAACAATCACATTAGAACGCATCCAGATGGGTCTTGAATATCTCCAGAGAGGGAGACTCTGGAACACAGAAGATTTCACCTCATCATGAGAAGCTTCTTTACACTGAGGGTAATGTAACACTGGAACAGGCTGCCCAGAAAGGTTGTGGAGTCTCCTTCTCTGGAGACTTTCAAGACCCACCTGGATGCATTCCTGTGAACTACCCTAGGTGATCCTGCTTGACAGGGGGGGGTGGACTTGATGATTGCTGGAGGTCTCTTCCAACCTCTCATGTTCTGTGATTCTGTGACTCCACAATCCCCCTGGGCAGCCTGTTCCAGTGTCCATCACCCTCACAGTGAAAAAATATTTCCTCATATTTACATTCTTTACAATAATGTTCACCAGGAGAAGAAAAGGAATACAAAGTGAGAGCTTCATGATATGTGAGCATTTCTGTGTGCATTCCCAAATTGATGTTTCCATCTTCTTTTTTCCCAAAGTTTTTCATCTGGAAAGATCTTTCTTGTGAACATTGAAAAAAAAATACCTTGAAATAATTAATAGAAACTGATCATCTCTATGCATTATGTTTTGGACAAATGCTGTTTCCTAACTGCAGAAATTCAGTTAAGACATCCCTTTGAAGTTTATAAAAATCTATTCTGTTTTATTAACTTGTGTCATTCTCCATGATGGGTACATTCTCAAGATGTCATCCTGCTCATGTGAAAATTGGAGCAAGCTGGATCAATGTGGATTTTTTTTTTCTTAAATAATTCTTTCCAAATCATAGACCCATAAAACTGTTGAGATTGGAAGAGACCTTGGACATCATCAAGTCCAACTGTTCAGCTAGAGTTCACAATCCCACCGCTCCTTCAAGTTAGAATCACTGAACCACAACCCTCAGTGCCAGGTTCACACATCTCCGGGGATGGTGAGTCCACCAAATCTCTGTGGAGCCTGTTCCAGTGTCTGATAACCCTTTTTGTGAAGAAATTTTTCCTAATATCCAGTCTGAAACTTCCCCGGTATAGGTTGAGCCAGTTTTCTTGTCCTGTGATGTGTTGTATGTAATATCTTTAGGCAACCTTCATTAGTGCACTGCAATGCGTTCAACAATGCTAGACAAACCAATTGTAGAATTGTTCTGTTTGGAAAAGACATTTAAGATCATGAAGTCCAACAGTTACCCTAGCCAAGTTGTCCCTAAGCACAACATATACATGTCTTTTAAATATTCAGGGATGGTGAGTCAATCACTTCCCTGGGGAGCCTATTCCAGGGTTTGAGAACCCCTTCAGTAAAAACATTTTCCTATGAATTTTCAATCTAAACCTCCCATGACACAACTTGAGGCTGTTGCCTCTTGTCCTAAAACTTGTTATTTGGGAGAAGAGATGGATAACCTCCTCACTACAACCTCCTTTCAGGTAGCTGTACAAAACCAAGACCTTTTACATTTCAAATGGTAATGGTAAGCTTGTTTTTCACTTGTGTATGTCTCATGGAAAGACCTCAGTGGCAATGTACTAACCTGCAGAAAGGGCTTTCCTATTTTTCTCTTCTCTGATGCCTCTGTGGCCTAGATATTAAGAGGAACTTAGTAAAATAAAGGAATATGGCATGGGATTAATCAAAGACTTCTCTTAGTTCAGGCCAGTCATATTAGTGTCAGGGTGATGAAGCATGCAAAACTGTGTTTGCAATAGCAGTGTGCTTCCACTGCTGGAGAAGAGAAAGAGTGGTGTGTCTAGTACAGACCCTACCTTCTCCTATGGGAGACGTGCAGACTTGTACCATATGCCACTAATCTAACAATGTGACTTTATTGCACTACAACACTTTTAGACTGTTTATCAAACTGTTTATATGTCCATTTCCACATCAGAACTCAGTATTCTTTTTTTTTTTTTTCCAAAACTGCGGGCAACTTGACATTGTTTCATTTCTGTGAGTGCTCAGTTCAAGGCTGTTTATTTCACAAAAGTACAAAAACTCTTCTAGCTAGGATCTGTCGTTCAGGCAGCTGCAACAAGAACAGGAAGTCTGAGCTGCTGAATCTTTAACCCTCAGTGTAGCATGTTACGTGAAAGCCTTTCTGTTCCATCCAAATGCAAAAGCACTTCATATTTTAAAGTATTTATTTATATTGGAGTGGATGGAGTGCCCAAGTGTTACTTTTTCTCAAACAGTTCAATGTTTTTATGTTGCTGTTAACATTTGAAGAAGAGCTAAGCCAAAATATTTTTGTCCCACACACCTCAGATGAAGTTTATGTGAATTAAAGAAGCTTTTTATTTGTTTGGGCTTGGTTGTTTTTCTGAGTATTGTGTTTTGGTTTGCTTTTTCTAAATGAATGGAACTGTGATTCTGTGAACTCTCTGTAGCTCTGTTAGGCTCCTCAGGAACAATTGCAGACTGATTCTTAGAGATCTTTAAAATAAGCTATTAGATATACACAGTTGACTAGCATAGAATCATAGAACGGCAAGGCTGGAAGAGACCTCAAGGATCATCTAGTTCCAACCCCCTGCCATAGGCAGGGACACCTCCCACTAGTACAGGTTACTCAAGACCTCATCCAATCTGGCCTTGGACACCTCCAGGGAGGGAGCATCCACAGCCTCCCTGGGCAACCTGTTCCAGTGCCTCACCACCCTCACTGTAAGGAACTATGGATGGAAGTAAACTGTTCTTCAAGTGTCAGCTGCTGTTTGGCAACTCTTATCTGCATATTCTTACTATGCAGCAAAGGTGGGGGAACTCTGAACAGACAACATTCAGACATGAACTGGAACACAGCATGTTCCACTTCAACATGAGGAGAAACTTCTTTACTGTGAGTGTGATGGAGCACCGGAACAGGCTGCCAAAAGAGGTTGTGGAGACTCCTCTAGACACTTTCAAGGCCAATCTAGATGCATTTCTGTGCAATCTACCCTAGGTGACCCTGCTTTGTCAGAGTTTTGGACTCAATCTCTGGAGGTCCCTTCCAACCACTACTATCCTGTGATTCTATGAAGAGGGATTAGGTGTTAAAAACTGACAACTTGTCATCCTGCAGTTGTTTATATCTATAATTTTTTAGCACAGTTTTGCCTGATGGACCTTATCTAACTGTTTCAGAGACATTCTGGTAAGTCCTTGCCCAGCATTTGGTTTAGAAGGTCAGCTGAAGTCAGAGATACTTACTGATACCTTCCAATTCAAGAAAAATAGCAATAACTTTTTTTATAGGATTCTTTGTACTTTTCTGGTAGCGGAGGAAATACCATGACTGAAGTTTTTCTCAGGCTTTTATGATGTGTGGCTTTTGGGTGAGGAGGATATTGTCATGAACTGTGTTAATGCCTGGGAATGATCAGCTGAGTTTCTCCATAGCTTTTCTTTAAGAATATTTTCATATTAATTTGGTTACTCAGTCTTATGGAAGCAAGAAAATTATGTCAGACTAGACATGTGCTGAGCTGTTCCTATATTCCCATCTTACAAGATAAAACACACTGCTGGAAGACTGTTCAGACATTGTATTGTATCCATGCTAGAGAATTAGAATATGCTTTGAAATTACAGTCAGACTGTCTGAAGCAAATAAAATTTTTTAGTGTTTCTGTAGTTATGGTAAACAAGAGAACACTGGGTTGAAGTTGCAGGCAACTTGGAGATGAGGTAATGCACTTATTTTGTTTTGCCCAATTTGCCTGAGGTGGTTTTAAAATATTAGAGGGGTTAAAGGGGTTGTGAGTTTGTCTTGCACACTACCAATCGTGCCCTCAAAATCATTTCCTCTTCCCAGCAATAACATTTTAATTTTTCATCCCTCTATACTGCAGGGACAGTAACAGCAACCATCACTCCATGATAGCAGTCAGCAAACAAAGTTATTTCATCTTATTTTTTCATGGTGTTGAGTTCAAGGCCTCACTGTGATATAGACCAGTTTCCATCAGGCCTTTCCACACACGTCTCTGTAGAACCAGAGGAGAAGTGGACTTTATAGAATAATCTACAGAGAGAGGCAAGACAGAGCTAATTTCAGACTGCACTGCAGAAATTAGGTGGCCCTATTATTTTTGTTATAATTTTAAAAAGAAACTTCAAGAGGAATCATACATGGCTGTACTTCAGAGGTGGCTGGGGTTTATTTCATTCTTTTAAAAGAGTACTTTAACATTTTATTTGTTTATTTATTGCACATAAGGTCCCAACAAAGGTTCTTTACATTAGAATAAAAATTCTTTATATTAGAATAAAAAATAAAAAATCCAAACTAATGAACAAGTAAAAGAGCAGATATTGGAGAACCAATGTGAGCAGTCATTATCCACAAGTTAAACTGATCTAGTCATAAATGCTATATGATATTTAGATTCTGTAGTAATTCTGTCAAAACCAAACCAAACCAAAACCCAACCCTGACATCCATATATCAGTATAATGTTTCTTGTCAGTGAAAAACACAGAAGGCCTCATGCAAATCTGAATTCATGATACTTCAGCACACTTTTTTTTCCCTGAAATTGTGAGAAGCAGGAAACAAGAGCGTGCTCAAGGCCACAAAGATGATCAGAGGGCTGCAGAAGCTCTGCTATGAGGACAGGCTGAGAGAGTTGGGGCTCTTCAACCTGGAGAAGAGAAGGCTTCCAGGAGACCTGATAGCACCCTTCCAGTATCTGAAGGGGGCCTACACGAGGGCTGGGGAGGGACTATTGACAAGGTCTTGCAATGACAGGACAAGGGGCAATGGGTTTAAACTGGCAGAGGGGAGATTTAGACTGGATGTTAGGATGAAGTTCTTTCCAGTGAGGGTGGTGAGGCACTGGCACAGGTTGCCCAGGGAAGTTGTGGCTGCTCCCTCCCTGGAGGTGTTCAAGGCCAGACTGGATGAGGCCTTGAGTGAACTGTACTAGTGGGAGGTGTCCCTGCCTATGTCAGGGGGTTGGAACTAGATGATCCTTGAGGTCCCTTCCAACCTTACCATTCTATGATTCTATGATTCTATGATTCTGTATACAAATAGTCATATTCTCCACAGTGCTGACAAGGCACCCTGCTTCTAAAAATAAGTGTACTAATAGCAGAAAGTTCAGAATACAGCAAGAATAATGATCAGAGGTCTGTGACTTCTTACCTACAACGAAATGTAGGAGAGCCTGGGTTTTTCAGCTGACAGATAAAATTTAGGAGGATCAGCCCTCAGACGTTTCTTAAAGGGCTCAGCAAAGAGGCGAACAAACAGAATTTGGATTGATAGGGAGCAGAGTTTGCTTTCGTACGAATTTTTATATTTGCAGAGGGATTTTGTTTCTTTACACTGGAACATTTGTACAGTGAACTTTAAAGACTTCTGAATTACACTGGGAATTATCTTGACTCTGACAATCGGTATCAAACACTTCAAATGACTCCATGATTTGAGTACCAAGTACTTAAGGCTATAGTGACTATGAACAATTTGTGAGCAGTCCATAAAGTGCAATATGCTCACATAAAAGGTTATATAAATAATTCTGAATGCTGCAAGTCTGTTCAGTGATTGATTCTGAACTAAAATGGGCTAAATTATTCACAGTAAACATCCAGCCACACTCAGTAGTTGCTTTTATTTCTGAATCGTTTAGAATAGCTGTTTAGAGGTTTTCCTGTGTATTCAACCTTTATTTTTCAAATAATTTCCTATCCTAGTCCAAACTTGCATTAATTTTGTTAGAAATTATATGGTTATTTTCTGCTGCTATTTCCAGTCTCCCATGTCTGTATATTTCTTGCTCCTTGTTGGTAGAACTGTTAAAAAACAGTCATGAGTTTGGGAAAAATAAAATATATACAAAATATCACTTCCAAAGTATATTTTCAGATATTTCAGAAACACTGACCCACTTAAAACTATCTTACAGTGTCACAGAAAAATGGGAAGCAAAAATATTTCTTGCAATTTTTAAACGATTCTCTTCCCTACCTTTCAGTTTCCTTCCTCTTCCTGAAACAATTCATTCTCTTCCTCAAATCCCCCAATATTTCTAATAAATTGATAGAACAGATGTTATGTGAGAAATTACTAGACTTCTAGATAGTAAGTTTGGAAGTAATGATGACACCTTGCTGTTTTTAATAAGAGAAGAAATCAGGCTTGTTGTAAAAGTTGTGTGCCTTAACTACTGCAAAGGCTTCCAATAGAGGAATGGGATACTGTAAAACTAGGACTAACACGTGAATTGCGAGGAATTGAGGTATAAAAATCAGGATCAGTATCAGAAGGCAGTAAACAATTAAAAAATAAAATCACTGCAATTGTTTCTGAGACAGTATCTGATACTCTCATTTTGTAGAATAAGGTTGATGATAAATCACCACTGCTCAGAGTTGTCGTGGGTGTATGTGTGACTGCTTGTAGAGATTTCTCAGCAGAACAAAGTAAATTATCACAGTATCACAGTTTCACCAAGATTGGAAGAGACCTCAAAGATCATCAAGTCCAACCCATCACCCCAGACCTCAAGACTAGACCATGGCACCAGGGTCTTGAACCCCTCCAGGGACGGTGACTCCACCACCTCCCTGGGCAGCCCATTCCAGCAGTCAATGACTCTCTCAGTGAAGAACTTTCTCCTCACCTCGAGCCTAAACTTCCCCTGGTGCAGCTTGAGACTGTGTCCTCTTGTTCTGGTGCTCCTTGCCTGAGAGAAGAAAGCAACCACCTCCTTTATTAAAGGGAGGTGGTACATACAAGAAAAAGGCTAGCAAATGGAATTACTCCAAGTACAGTTAAATAATCAATGAAGAATCATTGAGAAGAGAGCACTGGCCTGCACATGTTTTCTGGTTTCTCCCCATGGTAGTGGAGGAGTGCTTATCTGTGCTGTAGGGGCTCTGAAGAATCTTCATGAGGTAAGGGAGTCGTATACAACATACAGAGGAGGCTACATGTCAGGTTCTGTGAGACTAGAGTTAGTTGTATGCATTGTTGGTTGTATTCATTGCACCTTGTTTTATCACTGAGCACTGCTAAAAAGACACTGGCTCCACCTTCTTGACACCCATCCTTAATGTATTTGTAAACATCGATTGGATCCTGTCTCAGATTTTCCTTCTCCAGGCTAAACAGCCCCAGGTCTCTCAACTTTTCCTCGTAAGACAGATAGCATGTTCCCTTAACCATCCTCTTAACCCTCTGTTGGACTCTTTCCAGTAGTTGCCTGTCTCCTTCTGGACTCCTCAGTTCGAGAGACAGGGAAATACTGCAGAGAGTCCAATGGAGGGCTGTGAAGATGATTAAGGGATTGCAAGATCTGTCTAATGAGGAAAGGCTGAGAGAGTTTGGGAGGTATAGCCTGGAAAAGACAAGGCTGAGAGGAGATCTGATCCATGTTTACGAACATACTAACTGTGGGTGTCAGGAAAGGGGGGGGCAGCCTCTGTTCACAAGTGCCCTGCTGAGGGGCAATGAATACAAACTGGAACACAGGAAGACACCTCAACACAAGGAGAAACATCTTTTCTGTGGGGGAGCATTGGAACAGGATGCCCGGAGAGATTGTGTAGTCTCTTTCTCAGAAGAATTCCAAGACCCATCTGTACATTGTGATCCTGTGTGGCCTGTCCTATGTGATTCTGCTTTGGCAGGAGGTTGGACTAGATCACCAATCTCTAGAGGTCCCTTCCAACCCCTGCCATTCTGTGATTCCTCTTGTCCTGGATTTTTTGGAAGTCAGTTGGACAGATTGTGGAATGCCTTTCTTTTGTGTGATGGAATTGCAATACAGAATCATAGAATCAGTCAGAGTTGGAAGGGGACTGCTAGGATCATCTAGTTCCAGGCCCCACTGCCATGGGCAGGGACACCTCACACTAGATCAGGCTGTCTAGAGCCTCATTCAACCTGGCCTTAAACACCTCCAGGGATGTTTGTGATGGTTGTGAAAGAGATCTTTCTCTGGGAAGTTTCTGTTATCTTGCTAGGTGGATATTAATGCAGACTTTTCCTCTCTATAGCAAACCCTCTGTGAGTAAAAACACCTGTGATGCTAATATCAAATTTCATATACAGGAGTGACAGGACAGGTGCTAATCTCTCCATACTAGATAAGATGTAGTTTAGATTGTTTGGTGATTATCTCCAAAACTTGTGCATTGTCTTATAAGAAATAAATCCTCTACATTCTTATATAATAAAAAGGGTAATTATTAGGGTTTGTCTTCCAACACAGATTTTCAAGATATTCCTGTGTGGAGGAAAGGGAGTGGGGAAGCAATCTTTTTTTTTTTTTTTCTGAAGCAACAAAAGTGGTAAGTGGCAACACCTCTCTCTATATTTTTTTTCTGCCCACTTTCCCAGGGATGTCTTGTCCAAGTGGCCTCACACTTTCCCAAAATAATTTCCTCTGGCTAAAGACCAAACACAGGAATTTCAGGCAAAAAATGTTGCTTAAAAAAAAAAAAAAAAGACTCGAAGGATATCTGTCAAAAAAGGGAAAGTATTTTCTTGCTTATTGTGATATAAATGGGATTATATGTAATGATGTTTATTTAGCACTTAGGGCTAATAATCATGTGTTAAAACCAAATTGTGATTTTTGTGTGGCTTCTGTAGATTTTATTCTCTCTACTTGTCTGTATACATACACATAGAAAGACCTCAGTGATCTGTCAAACCTCTTCCCAAGAAAATTCTGGCAGTGCTTCTTGCCCTCGCCATTCACAGGACTCCTTCCCAAGGTCTCTGGTGGAAGGATGTGGCACTGTTCAGAGCTTGCTGGCTTCATTACTGTTTATTCACATGGGAAAAGCAGCTGGTCCAGTAAACAGCACAGGATGATGTAACCCTTTCATTCCATTTTTTTGATCACTACTGTGGGTGGCCATCAAAAACATCAAATTTAAAGTCCTCACTGGACATAGGTTGCAACAGTTGAGTATTGTAGAATCTATATTGGACACTAGACATAGGTTGTAACAGTTGAGTATTCCAGAATCTTCCACTATAGCTGCATGTTCAGAATGGACATGTGCCAGTGGCAAAGGTGAAATGTATGCTTTGAGGTCTTACTTCTACATTCCTTAAGCTGGATCAAGCTCTATTCATTTTTTCTGACTTGCACATTTAAAAAAAAAAAAAAAAGTAATATGAAACAAGACAGCCAATGTGAAATTAAAAATCTAAAATCTTGATGGATTTAGTCATCTAAATACCTAAGAACTCAACAATCTCACTCTTCTCCTTTAGAGATTTGCTACAGAATGAAATCAAACACCTACCTCCCAGCCACTATTTTCTTGCAGTGAAGAAGGGTGATGGAGAGGATCTCATTATTCAGAAGAATAAGAATGAACTTATTGCTAGCTATAAGTAAAAGAGAGACAACATTTGGAAATTTCTCCTCACAACATAATGGACACATAGGAACCTAATTAATTCTGGCTTTCAAATTTTCTCCTTCAGTGTATGTAACCATGTATACTTTCTCTGGTAGCTGAGACCTTAGAATCTGCCAAAGCCATCTAACTGACAGCTTTCTATTTCTCAGTCTGGTGCTGCAGACCCAGAGTGCCTATTCAAACCTTGGGTGTGATCAAAAGAACAAATATTTGCCCCATTAAATAGAAGCTGAGAGACGCAGATGACTTGCAAAGTTATAGAGTGGAATCTTTTCATCTCAACACACTTGAGTGGCTCTTGGTTCTAAATGTTGACACTTTAATATTGGACATCTACAGAAAGGAGTAAGTGAAACTGAAACAGAAGTGGGCAAACATCTTGCTCAGAACTTTGCTTACAAAAACTGAAACATTTTATAGATATACACTACTGTAGATAAAGTTTTCATAATAATGGTAGCCTCTTACTTCAGAAGTTTTGTAAATGAAACACTTTAAACATCTCAGAAAAAAAACACCTAAGTATTTGGTAGAATGTTTACAAAAGCACTGTCATTCAAAAATTCCCTTTTGTTAGACAAAACCAAAAATAAATCACAGAATCATAGAATGGCTTGAAGGAACCTTTAAGATCATCTGTTTCCAACCCTCCTGCCATGGGCAGGGACACCTTCCACCGGACCAGGCTGCTCAGAGCCTCATCCAGCCTGGTCTTCAACACTTCCAGAGATGAGATGTCCACAACGTCTCTGAGCAACCAATTCCAATGTCTCACCACCCTCATAGCAAAGAACTTTCCCCTAATGTCTGATAGAAATCTACCCTACTCTAGTTTCAAACCATTGCCCCTTGTCCTGTCACCAGGGGCCCTTATAAATAGTCTCCTGTAGTAGTTTCCTGTATGCCCCCTTCAGGTACTGGAAGGCTACTGTAAGATCTTCCCAGAGCTTTCTATAGACTGAATAGACCAAACTCCTTCAGCTCAGCATTGTAGGAGAGGTGATCCAGCTCTCTGATTGTCTTTATGGCCTTCTTCTGGATCCTCACCAACGGATCCATGTCTTTCTTGTATTGGGAACTCCAGAACTGGATATAGTACTCCAGGTGAGATCTCAGAGGACAAACAAATGTATAGTCCCTTTTTATCTGGTAAAACCTGAAGATATATGTTGTTTTATATTGTCATTCTGTAACAGTTGCCAATTGTCAGCAATTGCAAAAGCAATCTGTAGAGCATTGATCAGCGTTTCTTAGATACAAGAACTCTCTTAATGTTCTCATAATCTTGCCTGACCTCAGTGCTGGTCAACAAAATGGAACAGATCATCTTGAGTGCAGTCACAGGGTACCTGCAGGATGGCCAAGGGATCAGACCCAGTCAGCACGGATTTAGGAGGGGCAGGTCCTGCTTGACCGTCCTGATCTGCTTTTATGACCAGGTGACCTGCCTGGTGGATGTGGGGACGGCTGTGGGTGTAGCCTACCTGGACTTCAGCAAAGCCTTTGACACTGTCTACCACAGCAAACTCCTGGCCAAGCTGGCAGCCCATGCCTTGGACAGGGGCACTCTGTGCTGGGTTGAGAACTGGCTGGGGAGCTGGGCCCAGAGAGTGGTGGTGAATGGTGCCACATCCAGTTGGCAGCCAGTCACTAGTGGTATGCCCCAGGGATCAGTGCTGGGCCCAGACCTGTTTAATATCTTCATTGATGATCTGGATGAGGAGACAGAGTCCAGCATCAGTAAATTTGCAGACAGCACCAAGCTGGGAGGAAGTGTCAATCTGTTAAAGGGCAGAAGGGCTCTGCAGAGGGACCTGAACAAGCTGAGCAGATGGGCAGAGCCCAACAGCATGAGATTTAACAAGGCTAAGTTCTACACTTTGGCCACAACAACCCCATGCAGGCTCGGGACAGAGTGGTTGGAGAGTAGCCAGGCAGAGAGGGACCTGGGGGTACTGGTTGACAGAAGACAGAACAGTGTGCCCAGGTGGCCAAGAAGGCAAATGGCATCCTGGCTTGTATCAGAAATAGTGTGGCCAGCAGGACTAGGGCAGTCATTCTGTCCCTGTACTGAGCACTTGTTAGGCTACACCTTGAGTACTGTGTCCAGTTCTGGGCCACTCATTTTAAGAAAGATGTTGGGATGCTCAAACATGTCCAGAGAAGGGCAACAAAACTGATGAGGGGGCTGGAGTGGCTGAGGGAGGTGGGGTTGTTCAGCCTGGAGAAGAGGAGGCTCTGGTGGGTAATTTATCACTGTCTACAACTACCTGAAAGGAGGTTGTAGCTAGGTGGGGGTTGGTCTCTTCTCCCAGGCAACTAGTGACAGAATAAGAGGACGCAGCCTCAAGCTGTGCCAGGGCAGGGTTAGGCAGGAAGAGTGATTGGCCACTGGAATGGGCTGCCCAGGGAGGTGGTAGAGTCACTATCCCTGGAAGTGTTTGAAAAAAGACTGGATGTGGCATTTAGCACTGTGGTTTATTTGATTAGATAATATTGGGTGATAGGTTGGGCTTGATGATCTTGAAAGTCTTTTCCAACCTGATGAATTCTGTCATTCTCTCTTTCATGTTAACATGGTTCTGATAACACTGTTTTTATGTGTAATGATGCTACCACAGTTGCTACCTCTAGCTTGGCTGTTCATCCATCTTTCTGAAGTTGAAGCTAATATTGTGGTTAGGTTATAAATGGGAAAGGAAATAAAATAGGATTTTGATATTTTTTTTCCTGGGTGTGGTTTTGGCTGGGTTGTTTGGTTTTTTGTTGTTGTTGCTGTTGTTTGTTTGCCCCCTCCCACTCCTTCCCCCCCCCCCTTTTTTTTTTTTTTTTACTAAAGGAAGTAGACTACTATTGAACCATTCCCACAAACTCATGCACCCTTTGAATTCTACACAAGTTTTGTCTTAAGAGTATAAGCCAAATATAGGTTTTGTTGGTTGTTTTGCACAGAAGTCAGGTTTACCATACACTAATTATTTTATTGGATGCAGTATTGAGCTGTTTCTGATAACTGACATTAACAAAGTTATCCAACCAACAAATATTTTCAATTTAAATATGAAAGAAAAGAGAAAGCCTGGCTTTCTCACATTGAAACATAGTTTCTTCATTTTTTTTTCTCATGACAGTGCTCAATTGCATCCTTCATTATTTCTGACAGTATTGTATTTAATTTCCTTTTTGCTCTACCCAGTGCCTACAAAAATAAAAGGAGCTGTGATGGTTTGGGAGTTCGTTGCTGTGATGGTTTGGGAGTTCGTTCCCCCCCACACTTTGTAAAATGACCCAGACTAGAACTCAACCAGCTGGAAGTTAAGGACTGAAGCTCTATTTACAGCTCAGCACAATGTACAAGCAGAGATATACACTATAGACAGAATATTTACAGAAATATACAAGTTAAAGGGAATACAGAAACACAACTCCCCTCCCAGAAATCAGAGGCACCAGGAGGGGCTCCCAACCACCCTTCCACCTTCTCCCCACTTATCCCCACCCCTGTACCTTACCCCAAGGTTTGCCTTATGTGCAAGGTGAGCTTGGAGGATCGGCCAAGGGAGTTTGAAGAAAAGTGGTTAGATTACTCAGCAGAGATGAGAAAGAGCCAGAAGCTGCTAGACCAAGATGCTGTGCCCCAGAGAGTGACTTGTCTATGTTTTGGTTTCTTCTCTTAAATATCTGAGTTCTAGTCTGGGTCATTTTACAAAGTGTGTGGGGGTGGGTAACTCCCAAACCATCACAGGAGCAAAGTGACTTTAAAATAAAACAGGCAAGACAACTGAAGACAACAATTACATGTGAAGTTTTAATATGGTAAATGGATTGATTGAAAATACTTTGTGAAGAGGTTATGAGAAAAGACTTATCTGGTAAGTGCAGCCAAGATTTAAGCCATTATTTCAGATGTGAAGCATTTGGCAACAAGAGATCATTTTCATCAAAAAGGAAACCCTAGTTCAGTATTTTTGGTCTGAGAATAATTTGGTTATTTCTTTAATGCTACTCAGTTTACCAACAAATAAAAGTTATATAAATAAAAATAGAGTGATTTTTTTATTCTTTACTCAAGTAATGTTGCATTCTAAATGAAAGAAATTAGTGATGTTATTTTCAAACCACAGGAAGTGTGATGTATGACCTATTGATATGCAAAATCCATGCAAAATCAGCTTATTTATTTCTGAGTATGAACTGGCACAGTTGGCTCAAGTGACTGTAAAGCTAAGTGGCTTTGTTTGTATGTTGTTGCAATGCAGCATAATTCCTACTGGATAGCTGTACTAAACTCATGCTACTTTAATGTAGAGATGCCTATACAAATGAATAAATAAGCCCAGGCTGAATTTGACTCTATATCTAAGTTTTTTTAATCAGAGCTTTTTCACTTATCTGAGCATCAAACTCTCCCTTTCTCCCTGGTGCAGTACTCTGATTATCCTGTCATGCTGGGAAATAGTTTGTTCCTCTTTCTCTTTCCTCTCTTCCTTCCCATTGTATGATTACTACAGATTCTTGATTCTTCTCATGTGTTGTGGTACGCAGGTCTCTGTTCCTTGGCCAGTTCTTTTGGGAAGAGAATTGCTTCTTTGCTGGGCTCTTCAGGGTTCCACAGAAATTCAGGAGTCTTAGAATCATAGAATCATAGAATGGTAAGGTTGGAAGGGACCTCAAGGATCATCTAGTTCCAACCCCCTGCCAGAGGCAGGGACACCTGCCACTAGTACAGCACACTCAAGGCCTCATCCAGTCTGGCCTTGAACAC
>VWZE01021571.1:400840-413928 GCA_013396675.1 Eubucco bourcierii
CCAAACCAAACCAAACCAAGCCAAGCCAAGCCAAACCAAACCAAACCAAACCAAGTCAAACCAAACCAAGCCAAACCAAACCAAACCAAAACAAAACAAAACAAAACAACAAAAAAACGAGGAATATGATTGTAGTCTATAAATATATCAGAAAAACAAATGCTATTTAAACTAAGGGAATAACTGGCACAAGAATGGATGGGTATAATCTAGCTGTGTACAGTTATTGTAGATTTTAGAACATTTCTAATTGAGAATTAGATGAAATTCTCTTAATGAGAATCTATGACAACTTTCCACTAAGAGTACTAGGAGGGAAGAAAAATAACAAAGACCAAAAAAACCTCAAGCCCGAACCAAAAAAGCCTCTAATTGATTATAAGCAGAGCCTGAGCAGCATGTGAAAAAGATTATATGACATGGTTGCCTGCAAAAACAAGGGGCTGAACTCAATGACCCAAGAGTGCCTTCCAGTCTGCTGTTCTTAATTAGATATATGACTATCATGGGAGCTCTTCTAGCCTCTAGCCAGTTCCTGCAAGAGGTTCCTTGTATTTATGTAACTTCCCAATGAAATCCCTCAAATTTGCAGATCCCCACTGACATACAGGTGATCAAATTCCAGGTAAGGCTCATAATCCCAAAAGAAAATTCTGTATTTGTCTTCTGTTTTCCTTCTTGATTTCCCATGCAGCTTCTGTTTCAGTTCCCAAAATTCTCTTCTCTTGTTTCATTTTACTTGTGAAGCTAACTTTTCATCTTGAAGAATGATTTCAATGCTGATAAATGATACATTTATAATTGAAATCCATACAACAGGAAATACTTTGGCAGGTGGAATACCTGTTGTCAAGGGCTGAATGGCAGCACAAGAGGAAATTGGTGCAAGTGGAACATTCAGTGGTTTTCCTGTCCCTTGAACCAACATCATACCTTTTACCACCATAGGTCTTGTGCTATGAAACTTCAAACATACTTCTCCTAAGATCAGTGTGTTAAATTAACTTAAACTTCCAATATCTCTGGGGGAAAAAGTGGTAGTGATATCCTGTGAAAAGATGGTTCTTGATCTGGTAGCATCATAAACAATCACTCGGATTTGCATGCCCTTTATGGTGCTCCATAATGCGGTAATTTTTGAGACTGGATCATAGAATCATAGAATGGTAAGGTTGGAAGGGACCTCAAGGATCATCTAGTTCCAAACCCCTGCCATAGGCAGGGACACCTCCTACTAGTACAGGTTACTCAAGGCCTTGTCCAACCTGGCCTTGAACACCTCCAGGGAGGGAGCAGCCACAACCTCCCTGGGCAACCTGTTCTAGTGCCTCAACACCCTCACTGGGTGTTTCCTCCTAACATCCAGTCTAAATCTCCCCTCTGCCAGTTTAAACCCATTGCCCCTTGAGCGTGTCCAGAGAAGGGTAATGAGGCTGGTGAGAGGCCTCGAGCACAAGCCCTATGAAGAGAGGCTGAGGGAATTGGGATTGTTTAGCCTGGAGAAGAGGAAGGAGGCTCAGGGGAGACCTTATTGCTGTCTACAGCTACCTGAAGGGTGGTTGTGGCCAGGAGGAGGTTGCTTTCTTCTCTCAGGCAATCAGCACCAGAACAGGAGGACACAGGCTCAAGCTACGCCAGGTGAGACTCGAGGTGAGGAGAAAGTTCTTGACTGAGAGAGTCATTGGCTACTGGAATGGGCTGCCCAGGGAGGTGATGGAGTCACCATCCCTGGAGGTGTTCAAGGCGGGTTTGGACGTGGCACTTGGTGCCATGGTCTAGTCTTGAGGTCTGTGGTATTGCGTTGGACTTGATGATCTTTGAGGTCTCTTCCAACCTTTGTGATACTCTGATACTGTGATACTGTGATAGGCAAAGGGAAGACCTGTGAGAGGTCTTGCTTTATATTCTTCATGCCCTTTTTTGCTGTTTAAAAACACTCTGTACTTCTATGTCTTTGTCTTCACTGGACTATCCTGAGATTTAAGTAGTAATCTTTTTCAACAGCACACGGAAATGCAAAGTACAGTATCTACATTAAATACTGGTGTTTGGTCCAGTATATATTTCAGTGGATATTTTGGATAATTTGATTTTCTTTCATTTCATCTTTGTAGGTATTTACTAGCTCTGCCTTGGTCCTTTGGCAGTGCATGTAATTTTGAATTTCACTGAACAATATTCTACCATGTTCCTCCACATTTAAGTTAGCAAGCATTTTGTGTTTGTAAGAGTCTTAGATTCTAAAATTCACTAGATTTTTTTTTTCCTTTTGACTTGCAGGATATATTTATCAACATGAATTTCTGGAGGAATTAAAATCTTCCTATATAAAGAAACACATGAAAATGTGTAATAGAAACATATAAAGATTAATCATTTGCCAAATTGAACCTATTGTCTTGTAAAGCACTTTGATTTTACTTCTTGTGCTTTTACACAAAGATTTATTATATGATGGAACTGGGTGATTGAGATATATTGATTTGAACAATGTGAAATGAGAAGTTATTAGCTGACCTTTCATCTCTTAGTAGTCTTAGGTTGACATTCCTAAAGGATGAAATTGCTACTACTTTTGCTGCCTCTATGTCATCTGTTTTTTTCACTGTGTAGCTTGTCAGACATTCAACCTGTTTAGAATGCTTTGAGGAAGTTAGTTAATTTGAAGACAAAGTCCTTAGTAAGCAGGAAGTTAACTTTTACCTCAGCATCCTTACATAATTACACAGGGGCTGAAAATGAAAGGGGTTAAGAGTCTGAATATTCATGTAAAACCATCTGGAGTCTCAATCTGAAGGCAAAGGGAGACAATCAGGTGTGCTCTCTGCTTGTATTATTTTTCAGGGAAAAAGCCTATTCATTTAGTCTGAGTTATTCAGGCAGCTTTCAAACATATTAACAGCTCCCAATGATCTTTGGTTGTTTCTGTTTCTCTTGAGCTGAGGCTGAATTTACTTGGCAATTAATGTAAACTTTGATTTCATGAACCACCTTATGAATAGTAAAAAAACAAAGAGGGGTGATATAAAATTATTTCCAATAATTTGTACAGGTAGCATCATCTTCTGAGAACATTGCAAAACGTTAATTTCAATTTAACATGGCAAACTGATTAGGTAAAGATTGTTAAACCTATTTCACTGCTATGGAAAACCACAGCAAATAGAATATGCTACTGCCTGTTCAATCTATTCAGTTCCAAACTTGTTCAGATGCTTCCAAATGCTTCAGAAGCACTGAAGAATACCATCTCCAGTTGAAGTTAGCATTAACAGTGAAGAACATTTATACTTATCAATCCCAAAATATCAGAAGTATTTATTTTCTGGATATCACTATGTTTTGATCTCAAAGAAAGCAATTTTATGTTGCCTTGTAATCCAATCCATCTAGTCGCACCATAAGAAGACCTGTGCAGAGATTTATAAGAATTACAGAGAAAATGATGCTTTGTTTAGTGTTTCTGTGGATATACATAGTTTTGGGGTGATAGGCTTCTACAGGAAATGATGTGAGAAAGATTTTGATTTTTTTCTCAAGTGACTTGATTTATATTGTTGTTTTGTTTTGTTTTCTTCCCTTGAGATGCAAAAACTCCCACTCAATGATAGTAGACAAAGCACCCTTTTCTAAGGGTATACGGATTTCAGACTGGGACTGGCTTCTGTCCAGCCTGTTTGGGGTACAAGCAAAATGAGATTGGGTCAGGTCACACCCACTGGTGTAGATATGCTTTGTGTGGTGTTATGCAAGGATGAAAGTCTTGGCAAGTACTCTTGTACGCATCTTCCACTGCGTAAATAACATTTGGCAGATTTGTAGAATAAATCAGAAATTATTTCATATATGCAGTCCTTGAGCACTCTTCAAATATTTTCATATAAATCTCTTCAATTTCACAACCTGTTTATGATGATATCTTATGAAACCATCTGGCTTTAGTGAAAACTTCACTCAGTGTCTGTATATGTAACATATCTCTTCAGTACGAGAGAACCCCAGTAAGAATTACCAGCAGCACTTACCAGCTGCTTCTACAAATATGGGATCTTTATACTATCACATCATTACTCCTTTCATTGAACTAGAGAAAAAGTGCAGGAATTTGATGAAAGGGATTCATGCAAAGGAAAGCTGTACACGATCAATCACTATGACAGATCACAGAATCACAGAATTGTTTCAGTTGGAAAAGACTTCTAAGATCATTGAGTCCAATCGAACACCACCATGGCCATTAAACTATGTCCCAGAGTTGCTATGTCCACATTTCTTAAACAACTCCAGGAACAGTAACTCCACCACCTCCCTGGGCAACCTATTCCAATGCCTGACCTCTCCTGTAAACAGATTTTTTCTAATAGCCAACCTAAACCTGCCCTCGCACAGTTTCAGGCCTTTTTCTCTTGTCTAGTCACCTGATACTAGGGAGAAGAGATCGATCCCTCATCCTCCTGCTGCATGTGATTTTAAACTTAATGCCATTTTCCTGCATGTGTGAGTTTCGTTGTAGCTGTCATTCTTCTACAGATGGAAAACTGCAAACAGCTGTTAAGTACCTTGGTTAAAGCATCTCTACTGTAGTGTCATCTCACAGGGCCTCTGACTTTCACAAACTTCTGCTGTTTGTGGCTAGGTGGAGAAGGAAAACTTTTTCTGTGCTTATGTGTCAATCCACTTGATAAGGTTCAGCTCAAATAGCTAAATCACTTTTGAGAATGGAAGAGAATAAATTTCACATTATTATAGAAAAACCCTACATGCAGCCTTTTTGAACACCTGTATTGCTGAGGTGGGTGTGGGTAGAATGTTGAAGTCTGGTGGGAAAGTTGCCAGAAAGAAATTCGTGCATTTGAATGTGCTTAAAAAAAGTAGCTCTAAATTATTTAAGGGGCTTTGTGGGGATCAGTGGTAGCTAAAGAATAATAATCTGAATATTTTCCTCATAAGGTAAATATTATCACTTTGGCATGATTCACGCCTGTGAACAGTGCAAAGCTAACCTGCCTTTGAGGGAAATAAAACAAAAAACCAGGGAGTGTTCTTTTTTTCTGGACTCGTGGTACCTCCAGGAGGAGCCTAACACATGAAGGGAACTCCACAGAAACTCCCCTTCACCCCATTGTTGCATATGGGATTTATAGGCCAGGAGCCTGCTCTCTATCCTTTTTACGGTAAGACAAACTTCCATGAGAAGAATTAGGAAACTGCTGTTGTCTTGTGGATTTGGAGAGTAAAATACTTTTTGGCTGAGCCCTGGGAGAGATAGTCTTTCTTACTTCCTCCTTATTCTCATCCTATAGAATGAGTTAGAATACAGAAGTGAGGATTAAAACTTCCTTTCAAGATTCTCTGTAAGGTTTTATGACAGTCATGAATGACTACAACATGTTACGGTGTTACATTTTTGCTTCTGCACTCTATAGCACCGTGTACCAGCTTTTGAACCTTCAGTACACCTTCACGTAGCATTTACCTATCCTCTGTTGGCTTTCCCTTCTGTGACCTATTAAGAGCATGTTGTGGTAGGCCTAACAGGCCAAAATAGGCTTATGCATGTTCTGGCTTGCCTAGATATGTTCCCCTGCTCCCCCTCCTTCTGTTTTGGGGGAGAAGCAACCGCAGGAAAGAGGACAAAGAACCTGGAGTCACTAAGTCTGAAGACTCTGGCTTGCCCAGACTTGTTTTACACCCTGTGGTAAACAAGGTACGCACACTTGCCTTGTGCAAGGCCTGTGTTCTGCTCAAATTTGGGTAAAGCAAGCCTATGGCTTCACCTAATATGGTCAGGCTTGGCAAAGTGCCATTCTGATTGGCTAATCTACGTCCAAAGACCCATTAGGCTTAGGCTGTATTAATAAAAAGGGATGAGCAGGTGGCATGGTGTGCTGCTGCTCCCTCATTGCATCCTAAACTGTCTCAGACTCCACTACCAGGAACAGGCTCTAAATGCCTGCAGGCGATCAGGCTGCATAGCCAGCGTGACATTGTGCCAAGCCTGCACGTGACATTGCATCCTGCCTGCCCCTCTGCAAGGCTTCTGCTGGGAGTCAAGAGAAACCAGGTCAGAGACTGTGCCAGACTCCCAGCTTCCTGAGAAAAGAGCAAGAGCCTGGGAAAACTCCAAAGCCTCTAACGGCTTTGAGACCACCGACAGCAACCCCTCCATGTGCTTTGGATACTGTCTGATACTATTTTGTGAGCAAATACTTAAAGCCTCTTGTAATTCACCAATTGCCTTCTGCCATAAGCAGAAAGAAGCTTCCTGCATCCATTTAGTGGATAAAGCAGAATAATTAACAGCAAGCAGTATACTGACTGCTAAAACCTTCTCTGCCAGTAAAAATGTTTGTGTTTGCTGGTTACCTCTTACAGTGTTTTAGTTTTGCCTGTTATCCATGTGTATAACTATCCAAACTCTGTATTTCTGTGCTGGTTTGAGGCTAACTGGAATATTTTAATGAAGACAATTATAGACTGTGAAAAGAAAACAATGGTGATGTCTACTTCACTCATAGGCTTGCTGAGATGTATAAGAACACAAACATACATAAGACACTCAGAGAGTCCCGTTCTCTCTAGCTGCTGACTTGGTCTGGACCTCTCTGCTAACCTAACTAACCACTTTACTTCTAACTCCCCTGGCTGATCCTCCAAACTCACCTTGCACATAAGGCAGACCCTGGGGTAAGGTAGAGGGGTGGGGAGAAGGTGGAAGGGTGGTTGGGAGCCCCTCCTGGGGACTCTGATTTCTGGGAGGGATGTTGTGCTTCTGTGTTATCTTTAACTTGTCTATTTCTGTAAATATTCCTGTCTATAATGTATATCTCTGCTTGTACATTGTGCTGAGCTGTAAATAGAGCTTCAGTCCTTAACTTCCAGCTGGCTGAGTCTAGTCTGGATGATTTTCTACAAAGTGGAGGGGGGGCAGGCAACTCCCAAACCATCACAATTTTAAGCCTTGTAAATAAGTTTTCTGGTGAGATTTAATGTTAATAAACAATTTTCATAGTTATTAACAACCTTTGCCTGGATAAGAAAATTAATATAGATTATTAATTTTGCATCATTCAAAACAGAGCAACATTAAATCTCTCAGATGCACAAATACATATATGGTGATGTGTTTGTGTGGTGATAACTCCTCTTAGCTTTCTAATAACTTGGGATAGAAAAAGAAAGTGGGGGAGAAGGATAGGGCTGCATAGTAGCAGAGTTATTTCTATTACATGTCATGCAACTTAGAATTTGAGTTATGATCCATAATCCTGTGAACTGATGTTTCAGGGTTCTTCTAGGGTCAGTTTTTTAAAGCTATACACTTATGTTTGGAAGATTGATTCTCTTGCACTCCAGAACTTTAAACTCAAGAGGCATTTGTTTGAAAGTTATTTGCTATCGGAGTCATAGAGCTTGATCACACAGGGACAACAGAATAGCTTTACTTCAGTGTAACTCCCCCATGTGGAAATTGTGCTCTGGAACAAAAGTGACTTCATTTTGAAATAATTATTCCTACTAATTGTTCTAGAATAGTGTCCACAGGAGGGAGTTATGCAGAAATAGCTATAAGGGAAGAGTTACAGCTCAGCTGATTAAATTCACTGCATTGCAATACCTTGCACAGGGGTAAAAATGCAGTATCTACAGCTGGCTATGTTCTCATCAACAGACCAGCCTGCCCATGTTAGCTGTTTCTTTTGTATGAGGATTTGTAGTTTCCATAGTGCTCTGAGAAACTGCAGCATTTTTGCTTTGATGCTGTTCTCCAAATAACTCAATAAATTTAATACAAAACACAGCTTTGTCTCCTCAATCCCTTCCCTGCCCACCATTTACTTTCTAAATCAAATTTACTTTTGAACACAGAATTCTTGGAAGAAATATAAGCTTTTTATTTTTTTTCTTACTGTGTTCTCTGACCTGCTGGTATTTGTCAGTTCACTGACCCTTCATGCCTTTCATTACCTCTTGCTTAAAGAATACCTTTTGTTCACCCTGGCCACTGTATGGTCAGTCTTTATCACTAAAAGTGCATCAGGATGTCTGTGGTTTTTGATGGTGGTTGTTTGTTGTTTGGGGGTTTTTGTTTGGTTGTTTTGGTTTGTTTTTTGTTTGTTTGGTGGTTATTGTTGTTGGTTTTACCCAGTACAGCAAAGCCCTATTTGCTGATACCACATTCTATTTTCTAAAATACATTTCAGAGATTGCTGATAGCTGCCTGAATATCAAATAGCTGGGGAAAAGTGTGAAATAAAACTAAAATTGTAACTTCTCCTATAAAACCTGCAGTTCTTATGTTTTGTGACTCTTCAGGAGTCTTAACAAATTGAGTTTTTGTGCAAGCTGTTCTCTAAAGGTGAGTTCTGTTTTAGTCCTAGCTCTGCTAACGAATCAGTATGTGGCCTTAATGAAGTCTCATGTCACCATTTGCTCTGTTTAGGTACAAAGCATGTCTTAGAGCTGACACCGTCAAGTAAGAGGCACCACGCCACTTCAAGTGCTAAGCATTACTTTTTATTGCTAAGCTGGCAAATTCTTAAAGTAATATACAGAGAAGTAGCTTAAGCAGAGGTGCTGAAACCTGGATAATCATTCTGTCATATGTTGTGAACAATAATAAGCTTACTCTTCCAGTTCTTCAAGACAGTTCAAAGTTTAGGTGGTTGCATTGCCACAGAGATGAAGCCAAGTTAATAGGCCCCTTCTTCCCAGAAGTAGCACTATCCTAATGTGGTCACTCATTGTGCATAGCAACATGGTTACCTCTAGAGTGTTTGCCTCCATACAGCCAGAATAGACAATGTGGACATAAAGTCTCCTGGGTGAGGACTTGAAGGGATTTGAAATAGTCACCCTCCCTGAATCTTTGAATTTGGTTTCCAATTTGCAGAAAAGCACTCCCAGCCAGTATACTGAGGAGAAAGGAGTGAGTGGAAAGGAGTTCTGAAAGGGAAGGGAAAAGTTTAGCTAGCCAATATCAAAGTTAACCCAGTAGACCGAGTTCAGCTGTCTCACTGTTCTGAGTATGGCAACACGAATGTTTCAAAGTAGCGTTGTCTGGTAGCATAGAATAAAAGAACTGCACAAAATCTAGTGAGAGAGATTATGTAGTGAAAAGGACAGAACATGCCAAGGTTGAATTAAGTTCTCACAGAATCACAGAAAACCTGCTAAAACAAATGATTCTTTTCCTTCCCCTCAACGAATAGTCTGCCTCTCTTTCTGTGCTTTTTCCAATGGACAGAAAAATTAGTGAAATCCTCTCCACTCTGCAACTGTCCTTTACATGTTGAAATACTGCTGTTCCTTCTTTACTGGAAAAAACAGTTCCACCTTACTCAGTTCTTCCTCATAGGTAGTTTTGCTGTGTATGTCTCCATTTGTTCTCGTGGCTCTCTTCCAGACTCTTTCCTGCAAGTTCATATCTCATTCATGCTTTTGAGATTTCACCTATACCTCACCAAGAGGTTGAAGGGCTACTTCATATATTCTAAGTACTTTATATATTCTGGCTTAGTTTTTATTTGCTCTAGTTTTAATACCAGGAAAGAGAAGTGAGTGCTTTTGCAAATAAAACATATTTATTCATTCAAATTCAGACTAAGAGGGGGGAAATGGGCTAGATCTGCGTTGCTACTTGGCTTAACAGGAGCTAGGAATAAGGAATTATTTCCTCCCACAGAAGCAATGTAAGAGGAGAACCAGGAAAAAAAGATGAAAGAGCAGCAAAGTAGAATTGAGATCCTCAAAGCTAAAGGCAAGAGAAAGATCAAGCAGTTTTAGATTAAGAAGGTTGTGCCTTGCTGTCAGAGCTACAATTCAGCTGTTTCCTCTAACATGAGATCCATATGCATCATACAGCTGTTTTCGTAATTCAGACAGGGTGTTTCTAGCTTGGATTAGGAGGTAACAGAGACATGCAGTTCCCATCTATATCAATAGATGGGCTGTACTGTGACTGCTTGTATTCAGATCAGGCAGACTGGATGCAGTCTCTAAACTATTTAGAGTTAAACCATTTAACTGTGCGATGATTAATGAACTTGTTTTGGCTGGGTTGATGTGGAAAGAAGCAGAAAGCAGAGTGAGAACTGACAAGGGAGGTGAAGAAGACCAAGGGAGCAAAGTGATCAAAGGGATTTTTTTTTTCCCATTTACATCAGGTATATTCACTTTGCCATAACATGTACTTGCATTTTAGCTGAAAAGGGGACCCTGTATTATCCATGATGCAACTTTAGCAAAGTTCTCCAAATGTTATGCTTCAGGGTCACTGTGGTTACTTTTGTCCAGCACATTCTTTCCAAGGGTTTACTGTGGCAGCATATTTTGCTGATTTCCTTCCAAGCAGTTTCTCAGCAATATGAAGAAAGTATTAAAACTTAAAATGTACAGGAGCACAGGTGGAGCAAATAAATCTCTCCATACAACCATAAAGTGCTGATCTGTGACAATTGAGGCTTTGAGCACTGAAAACTTTTAATGCCCTTACTTCTAATCTAGTGCAGTGCTTCTGTGACAAGGGAACTCTTAAATCTGCAACTTCGACAAGTTGTACTGAGGCATTGGAGAGACTTTTGTAAAGAAGGATCTCAGACAATTTTTTTTCTTCACCCTGGTTATTGAGCTACTGAATTCTGAAATTAATTGTCTGTGTGTCCAGTGATATGATACTTTTCAGACAATGGATAATTACCTTTGCAGAAAGAGCAGAGCACAACATTATCCTTTTGCTCCCATGCAGCATTATTTCTAAGTAGATTTGTAGAAGACTAAAGCCATCCCCAGGAATACAGCGAAATGCACTAAAATGGGTCACCCATGGAACTGCTGACTGTCCTGCTTCTGGCACTGTGGCACTGTGAAAAATTCCTTGAGGGAATATTTACACGAGATTAATTGATAACCATTCAATCAATATGCATTTAATATTGTTCTTCATGAAGAGAGACAGGGTATTCACTCAAAAGAAGAATGTTTCTTCTAAATCAACAGAAACTGTAAATTGGACCAGCTATTATCCTGTTGGACTCCTACAGCAGCTGTGCTGGAAGTGAGGCTGGGAGGAGTTTCTGAGCAGCACTTAGGTGGTAAGAATAGGCTCCAAGGTTGTGTCTTGAAGTATCACACTGCAGTTGTTACAGTAGCAGCAACTCACATGAAAAGCTGTTTGGGCACACCATTCAACTGTCTCCTCAGACACAGATCCTGGCTGAAGTATAGAGGATCACTGGGGTTTTTTCCCACACACCCTGTGCAACACAAAAAAGCAGTCGGCCCTGTGCTTCCTCAGACCTCCCACCCCTCACCTTGATATCTTCTCTAAATATCCCTGTCCAACATGATAACTGGGGATATATGATTTGGTGGTTATAAACCAGTTTGATTTGGTGGTTATAAACCAGTTTGCAACTGTGCCAAATTGAAAGCACCAGCGTGCAGAGGGCTGCAAGATCTGATCAAAGGGGTAAAGATTGTTTTTTCTATCCTCTTAGCTTGGCATGTGAAGCTGTTTCTTAAAGAATTTAAACTATGTAATTGAGGTTCTTTGCTTTGTTTTATATTTTTTATTGAAACAGGACTAATATGGAAATTTGAAGATCTGAGTAGTCCCTTCTGAAAGTTCCTAACATTGCTATCAGTATCATTCCTTTTTATAAACAGAACTGTTACAGTTCTAAGAAATAAAGTATTCAAAGAATGCACTCATAAAAGATTACACATACAATGGAATTTTTTAGCCTCAATGGGAACAGAAGGCTTTGTGAGAACTGTTTGTGTGCAATGAACATAATGTTGAAATCGGTTTTAAAGACATTGCTAATGAAACAACACCCTTAGAATAACGGGCTACAAGGCATGCGTCTTACAGATGCACAGCATGTCAGTTCAAGGCCCCAGGGGTTTAGACTGTGAAACAACTGTTCCACAAGAACCAAGCTAGAAGGGGAGGGGAGCTGGGAACCAGCCTGAAATGCAGCTTGGAGTGATGTGAGATTGATTCCCTTAGCTCATGTTTTCTGTAGTTTTATCATATGATTTGGCAATTACTCAGAGACGGTGTTAAGTACATCACATGGGAGTGTTACAGAGATACTCCTGAGACTTGGCTGAGTGACAGACCTCACAGAAAAGTTATTATGTGACAATTCCTACCTGTTCCACTCTTGCAGTCCAGCTTTTGTTTCTGTTGCAGTTTGCAGCCTGTTTCTTTAATCATGTAATTGATTGGACCACACCTTCAGGGGTTTCCTTTACCGGAGCATGACTAGTGACACTGTCCCTGCTCGGATTTTCCTGAATGGGGAGGCTGGGAGTTACCATTCAGCTGTATCCTCCCTTCACAAACATTATCTGCTGCTATAAATCCTCCAGGAAGATACCCTTCACAGCTCAACCCTAGCTCAAGGTTAACAATGTAGCTTAGGATGACTTGGTCATCTGAAAGATTTGGCGAATGGCTCGAATGGCTATGTACATTCTAGCCTGTGAGCTGCTTCCAAATAATTTTCTCAGAGAGCTGTGAAAGTTTGTTGAGTCTGCTATATGATTTATTGCCGGACAAAATGGGTTCTTGGTGTTTGACTGGATAGCTCTCAAGCTTAAAATGAATTCAGGAAGAGTATGCAAGCGTTTCCACTGCAGATAGAGCTCACAATCACCTGCAAAACGTTGCCATTGCAAACATTCTTTTGCATGTGCATTTGTTCCTATGAACTTTCGTGAGTTACAAGAAAAGCGAAACATGCACAAAACTCAGTACATTTAGTAGTTCCTTATTCAAGTGACTATTTAGATCAACTGTTGCACAATAGTTGTCTAGAACTGCATGGAGATGAATATCTCTGGTATGAATTAATCTTTGGAATTTCCACTGCTTAGCAGTTAACCCCCTAGAAAATAAGCCATTGAGAAATACTACATCTAGCTAGACCTTTCTGTGGTCTTTTTCTTTTTTTTAAATGATGTTTTTGACTAACTATCACTGTGTCTGGTGAACACATTCAGACCGGGGACACCAGAAAAAAAAAAAAAAAAAAAAAAAAAAAAAAAAAAAAGGAAAAAAAAAAAAAAAAATTTAAAAG
>VWZE01021571.1:420834-443897 GCA_013396675.1 Eubucco bourcierii
ACTGAGAGAGTCATTGGCTGCTGGAATGGGCTGCCCAGGGAGGTGGTGGAGTCACCGTCCCTGGAGGTATTCAAGGTGGGTTTGGACGTGGCACTTGGTGCCATGGTCTAGTCTTGAGGTCTGTGGTGATGGGTTGGACTTGATGATCTTTGAGGTCTCTTCCAACCCTGATGATACTGTGATATTGTGAAAAATGTTTGTTTATCAGAAATTAAATTATTACCTTATGATAGTTTTAAAAATTATTTGCTTCCTTTCTGTACTCCGAGAAAGACTATCAATACACAGTGATTTTTACCATTCAGCTTGCCTTTAATCCTTTAATCAAAGTACCATGTAAGAACAGATGTGATCCTGATCAAATTATTTGGACAACAGTAATTTCTCTAATGGGTGACCAAACAAGCTCTTGTTTCCATAGGATTTTTATAATGAGAATGAAGGAGACAATGACGGTTTTCAGTTAAAGATACTTACTGAAACTTACTGAGGTTCTTCTTTCAGATACTCCTAACTTGCACAGCTTTCAAGCAGAATTGTTATGTTCTTGCTTATAAACAAGTGAAAAGTGTACCAGGAAACTTTCAGCAGAATATGTCCATCTTTTTTAAGTTACACTGGTGCAAACAGAAACCACATCCACAATGAAGAATGTCTCTGCTTGTGATACCAAAAAACATAAATGTGCATGTGCCTATCTTAGCAGCCAAGCTGCATATGCTATCATTTGCCTTTTTTTTTTTTTTTTTTTTTTCCCTTGTGGCACTGAGTCCTAAACTTTGAAGAGAAGGTTTTAGAATTATGTCCCCTTGCCTACAACTTTCAGTACTTTATTATTTGCAATCAGAGTCGAAGATACTATGGTTTAGCCGCATCTCTATGCTTATTGTTTTACCTGGGCATGGTTGGAAAATTGCAAAAGGGAAGGAAAAATATAGCTCTTTTATAATATATCCCCTACCTCTCACATGCTTTGTTGTTGGTATTCCTTCTGTAATATTTACCTCTGATTTTCAGAGTGCAGACAAATGGTTTTTGTGTTGCAAATTCTTTGATATTCTGACATGTTTTCACAAGCACTTTTGGAATAGGAGTTGAGATGCTGCTGCTGCTGTACTCACTTAGGAGGGTTAGAAGAACAAGTGTTAACATCACAGAACTGTCAGGTTTGGAAGGGACCTTAAGGATCATCTACTTCCACTCCCCTTGCCATGGGCAAGGACACTTTCCAGTAGATCAGATTGCCCAAAGCCACATCCAGCCTCGCCTTAAAAACCTCCAGGGATATGGCCTCCAGCCCTCCAAGGGCAACCTGTTCCAGCGTCTTACCACCTTCATGGTGAAGTATTTCTCTTCTCCAAACTGAGCAACCCAAACTATCTCAGCCTGTACTCACAGGAGAGGAGCTCCTGCCCTCAGATCATCCTTGTGGCCCTTCTCTGGACATGTTTCAGCTCGTCCATATCTTTCTTGTAATAGAGGCTCCAAAACTGGACACAGTACTCCAGGTGGGGTCTCATGAGAATGGTGTAGAGTGGGAGAATCACCTCCCTCGACCTGCTGGCCACACTTACCTTGATGCAGCCCAGGATTCAGTTGCCCTTCTGGGCTGCAGGTGTACACTGGCAGCTCATGTTGAGCTTCTCATCAACCAGCACCCCCAAGTCCTTTTCTTCAGGGCTGCTCTCAAGCCAGTCACTGCCCAGCCTATATTGATGCTTGGGATTGCACCAACCCCTGCAGGACCATGATCTTGTTGAATCTCATGAGGTTGGCATGGGCCCACCTCTCCAGCCTCTGGATGCTATCCATTTCCTCCACCATGTCAGCCACACCACACAGTTTGATGTCATTGGCAAACTTGCTGAAGTTGCACTCAATGCGACTGTCCATGTCTCCGATGAAGATGTTGAATAAGACCAGTCCCAGTATTGATCCTTGAGGGACTCCACTTATCATTGGCCTCCACCTGGACCCATTGACAGCCACTCTTTGGGTGTGACTGTCAAGCCATTTCTTTATTCACTGAGTGGTCCATCCATCAATCCCATATTTTACCAACTTGGAGACCATGATGTTGTGTGAGATGGTGTTGAAGGCTTTGCTCAGGTCCAGATAAAGACACCATCTGCTCTCCCCTTATTTATTGATGTTGTGACCTTGTCATAGGCCAGCAGGTTTGTCAGGCATGATTTGCCCTTGGTGAAGCCATGCTAATTGTACCAAATCACCTCTTCATTATTCTTCTGCCTCAGCAGTGCCTCCAGGAGGATCTGCTCCATGATCTTACCAGGCACTGAGGCGAGACTGACTGACCTGTAGTTCCCTGGATCATCCTTCTTTCTGTTTTTGAAAATGGGGGTTATGTTTCCCCTTTTCCAGTCAGTGGAGGCTTCACTGGACTGCTGTGACTTTTGGAATATAATAGCTAAAACCTTCCAGGTTCTGTTTCACACTTGGTTACCACCTGGCCATAGAAATACTTCCATAACAGTAATGAATAAACATCCCTTTTGGCATTCTCCCGTTTCACAGGGGGGAGAACTGAAGTTCAGGAAAGAATATGGGTTCACAGGAATAGGGGTCAAGGAGGAATCGGTATCTGAAACAGGATGTGGCTCCACCATAAGCTAAGTTTTAGCTCCCACATAAAAGCAACATTTTAATGCCTGTATATAAGTAAATTGCTATTTCTTTACCTCCATGCAAATTAGTTTGTCAGTCTCTGATTTCTTACCTGAAAATGAAAAAAAAAACCAACAACCAACCAACCAAACAAAAAACCCACAAAAAACAAACAACAAAAAAACCCAGAAAGTGATTGGAAGGGTTGAAAATTTGTTCAATATAAAACTCTTCCTTTGCTTATTTGTCCTTTTCTTTGTTGACTCTATGAAGATGTCAAAGGAAGACACTGTGGTAAATTTTAAGTTAAGGCATTATACAACTTAAAGTTTAAATGCAGTCACTTTCAGTACAGCCCATGTATTTTTCATGTGTGAGTCTGTCCTCAAGTTTCAAAAAAAACCCAAAACATATGCAAGCCAAATTTCAAGATTTTTTTAAATGGAGCTTTCAGATTGAGAAACTTCTTTAACATTTCCAGCGACTTAGAAAGCCATGCTTTTGAAAGTTTTTATGTAAGTTCCTCACGTACTGACATTATTAAAGCTGTTAATCATTTCTTTACTTTCTGGTCTGAATTAGCACGCTGCCCTCTCAGACCCCACAGATTACTAACTGCTCAGCTACAAGGTGACTCCCTTGAACATTTATTCTATTACTCTATTTTCCTGCTGCTGTCAGAAAAAGAAAATGCACTTAAAAATCTTTTTTTAGTGTACTGTCTCTGCAGGTCTGGTTAGTGTGCCCATGGCTTTGCAGGAGATGAAGCAGGAACACTGCAGTGAGAAACTTGTTTCTGATCTGTTGCTCTGCTTCTTGTGAATTTAGCTGTGTATTGATTGTGTATATGCCAGCTTAGCAGCTCCATGAAAGATTTGGTATTGTGTATCATGGGAGAGCTTCATAGCCTGTCCCTGCTTCATTTTGGTTGTGCTGCATGTTTAATTTCATAAATAAACATTTATTCACAGAATGTAAATTTGGCTGAATCATTCTGCATATGTGAGTCATTTATTCTTGAACAGAGCAATGTTCCCTATTCAGTAACTTAAATATTATATAACCACTTCAAAACTTGTCCATTTGAGGAAAACTGAATCCACAATTTTCTTCTGGCCTCTTCATTTCTGTAGAAACCATTTCGATTGTAATTCCACTTTGAAACTCAGAAACATTAGCTCCATTTTGTTCAGGAGCACTTTAGGTTGTGTTTGTCAAAGGCATAGTGGGAAAAAAAAACGAAAAACATTTACTGCTTTTCACTTCTGTTGTCTCTTAGAGTTAACACTACTCTGAAAGAGGGACTCAAAATAAGTTGTACCACGTACATGAAAACTATTTGCTACATTTTTAAACGTTTATAATACAGAAGGAAACTCACTGATAGAGGTGCAGTAAGTGTCTCTGAATCGCACTGGTAATACTGGTTTGGAAGCCCAGCCATTGTGGTGCTGTCAGAAACAGGTGAGAAAGTAAATACTTCACATAATTTGCATAGCAAAGGCTGTGTTTTCAAACTCTGAATAGTTGTGGTAAATTTTCGAGTCCCTGAATGCAGTAAACAGGGAGCTTTACAGAGACACTAGGGTCTGCTTTACTAAATTAACTGTTTGCAGATGTACATATTCGTAATTACTCATTTGCACACATGGGGATTCATATTACAACAAGAACAACCAGACAAAAAGCTGCAGTCCTAGGTTGTGCAGGGTCTTGCCTAGTGTAAAAGGAGAGAATTTGGTAGTTCAGTAGCAGAAGGATGATTCAGTCATGCAAGCAACAGTGACCTCTGAAGACAGTTTGTAGGGTAACAGTTTGTAGGGTAACAGTAGGAGGGATTTAAGTATCAGTGTTTACAGATGCATTTCCCCATTAATTCTTCTTACCTCTTGGAAGTAGTAGTTCGACCATGTGGCCAAAGTATTTTTGATGAACAATCATATTTCCTGTGTTTTCTACCTAGTTTGCCATCAGTTTTCTGCCTTTAGAGTACAAAAAGCTTGGTACATCAAAGGAGATGAGACATTGTTCCCTTCTGTATCCTTGCAAGTACCTTCCTCAGCATGTACAAGGCCTCTTGCCTTCATTCTTTTTTGAGTTTTCCCACGGAATAGCAGCTTGTCAGTCAGTTTGGGTTACCCAATAGATTCTCATTTCTTTCTGGTAAATGTTACTCTTCTATTGGCCCAGCAAATTTGTGAATGAGAGTGGATGAAGAGGCCAGTCTGTTTTATGCTAATCTGCTGTTGAATTCTAAAAATGGGGGCAAAACATAACATTAGAGAAACAGGATATTAAAATTACAACAGCTTTGTACATAGTTCACCTTTCCAAGGGCATAACTTTCCTCTTCCCAGGGTTCCTAATAGGTCAGCAGGTTCATGTTCCAGCCTTACTGTCCTGGTCTTGTACTAGTATTAATGCACATTAACAGTAAATCAGTGCATAGGGTACTGAAATTATCATGACAGCTGCAGATCTGTTACAGAGGAGAGGTTTTCTCTTTGCTTTGAGTCAAAAAAAAGTGAATGAAGAAAACAAAATGAGGTTTTATTGGCATTCACTCTCAAAAATAAATCAAAGTAGGGGAAGGTGTAAGTACTTCTCTAGGAATGGTTTGCAATTGCTTAAGTCTGTGATCTGCCTCCCTGCTATCTTTCATGCTGAGCATGGGATTTAAAGGATTTAGGTGATTAAAGATTTAGCCAGTTTGAGGCTTAAAGGGATTTTGTGCATTTAAGTTGTCTCTGGACACTTTGGGCTAACCTGTTGTGCTAATTTTTTCAGATCCTAGTAGTAGAAAGCTGGAATGTAGCATCTGCTGTACACTAAACTATATGTCTGCTGGGCTCAGAAAAGCACAGTAGGCCAGATTCATGTCTAATGTGACTAGGCTCTATGATCCTGAAAATAGAGTGTGGTTTGATCCAAAGTGAGAGATACTGGTTTAATTTTCCATCTGCAAAGGAGTTTCACTGTTCTATGTACATTTCTTCACTGAGCCTTCCTCAGCCTGAGCACTCAGAAAGGGGTAATTCTTCAGGGGTTCTTCAGAAAAGGGTGATTCACCCTCTCCTTTCACAGGATATTTCTTTGCAAACTCGCAAGTCTCTCAAGAGCTCCCTCTGTTCTCTCCTACTTTACCCTTGCAGATCTTGGCGCTCTGCTAGCTGTTCTTCCTGGCCAAAACGTTGTGTGTGCCTCCTAGCAGGGCCATTTAGCACTGCTGTTGAGTCAGTCAAAACACTGAATATAAAACAGGTGCTGCTCCTGCTCCTTGTTACACAAGCTGTGCTTCCTGCCTCCTCACTGCCCAGCAGAACTTGTAGTGCAGCTCCTGCAGAAGGAAAACATCCAACAGGAAAAAAAAAAAAGAAAAAAAAGTCCATTATCAACTTAGGACCTTAAAGATTCTCTTTAAGGTATTTAGCTGTCCCAAAGTCCAGCTTATTTGGTCCTCTGCTGCTTGACTTATATACCTTCTCTTCCTTGAGCCTGATCCAGTTTTGTGTGATCAGCCTTAGGAGGCAGGAGTTGGTAAGGAATTGGAAAATGTTTTATGTTCTACCACCAAGTTATTTTGTGATTTTTCCAGAAATGATGCAGTCTCTACTCCTAAAACAGTGCAATACAGTATTACAATGTGTGCACTGTATATTGTTGTACACAGTAGTACTGAGAGTAGCATCCTACTTTTGAAAATGTGATCTGTCACTCGGCAGAAACTTGATACTTTGCAAAGACAAACGTTTTTTGAAAAAAAACTTCATGTTATTGTAAGCAAGGTGGTTTATATGTCTTAAAAAATAGGAATCAAAGGCAAAAGAAATCTACAAGGTCTTCACTGATTGAGAGGGCAGAGGTTTGTGACTGGAGTTATTCAGTATACTGAAGAACTGGAAGCCTTCTGCAAGTGAAACTGTGCAAAATAATAAACCTTAAGCCCCCACAGCAATCTCAGGAAGGGACTACTCCATCTGCTGAGCCTAGTGAAGGGACAAAGCTACCACAAGCATCCTCTGTGTAAGGAAGGGAGAACAAAACTGTAGTGAAGCTCAAGGAAGGTTCCAAAAGACAAGGTGAAGATGCTGAGGCTAGAAGAGCCATGTAGAGTGGATTATGTCAGATGATGGGTAGCAAAGAGAAAGGATACTGTGAGATTTTGAATCAAGCATATGAATACTATTTGTAGGAGAACTGCAGAGAGGGAGGACACTCTGCAAGATGTCCAGCCATGGAATTGGGAACATCTGACTTTTACTGCTGGCTGTGTGACCATGACAGAATCTTCTCCTTGAATCTAAATTATTCAACTTCAATCTGGGAGCTTGTCTCAGAGACAGTATTCATATTGTTTTGGTATTTGGTGGGTAAGATGCAAGAAAGAAATACTCAGTGAAACTCAGCAAAAGCCTCAGTGAATTTGAGAACTATACTGGCAGACAGGTAAGTACTGTTCTGTCACTGACAATGTATTTTTTCATGCAAAAGCAATTGATTGTAGTTACTCTGTAGTGTTCTTTTATCAACTGTAGTAATTTTAAAGTTACTATAAGCATTCACAGCTCAGATTCTGTTAAATAATTTCTGAACTTTGCAGTGTTTTTAATGTCTTCCATTGTGTCAGGTGGGGCAGGCACTCTTTAAAAATCAAAGCTTTCACTGTACCATTTCTCCTGCCAACATCTCTGAATGCTGAATGAGCTAAATTTCATATTTAGGAGCCAGAATAAATAGTCCTGCCACTTACCACTCAGTGTTAGTCTGATTCCACTCTAAGCTACAGTAAAGATGTTCCTGGAAAAGAAATCACTGCCTATGATAATCTTTCAGAATGTATTAGAAAGCTGGATGTATTCTGACCATTAGGGATATAGAATTTAAGTGAAAGTAGACCAGGAAAGTTTCTGTAGTATGTGGGGAGTATTTATTTCAGGTAATATGAACTGTCATAAGATACAATTAATCTATATCTTTTTATAGGCTTTTTATATAGTCAATAGATCAATAGTTCCAGAGGGCAGTTATTCTGCTTTGGTGTGACATCTGTGGTGGGATCTGGTGAGTTGCCCTGAGCTGTCTGTCTACCTCTACCTTCACTGACTACAGAAGGAGCCTAATACAATCAACCAAACATGGAAGCCTAGCTGAGTTAAATGACTACAGTTCATAGAAACATAGAATCATAGAATCATAGAATGGTAAGGTTGGAAGGGACCTCAAGGATCATCTAGTTCCAACCCCCTGCCATAGGCAGGGACACCTCCCACTAGCACAGCTCACTCAAGGCCTCATCCAATCTGGCCTTGAACACCTCCAGGGAGGGAGCAGCCACAACCTCCCTGGGCAACCTGTTCCAGTGCCTCACCACCCTTACTGTAAAGAACTTCCTCCTAACATCTAGTCTAAATCTCCCCTCTGCCAGTTTAAGCCCATTGCCCCTTGTCCTGTCATTGCAGGACCTTGTAAATAATCCTTCCCCAGCCTTCCTGTAGGCCCCCTTCAGATACTGGAAGGCTACTATCAGGTCCCCTCGAAGCCTTCTCTTCTCCAGGCTGAAGAGCCCCAACTCTCTCAGCCTGTCCTCATAGGAGAGCTGCTCCAGCCCTCTGATCATCTTTGTGGCCCTCCTCTGGACCCGCTCCAACACTTCCATGTCCTTCCTGTGCTGAGGGCTCCAGAACTGCACACAGTACTCCAGGTGGGGTCTGACGAGAGCAAAGTGGCAGAATCACCTCCCTTGCCCTGCTGGCCACGCTTCTCTTGATGCAACCCTGGACTCTGTTGGCTGTCTGGGCTGCATGTGCACACTGCAGGCTCATGTTGAGCTTTTCATCAACCCAGACTCCAAGGTCCTTTTCCTCAGGGCTGCTCTCCAACCATTCACCACTCAGCCTGGATTTGTGCTTGGGATTGTGCCTACCCAGGTGCAGGACCTTACACTTGGCCTTGTTGAATTTCATGAGGTTGGCCTGGGCCCACCTCTGCAGCCTGTCCAGGTCCCTCTGGATGGATCCCTGCCCTCTAGCCAGTTGACTGTGCCACACAGCTTGGTGTCATCTGCAAACTTGCTGAGGGTGCACTGATTCCTCTGTCCATGTCACTGACAAATTCAAGTAAAGGCATATGTTTAATACTGTGGATGAAAGAAAAAGGAAAAGAGGAACAGGTGTGGAAAGGGGAAATGGACCATTTAAGTCTGTCCACACCACAGGCTCCAGTATTTTTACCCTGTTATTTTTTTCACATTGCATATTCAGTGATAAATGAAAACTGTAGATTTCCTTGCTAAGAGAATAATATCAAGCTGTATCATAGCTAGTCCTAGACACATAAATATAGCTTGGTCCTCTAGGTTTCCTTTGCACCCTCTCTAAAAATTGCATATTTTGTACCCTCCCTAAAAATTTCTAGATTGAACAAACCCCAACTTATTAGACAGCATCTGCCAGCTGAAAAACAGGGGGAAATGCTGAAGATGCAGACAGCATGGGGTGTTTCTTTCACAGAACTGGGAGAAATGGCATTGAATTATTCAGTCATTTTATTTTCAGTAGAGATGACATAATATGACAAGTTCACCAGTCCCAGTTTCATCCTTCAAAATTGCATCAGGTCATGATTGAATGCTACATCAGGGACAGCAAGAGGTACCAGTCCAAAGATGGGAAACAGTAAAGGTTTCAGAAGACTTGGGTTTAATGTGTGTGTGGTGGGTTTAAAGAGCCGACAGAGTAAAGCTCTCAAATGAATTGGAGAAAAAAAAAGAATTGTATTTGGAGAGAGTGTTACAGACAGAAATCACAAAGCAGATACAGAATCCTTAAGTGAACGCCCTGAATTTTCCCCCAACCCAAAACTTAATCTATCATCCCCAGTGCTCCAATCCTCCCCTCCCCCATGCCTCTGCCATCCAAGAAGCCTGAACACAGTCTCTGGAGGGCCCAAACCAGGTCTATCCTTGCATGTTTGTCCTGATAACGCAGCTCCTGCCTGGCACAAGGCTGGAGGGGGAGGAAAGGAGAACAAGCTGCCTTGCCTTGAGCTTATGAAGAGATAGCAGAATTATGGGATTGAATAACAATCTTCCAGTCCCTAGAGGACTCTTTTTAACATTATAGTTCCCAACCTGGGACAGTATGTAAAACAGGCACTTCCAAAGAAGGCTCAAGGGTAGGATTTAAAGATAAAAGAAAACTAGCAAGATCTGCCTTAGAAACTATGCTTTGTCTAACAGAGTAGTTAGACAAAGAGGAGCTTGAAGGAATGACTAAAGATTTCATAGTGCTTACCATGCAAAGCAGAGAGTGAGGCAATGGTTTGTTCATGTGTAGATAATACTCTTAGTGGCTGACTGAAGTGGTATCTGGTGAGTCCTCCAGACATAATCATTACCTCAGGGACAGCAACCTACAATAACTCATTTATAATCATCACCCATTTATAAAGGGAGGACTTGGGAGTTTACTAAACAGTGGAGATTCAATTGAAACTCAGAAGAGTTACCCAGAATTTGTGTTCATTGCACTTAGTGATAGAGGGGAGGCAAATGAGGATTCAAACACAGTGGAAGTTCTGAAACTGCAGAAAATTTCCTCATCTGAGATCTGGAGTCTCAATATTCATCAACAATTACCTGTGAAATGCACTAACTTCTCTGGGTTGTTTTGTTTTGTTTCTCCATCAAAAGGAGGTCTGAGCAGAAATGCAAATACTTGTTTTCCTGTGGATAATTGATGTTTATAAAACTATACAGCTATACACTAACATAAGTTATTATTTTATTGTTGCATGTTAGTTATCTTAAGGTTAAGGTTGCCTTAAGGTTTTGGGGGGAACAACCTAAATGTGGTGGTCTTCCCCTGCTCTCCTCCCTTCTCCCTTGTTTATCTAGAATCTAGACAAGCACTTTTTATTACAGGATATTCAAATGCCAACTATCATGTTTTGTTGTGTAGCCATCCTTGAATAGTTGTCCTGGAAAAAACTTTCTAACAATGGGCAAAATGTCCATTACATTTCTTTCTCATACACATAACTCTGAAGTGTGTCTCCGTTGTTTTTTGTTGTTTTGTGTTGTGTGTGTGGGGTGGTTTTTTGGTTGTTTGATTTTTGGTTGGTTGGTTGGTTGGTTGGTTGAATTTAAAATGTCCTCAAGCATGGAAGACCTTGGCCAAAAAAAGACTAATATTTTATAAAGTTAAAGCATTAGAATGGAAATTGCTCAATAATTTATTTTAAGACATTAATGATGTAAACTATAACATGTCACTATCACAGATGTGCACTATCTGTCTTTCCCCACATCTGTCTTCTCATAATAAGACCTTGCTTTTTGTTGCTTTATAACTTTGTCAGACTTGCAGTTTGGGCTGAAAATTTCCATGTCAAGTGTCTGCCCGAGGCTGATTATTTTGGAAAACTCAGTTCAACCATTTCCAAAAATAAGACTAGAGGAAAATATGTTGGTTCTGACCATGTCTAAAAGGCTGTGGCAAACATTTCTTTGAAAAGCCGTAGATGAACTCCAGTGCCTTAAGGCACAAATGTAGCATTTCTGGGGATGGTGAGGCTGAAAGCAGAAAGGAAAATCTTCATGTCAGTATTAAAACTTCTGTTCTACTCAATACCAAGTATATATGGTGAAGTTATAAGAACATATTCAGCATGAGCTCCAAAAAGACCTACCTGAATGTAACAGTTTAATATCCCTCAGTTCTACCTCTGTACAGGCCATTTTGCACTTCGGGGTTTGGCAAGACCTTCTTTGCAACTACAACTACAGATGTGTGCTGTGCCTGATCTAGTTAAGGGCAAAGAAAACAAAGAGTTGAACCTTTATGGGGACAAGAGGGAAAAGATTTAGAACAAAGAAAAGTAGGGTAGAGAGAACAGAACTGGTTGAGCTTGTGACTCAGACAAGGGCAGAAAGACAGATGTGGACAAGAGACCCATTATCCAACAATTATGGGGAATATGAAGGAAAACTTTATCACTAGTGGAGAAGGAGACTGGAACAGAATTGCTAGTAAAGAGGAGGCAGATCTGGTAGTAGGATGTTCTTTGTGATATGAACTGGGATTGCTGAGGAAAGAAAATAAAGCTAATGGAGATAAGAAGGGGGAAAGACACTAAAAGTGGAGTCCATGACAGTAGATGGGAGTAGATAGAAAGCTGAACAAGAAGACAAATGCAAATGATACTCAGATACAGAGCTGGAATAAAGGAATTATCCGTGCCTAGCCAAGGAGATAGGAATAAGGAAAGATCTAAAGAAATAAAACTGTGACTTCCTGAACCAGTAAATGGGTGCCAGGTTTGGAGTTCTGAGGAATGGACTAATAAAGGAAGAGAAATTCTGAAGACCTGGCCCTAGACATAAGCAAAATACTTAGGAGAGCAAAGGCCATTTGTTTGCTACTTATTTTGTCTGTGCCTGAGCCCTGAAGGCTTCTGAGGATGAAAAAGGATGTGAGATATGCAAGACAGCATGTTTTCCTCTAAAATCTTTAATCTCTTGTAGTTTCTGCAGCAGGATGTCCTACTCTTCCCAAACCAGCTCTGAACAAGCACCAGCATTATCCCTATTGTGGAAACAGGCAGATTTTGTGAGACCCCTTAGCACATTTTCCTCTTTTCTGTGGGTTTGGCTACCTGGACTCAGCATCTGTGGACACTGCTTTTTGCTAGTGCAGTATCCACAGCTAGCCTTGAATCAGAGGCCTTGATGAAGTCTTGCCTGCTTTCCTCAGGAACTGCTTTTAAGCTGAGGGGTTTACCTCTGATTCTTGTCTGAGCTGCGCTGCAGCTGTGTCTGTGCCTGACCGTAGCTCTTACTCATCCACACCTGCAGACTTGACATTGTGGTTTGACCTCAGAGCTGCCTCATGAGCATGGACCTTGGCTACCATCCCAAAACCTGTTCTTCTCGAGTTTGCTGCAGACTGCACACTTTCTTAGGGAGGGCACTATGCCTGCTTGCCTTTCTATTTTCTCCTCAGCACCTGGCTCCCTTTCCTTTATGAAGCAGCACTGCTCTTGTAATTCTGAGTTCTGAGAAATCTTCAGATGGTCCTGGACATCATGGGGCAGAGGGGGTGTGTGTTAGAGGAAGTAGGACTTACATAAATACATTCCAGGAAGACAGGCCTGGACATAGGGTCTTGGAAAGCCTGACATCTGGAGTCTCAATATTCATCTGCTGTCAACAATTACCTGTGAAATACACTAATTTTTCTGGGTTGTTTTGTTTTGGTTTTCCATCAAAAGGAGGTCTGAGCAGAAATGCAAATACTTGTTTTCCTGTGGATAATTAATGTTTATAAAACTATACAGGTATACAATAATGTAATTATTTTATTGTTGCATGTTAGTTATCCCCAATAGGAAAGGTGCTGCTCAGATATCTATGGAACAACACCTGTGAACTAAAATTATAAAAAATACACCAGCTTAAATAGGGTAGGAGTGTGAATCTCTGAGGAAAGTGAAACTGTAAGTAAAGTCTTAATACAGCATATACCAACCCAGTACCTAAAGCTCACACATGAGATTGGAGCCCAGTATGCTAAGAGCTGTGTATTCTTGCCTGTGGAAATATAATCTCAGTAAGTAAAAGACAAGAGGGAAAAGGATGACTGGGAGATGCAAAGGAGGGCCGCAAAGATGATCAGAGGTCTGGAGCAGCTCTGCTATGAGGACAGGCTGAGAGAGTTGGGGCTCTGCAGCCTGGAGAAGAGAAGGCTTCCAGGAGACCTGATAGTAGCCTTCCAGTATCTGAAGGGGGCCTACAGGACGGCTGGGGAGAGACTATTTACAAAGTCTTGTAATGACAGGACAAGGGGCAATGGGTTTAAACTGGCAGAGGGGAGATTTAGACTGGATGTTAGGAGGAAGTTCTTTCCAGTGAGGGTGGTGAGGCACTGGAACAGGTTGCCCAGGGAGGTTGTGGCTGCTCCCTCCCTGGAGGTGTTCAAGGCCAGGTTGGACGAGGCCTTGAGTGAGCTGTACTAGTGGGAGGTGTCCCTGCCTATGGCAGGGGGTTGGACCTAGATGATCCTTGAGGTGCCTTCCAACCTTACCATTCTATGATTCTATGACATTAGAAATTATCCAGATCAAGCCAGCTAAAGTCCCAAATTCTAATTCAGGTTTTCCAACTCTAACATGGATCATACTAACAACAGCCAAAGACATGAAAAATGTCATAGTCTGAAATACTACCATTTCTAGGTGTTTTTTATATTTAAATCACTAGCTGTGATGGTTTGGGAGTTCCTTGACCCCCACACTTTGTAAAATGACCCATACTAGAACTCAGCCAGCTGGAAGTTAAGGACTGAAGCTCTGTTTACAGCTCAGCACAATGTACAAGCAGAGATAGACACTATAGACAGGAATAGTTACAGAAATAAACAAGTTTAAGGGAATACAGAAACACAACTCCCCTCCCAGAAATCAGAGACCCCAGGAGGGGCTCCCAACCACCCTTCCACCTTCTCCCCACCCCTGCACCTTACCCCAGGGTTTGCTTTATGCTCAAGGTGAGCTTGGAGGATCAGCCAGGGGGATTAGAAGAAAAGTGGTTAGTGAAGATTAATCAGCAGAGGAGCCAGAGCCAGAAGCTGCTAGACCGCCCCAGACACTGTGCTGTGTCCCCAGAGAGAGACAGACAGCAAATGCCTTATCTGTATTTATATTCTTTTCCAAAACAAATCTTAGCAAGCATGTGAGTGAAGTAGACATCACCATGTTTTCTTTTCACAGCCTATAGTGTAATTTTCTCTATTAAAATATTCTAATTAGCCACAAACCAGCACATTATCATATAGGGTAAACTGAGAGTCTATCTTCAGAGGAATGGGAAAAGTAAGCGTTTGGGGGTGTCTTTACAAATGAGATCAGGAGATCTATAAAAACATATGTTCTTTCATTGCTAGGTAACCCCTTTGGCTTGATTTCATTACCATAGTTTTATACCACTTGTAGTTGCAGCAGTAACACAAACAAAGAACTTGAATTAAACCTTGGCAAATCATTAAGGAGCATTCTGAATGTGGCTAAAATTAACCACCGTTCTGAACATGTACCCTACTATTTTAGGGGTAAAATAGTATATTTTTTATAAATATTTAACACATTGATGCTTACTTTACCACTGAAGCATGCTTTGCAAGTCCTGATCAAGAATTTTGAAATCACTACTGTATGTCAGCTTTCATAAGCTTGATTTTGATAGAAAGACAATACAATATTTGTCTCCAGTAAATATGAGTGTCCAAGGCATTAGTGTCTGGAGTGAATCCTAATACTGTTCTTTCATACCATAGTGAATGAAAATAATTTGCTTCTGGCAATATATTAGGTGATTGCTTTATGCAGTAACACAGTTTGTGCCAACAAGTGTGTAGCTAATTAAAAAAAGAAAAAACAAAACCCAACCAAGCAACAAACACACCTCTGCTATATCCTATTCTCTTGCTCAACCAACTTTGACATTCATCTGTTATTTAAATGCTGACAAAATAGATGCTGAGGCAGATAGGATGTATTTGACACTGTGTTTGTGACTAAAAGTTATGAAACTGTGCCCAGTTGTGGGCCCCTCAATTTAAGAAGGACATTGAGGTGCTTGAGCGTGTCCAGAGAAGGGCAACGAGGCTGGGGAGAGGCCTCGAGCACAGCCCTATGGAGAGAGGCTGAGGGAGCTGGGATTGTTTAGCCTGGAGAAGAGGAGGCTCAGGGGAGACCTTCTTGCTGTCTACAACTACCTGAAGGGTGGTTGTATCCAGGAGGAGGTTGCTTTCTTCTCTCAGGCAACCAGCACCAGAACAAGAGGACACAGTCTCAAGCTGTGCCAGGGGAAGTTTAGGCTGGAGGTGAGGAGAAAGTTCTTGACTGAGAGAGTCATTGGCTACTGGAATGGGCTGCCCAGGGAGGTGGTGGAGTCACCGTCCCTGGAGGTGTTCAAGGTGGGTTTGGACGTGGCACTTGGTGCCATGGTCTAGTCTTGAGGTCTGTGGTGATGGGTTGGACTTGATGATCTTTGAGGTCTCTTCCAACCCTGGTGATACTGTGATACTGTGATACTGTGAAACTGATGGAGTAGAGCAGTTTATAGCAGGTGGTGAATGTCATGAAAATCTTGATATGAATCTATATGAATGAATCTATATTCATAATATGAATCTATAATGAAAATCTTTGTAGGATGAAGAGAATATGAAGTTGTATGGGATGGAATACAGAGTTTATAAGTATAGGTGTGGAACATCCCTGGAACACCAGGAAACAATTGTACAGCTCATCCCAAATGAGTATGTATATATAATTGCATTTCAGTATCTGAAGGGGACCTACAGAAAGGCTGAGGAGTGACTGTTTAGAAGGGTTTGCAGTGATAGGATGAGGGACACTGGGTTTAAACTGGACAAGGCTACATTTAAATTGGACATTAGGAGAAAGTTCTTTACAATGAAAGTAGTGAAATACTGCAACAGGTTGCCCAGGATTGTGGTCGAGGCCACATCCCTGGAGCCATTCAAGGTCTGCTGCGATGGGGCCCTGGGCATCCTGTTCTAGTTGGAGGTGTCCCTAATGTTGAACAAGGTGACCTTGGAGGGGCCTTTTCAATTTGACTCATTCTGTGATTCTGTGAGTACCAGTGACTCATTATTTAAAACTTGAGATGATGTATTTATTTTATGTATGCTAATAAAATTGCTTCAGGAATGGGTTTTAAAAGTGTATTTCCAATTTAATCTAAAAAAAATACTAAGAAATAAAAAGAATAGCAGTGACATTACAATTCACAATTAGATTGGAGTTGGTACATTTACCACATTTTGAAGTATGTAGATTGGGACTGCTCAGTTTAGATGAAAAAAATTCTAAACATAAAGCTCCTACCTTCTGGAAAAATTAAAATCTAATTCATAGAATCATAGAATTGTTTCAGTTGGAAAAGATCTCTAAGTCCACCAAGCCCAACTGTCAACCTAAGATTACCAGGGCCATTAAACCATGTCCCAAAGTGCTATGTCCACACATTTCTTGAACATCTCCAAGGCTGGTGCAGTGCCTGGCTGAGGCCCAGGTTTACTGTGTTTGCCTGCAAGCATATGCACATAGAGAAGAGTGAAAAGGAGATTCTATTTCATTACAGCAGAGGTATCTGGGGTAACTCAAATGATTTAGGAAGATCCATGCATTTAAAACTGAATGACTAAATGAACAATATGGTCCATGCTCTCTGGAGTGTTTGGGGAAAAAAAAAAAGAAAGAAAAAAAGAGGGCAGTAAAATTCTCTCTTTTTTAAAGTTATTGAAATTATATAACATTTAATAATCCCTTCTTTATTTTCAGACTTACTTCTTAGGTCCAGGAATTATTTCTTTTTGGCAACAGCAAATCCATCATTCTCTAATTTCCCCACCTTGGAAATTGCCTTTTTTATTTTATAGTTGGCATCATCCTCAAAAAAAAAATAAAAAAAAAAATCAAACAAGCTGCTACTCAGTGAAAGAAAGGAAAAGAAACATTGAAGAAAGGAAAGAGAAAAAAAAAAATCTTCAAATCATGTTTAGCCCCATCTGGCCTTAGAAAAGTATGGAAATGGGTGATTGAGTACTGTTTCCAGGATGGGCTGCCTTTCAAGGGAAACAAAATCTGGATATTTCTATGTCTAGACCACAGGAAAAAAAAGTGCTTTGGTGCTAATTAACCCATCAAAAGCTTACAAACCCTGAGTGGTGCTTGGCAATATACATAGGGAAGTTAGCAGATTTAAGCTGCCAAAGGAAGTGTGGGAGGGTGCAGCCTGGGAGTCAGGAGATTTGTGTACTACTGCTTATTCTGTGTCTGGGTTGCTCCTTGATTTGAGTGTGTCAGAGGCCCAGCTTATCTCTGCCTCGTTTTTCTTCACAAACTGCGACGCTCCCCTCCCTCCAAAAGCTCTCTGATATTCAGAGAGGGGAAAATGCTATAAAGCAAGTACTAGATCTTGCTCTCTCCTACATGGTATATAATTTATCTGGATGTTGTCAAAGCAGAAACCACAGTCTCTAAGTCTGCGTGCTGTAGTCAGATGTTAAATAATCACTAAGTAAGCACTTCTCTAGAGCCAGCTATATTCCTGAGAGGTTATATGTATCTGAAAACATTGTATGCTGTGTTTGTCACACAGTGCAAATGCTCATAGAGGAAAATGTATGTTTCTAATGGAGGTTTACAGAGATATAGAATCATAGAATCATAGAANNNNAAACCCATTGCCCCTTGTCCTGGCATTGCAAGATCTTGTCAATAATCCCTCCCCAGCCTTCCTGTAGGCCCCCCTCAAATACTGGAAGGCTACTCTAAGGTCTCCTGGAAGCCTTCTCTTTTCCAGGCTGCAGAGCTCCAACTCTCTCAGCCTGTCCTCATAGCAGAGCTACTCCAGCCTTCTGAGCATCTTTGTGACCTCCCCTGGACCCGCTCCAACTCTTCCATGTCCTTCCTGTGCTGAGGGCTCCAGAACTGCACACAGTACTCCAGGTGGGGTCTGACAAGAGCAGAGTAAAGGGGTTGAATCCCCTCCCTTGCCCTGCTGGCCACACTGCTCTTGATGCAGCCCAGGACTCAGTTGCTGTCTGGGCTGCATGTGCACACTGCAGGCTCATGTTGAGCTTTTCATCAACCCAGACCCCAAGTCCTTTTCCTCAGGCCTGCTGATGGCCCATAGAAAAGTATTAATTATGTTTTAGGTCGATTTTTTGAATGTCTAAAGCATGTGTACCATGAGTATGGCCTTAAAAATTAGTTTCAGTATGGATGGAAATCTCTGCAACCACCTGCCATTCTGGTCCTGCTGCTCGTGAATAGAGTGGAAATCATTCCCATATGACATTTTTTTTTGTTAGATACCCACTAGAAGACAGAAAAGACCACATTAGTTGCATCAAAGAAAAATAAGATCAAAATTCAGGCCTGCCTGGTTCTGGGAGATAAAATGGTCATCTAGAATCTGAGTTTTACCTTCTGCTCCCATGTCAGCTCCCTCTAATGCCTGAGTTGGCAACCCTCCCACTCCTCTATACCCACAACTAACAACTCAGGCCTAACTGTACTAGTTTCACTGTCTGCTTTACTTCCATTCCCATTTGGAAACACACGTTCCTTCTCTGTTTACATGCCACCTATTTCCTGGATTGGATTGAACTGTCACAAACTGGGGATTTCAGAAAATGCTAAGGATGGAATAGAAGTTGGTGAAGGCTTTTTCGGTGATGGCTGTGAGGAACTCTGTCTTGTGGTATTAAAACATGTATAAACCTTCTGTAACACAGCAAGTGGATTCCAGGGGTTCAGCCTGGAAAAGAGGAGGCTCAGGAAAGTCCTAATAGCAGCCTTCCAGTACCTGAAGGGGGCCTGCAAGAAGGCTGGAGAGAGACTGTTTACAAAGGCCTGCAGTGATAGGACAAGGGACAATGGCTTCAGACTAGGGAAGGGTAGATTTAGAATGGATGTTAAGAGATAGGCTCTTTACTGTGATGGTAGTGGAACACTGGGACAAATTGCCCAGGGAGGTGGTTGAGGCCTCAATCCTGGAGATATTCAAGGTGAGGCTCAACAGGACTCTGGGCAACCTGATCTAGTTGAGGATGGTCCTGCTGACTGCAGGGGGGTTGGACTAGATGACCTTTGAAGATCCCTTCCAACCCAGACCATTCTATGATTCTGTAATTCTGAGGTAATTAATGTATACTCAAAGAAGGGATTTGGGAGGGAAGAGTCAGCATCTCTCTATCAGCTAGAGAACAGCTGTGTAGGATGAGAATGTTCCTGTCCCTCTGGAAGGACTGTTGTCCCTACAGGACAGCACTGAGGTGGCAGTGTTACTTGCTTGTCAGAACTGGCAGGAAAAGGAGTAAGAGGTGGGGACTATGGATTAGAGCAGGTGGAAGCAGGAGCCAGAATATGTGCAATCTATTTCAGACCTTGTGCAGACCTCTGTTTCCTGGGATTTGGCATATTGCCTATGTTTTAGACATTTCATACTGATACATTAATTCCATGTGTTCTTTAGTATCTACCTATCTGATGTTTGAGTTGTTACCTGCTAGTTGACAGCTTGAGAAGAGTCCAAACAAAACTTAACAGTCACACCAAGTTAAGATGACAGTCCAGTGACAGTGCTGGATACTCTGAAATTAAATCCTCAGAGCAGCCCTGAGGAAAAGGACCTTGGAGTCTTAGTTGATGAAAAGCTCAACATGAGCCTGCAGTGTGCACATGCAGCCCAGACAGCAATCGAGTGCTGGGCTGCATCAAGAGCAGCGTGGCCAGCAGGGCAAGGGAGGGGATTCTGCCACTTTACTCTGCTCTTGTCAGACCCCACCTGGAGTCCTGTGTGCAGTTCTGGAGCCCTCAGCACAGGAAGGACATGGAAGTGTTGGAGCGGGTCCAGGGGAGGCCACAAGGATGCTCAGAGGGCTGGAGCAGCTCTCCTATGAGGACAGGCTGAGAGAGTTGGGGCTCTGCAGCCTGGAGAAGAGGAGGCTTCGAGGGGACCTGATAGTAGCCTTCCAGTATCTGAAGGGGGACCTACAGGAAGGCTGGGGAGGGACTATTGACAAGGTCTTGTAATGACAGGACAAGGGGCAATGGGTTTAAACTGGGAGAGGGAAGGTTTAGACTGGATGTCAGGAGGAAGTTCTTTGCAGTGAGGGCGGTGAGGCACTGGCACAGGTTGCCCAGGGAGGTTGTGGCTGCTCCCTCCCTGGAGGTGTTCAAGCCAGGCTGGACAAGGCCTTGAGTGAGCTGTACTAGTGGGAGGTGTCCCTGCCTATGGCAGGGGTTGGAACTAGATGATCCTTGAGGTCCCTTCCAACCTTACCACTCTATGATTCTATAAAAAAGAAATAAATTGCACTTTTAAAGAGAATTTGCTGCATTTGTTTGTGACCGTTGTTTCTTGTTCTATCAGTGCACACCTCTGAGAAGAATCACAGAATGAATGATAGGAGTTGGAATGAACCTCTGGAGATTTAGTTCAACCCCTCTTTCTAAAGTAGGTTCACCTAGATCAGGTTGCACTGGAATGTGTCCATCCAGGTTTTGAAAGCCTCCAACGAAGAAGTCTCCAATACCTCTTTGGGCAGTCTGTCCCAGTGCTCTGTCATCCTCAAAGAAGTTTTTCCTTATGTTTAAGTGAAACCTCCTGTATTCTAGTTTATCTCCATTGCCCCTTGTCCTTTCACTGGGTGCCAGAGAAAAGAGACTGGCTCCAGCTTCTTGATGCCTGCCCTTTCAGTATTTGTAGGCACTGATATGATCCCCTCTCAGCCTTCTCTTTCCAGGCTAAAAAGCCCCAGGTCTCTCAGCCTCTCCTAAGAGACATACTCCAGTCTCCTAATCGTCTTCATGGCCTTCCATTGGGCAAGATTCTGCCTCCATTTTTTCCCACTCACCTCCCTCAGATATCTGTATATATTGGTAAGTTTCCCTGTTTCCTTTGATAGGATCCTTCTCTTTCATTTTTATTTCCTTAGTTGATTCTCATATCCGACATTGGACAGGGAAAGGGCCATTGCAGTAAGCAAGCCCTAAGCACTGGCTGACTACTGCCTGGAGTTAGGAGGTTGCCTGTGCTTGGGAGACAAGTGCTCCAAGGCAGAGGGATATTGTCATGGAAGGATATATGTTGAGCATGGGCAGAAGCTTTCTCCTGGACTTCTCTGACAGTGGTGACAAGGAGTTGAACTCAATATCCAGCTCAGTGTTGGCTTGAAGCTAGAGAAAGGGAAGCAATGCCAGAAGAAAGTCTTCTTTGGAGAAAAAGAGCTCTAGACAGAAAGGCAAATAGCTTAGAGGGAAACGGGGCCAAGCATCTTTAGACTCCTCTATTGAAAGAATGGATCATGGGTTGTTGTTTACATAGAGCAGGTTATTGCAGCTATCTGAATGGTGAGAGAAATGTGAAGTTCACTTGGAGGACACAGGGAGAATAGTATCCAGATCTTAGAGAATACTCCTATGCTGACAAAAATACTGAAAGGAGCTTCGATAACAGAACTTTGATTAAATGTAGTGTTACAGGGTGGAGAACACATCAGGGTAATAAGGGCGTCAAACACCAAGCTGCAGAGTTCAGGTTTAGTTTTACATCCATTGCTACAGCATATTTGGGCATTTCATTTTCTGTCTTCAAGTTAGTCACCAGTCTTAAGATATGAAAGTTATTTGCCCTTTCCAAAGATTTTGTAAGTTTGTAGGAGTGAAAGCTTTAAATCATATCCTGCTAATACCCATTCCAGGAGTGTGAACAAAATGTGAACTCCAGGAGAGGCAGTAATAAAAGAACTGAAGTCAGATGACCTTTCAAATCTGATAAGCAGACTTTTAAAACCGTGCTAAGATTTGATAATATGAAGAGTGCTTGTTTGAATTTGGAGCTTTGTTATAATTCAACTCCTGAGTCAAATACTGCATGCCAACATTAAACCCACATAAAACCAGACAGACAAATTGATGATGAGTTATAACCTGAGAGATTATAAAATTATAATTAAAGAAAATATAAACTTTGTGCAGTCCAACTGTGAGTTCAGCTTTGGTCACTCAGGAAGCTAACTTTTGTACTTATCATTCCAAAACATTTTCTTGTCTAAATGGAAAAATGTCTCTTAACTGCAGTTCAAGTTTGTAATTTCATAGTTGAAAATGGGAATATTTTGTTATTCTTTGGAGACAGATGGTTTTACCACTTTTCTCTAATTATATATACTATTTATAGTATGTATATATTCCTAATGTAGACCCTCAAAAAGTTAGGACTTCTTTGAAATAAAACCCCTAACTTGAGCCCAGATTTCCTCCATTGAGGACTATGCTGACAACTGATCTTTGGTTCAATAAATCATAGAGTCATAGAACTATAGAATGGTAAGGTTGAGAGGGACCTCAAGGATCATCTAGTTCCAACCCACTGCCATAGGCAGGGACACCTCCCACACTTGAGTGAGGGTCACTCAAGGCCTCATGCAATCTGGCCTTGAACTCCTCCAGGGAGGGAGCAGCCACAACCTCCCTGGGCAACCCGTGCCAGTGCCTCACCACCCTCACTGGAAAGAACTTCCTCCTAACATCCAGTCTAAATCTTCCCTCTGCCAGTTTAAACCCATTGCTCCTTGTCCTGGCATTGCAAGACCTTGTCAATAGTCCCTCCCCAGGCTTCCTGTAGGCCCCCTTCAGATACTGGAAGGCTACTATCAGGTCCCCTCGAAGCCTTCTCTTCTCCAGGCTGAAGAGCCCCAACTCCCTCAGCCTGTCCTCATAGCAGAGCTGCTCCAGCCCTCTGATCATCTTCGTGGCCCTCCTCTGGACCCGCTCCAACACTTCCATGTCCTTCCTGTGCTGAGGGCTCCAGAACTGCACACAGTACTCCAGGTGGGGTCTGA
>VWZE01021571.1:466277-482145 GCA_013396675.1 Eubucco bourcierii
CCCTGGAGGTGTTCAAGGACAGGTTGGACGAGGCCTTGAGTGAGCTGTACTAGTGGGAGGTGTCCCTGCCTATGGCAGGGGGTTGGAACTAGATGATCCTTGAGGTCCCTTCCAACCTTACCATTCTATGATTCTATGATTCTATAAGTGAGATGCTACACAATGGGGAAGAACCCCTGTATTGTAGTTCAACGTTTAGGACAAATAATGTTATGGAAAGGAACACTGTCATAGCAAATTGTTTCACAGATATAAACAGATTAATAATGCAAAGACAACTCAGAGTACTTTTTTGTTCTTTAGAGACCAGGAACTTCAGTATCATTACACACCTCTGCTAACACTTTTTGCATCCTTGACTCATGTAGTCTGACTTGACTGTGGGGAAGAAAAATGGTGCTTTGTGTAGTCCAGTGTATTTTACAGATCTGCATTGTCACAAAGCATAGTTAAAGATAAGAAAATCTTTAAATTCCTGCAAGGAAGATCTCTGATAATGGAAGAGGTTTAGGAACACATGGAGGCTGGAGCTCACATCCACTGAACACAATTTACTGTCACATAAAAAGGTAGGATCTGCACCTTTAACTGCTTTACAGTGCTACCCAAGCCAGTTGTGTCCCACACTGGTAGTAGAGGAATCATTCTCAAAGTTTTGGGGTTTGGTTTTGGTATTTTTTCAAGAGTCATTCTCATGATTTAAAACCATAACAGTGTAGATTTAGGTTTCATGTTAGGAAGGAGTTGTTCACGATGAGGGTAGTAAGACATCAGAACAGGTTGCCCAGAGAGGTGGTGGAGGCCCCATACCTGGAGATGTTCAAGGTCAGAATTGCTGGGGCCCTAAGCAATATGATCTAGTTAAAGATATCCCTGTTTTTTTCAGGGAAGTTGGACAGGACAATCTTTGAGGGTCCTTTCCAACCTGATTCTAAAGTAACCCAGCCTAATAATAGAATATCTAGCTACAATGAAAATCACAAGGCTGAAAAGCCCAAAAGAAGGGAAGTTAAAAAAAATGAGAACAGTTATTATGAGGAAAGGAGAGGCAAGAAGATTGAGCTGATGTGGAAAATAGTTTATTATGGTGCCAAGAAAAAAGACAGCATCACATAACTAAGCATGCTGTCGTCATCCACTTGCAGAACTAGACCAACTTAAATTTCCTTTGACATTTCCCAATTTTTGAGTGTTCAACACTGTTATTTGTGTATAGAATAAATCAAACTTTCAGTATAGTATGTGGATGGTTGCATGTTGCTTTGGGTTGATCTGCTTGTATGTGCAAGTCATATCTTAAATATGTGTTTTCAAATGGAAGATTTGTATGGACATAAAATGGCAGAGGTAGAAGATTATGTGGCTCATGATTTCAGCAGGTGTTTTTTGGTTTTGGTTTTGGTTTTGGGTTTGTTTGGGTTTTTGGGGGGTTTTTTTGTACACTTGTGTTCTTCTCCATGTTCTACCAAAGGACAAAATTGTTGAATATACATTAAAAAAACCTTCTAGTGTGACGAGCAGGAAAGATTTCTGAGCACAATGGTTAGGCAGAAGCTACCATCTGTAAGATTGTACCTAAGTGAAAAGCACAATGGGAATATTTTGGAAAAGGAGGAAAACACATGTTACTAGTGCCACCCTGGCTGCTGCTTCTATGTTGTGAACCAGACATAGAGCATGGTTAGTTTTAAGTCTCAAGAAGGATAAAGAACCAGTGGAAAATCCAGCACAAAGCCACTAAGATGATTCAGGAACTGAAACATCTCATATGAGGAAAGTCTGAGAGAGCTGGGGCTGTTCAGCTTGGAGAAGAGAGGGTTGAGGCAGGGTATTATTAATGCTTACAAATATCTAAGGGAGGGATATCAAGAAGATGGGACCAGACTCTTCTCAGTGATCCCCAGTGACAGAACAAGAGGTAATGGGCATAAATATGACAATGGGAAGTTCCATCTGAACATGAGAAGGAAATTTTTTAATTTGAGGGTGGCAGAGTACTGGAGCAGGCTACCCAGAAAACTGGTGGAGTCTTCATCTCTGGACAATTTCAAGACCTGCCTGGATGTGTTCCTATGTAATCTGGTTTAGGTGATCCTTCTCTGAGTGGGATTGGACTCAATTATCTTCAGAGGACCCTTCCAACCCCAACCATTCTGCAATTCAGTGATTCTGTGAAGTCTCAAAATACTAAGACACAGAGACATCCTGTAAAGCTGCCTGCTGTGGCTCTGCTTTCTCTGGTTGAGTAACTGAGAAAAGACAGAGGTAAGGAATGTTCCTGATTATCTCTAGATCAGTTCTCTTGCTTGTTTTTTTTTATTTTTTATTTTAACTAGCTAGCTAGGCTAAGAATGTAATTCATCACAGAGTTTAAAATCTTAAAGCAGTTTTTACCTTTAAATCAATTTTATCTCTTCGGCACAGAATGCTGCATGTCTACAAAAAGGATCAAGATAAAAACCTGGTACCTCCTCCCATTTCATTCTGTCTCTCTCTCTTTTTTTTTTTTTTTTTACTCTTTCACTTTGAAACTTGCTAAAATTAATACCAGACTTTGACAAATGGGTAGAGTTTCCTTCAGGTTGTTTCGGAAGCTGTTCTTATGGGAATATCAGATTGCAAATGAACAGCAGTCCACACAAAGTCTAGTGTTTAAATAAATCCTTATCTTTTTGCCTTAACATTAGCATCTATCAAGTACAATAAGTTGTTACAGCAGCATAAACAATTTGAGACCAAAATAAATTTTTTATGGGATAAAATTTTTATTTGATTTGTCATAGTGTGAAGGTTCTGTTACTGAATGAATGAAAACCGGAATTTGCAAAGAGAAAATGGGTGCCAAATACCCATTTTTAGCAAGACTTGGATACTTTAAATGCTGTTTGAAATTCCCAGCCACAGTTCCTAAATAATTTAGTCTATAAATGTTAAAAGATACTCTACATTTTTAAAGAGAGATGTATTCATGTGAAGTGATAAAGGATCTGGGTGTAGGATAGTAACACGAGTTCCATTCTCGCATGTTTCCCACACACATTCACATGCAAGAGGATAGGGCTGTCTATGCTCCAGATACTTCTCTCCTCCAATCCAAGCAGCCCCCACTCCCTTCTTCCAGATGAATATACAAAACTTCACATCCAGGCTTTTCACCGTCCATCAACTCATGACAGACAGTCTAGAAAATAGTGCACCCTAAATGTCATGTAAATGTTAGTCTTAATCAGTCAGCCAAATACAATATTGTGCTGCAGCTAAAAATGAATTAAACAACCTGCCACGCACTTGAAAAAATTTCCCTAGAAAGGAAGGTTTAGGGAAAGTTCAAATGCTTAGAATATAAGTAGAATGTAGTCATAACAGGATATGCCTTTTGTTGACTGAAAAAACAAAGAGTTGATACATGAATGAAATTACACCTGTATAAAATGTTATGGTAGGATGAATCCATTGGTACTCGGTGAGTAGAAAAACCTACCTGTCTGTTGTCCCTGGGGAACATGGAAACAGGACAAACAAAGAAAGAAAAAACCAAACCAACCCTAAACTATCCCCATGGCAGAGTGTAGGAAACTAAGAAGGTTCAACATCTCAAGAAATGGGGAAAAAAAGAAGGGAAAGGCATTTCCTTCATTTCATTTCCATATTATCAATAACTCAGTTTCATAAAAATCAGCCAGAACCACCTTTGCTTTGTCCTTACTCTTTGGCACTGTGTTAGTGATGAGTGGTTGGCCCCTTTAGTGGTACCATAACTTTCTTTTACTTAGTTCCAATTCCTGCTTCAAAATGTGACAGCGGCAAAAATGACATTAAGGTTCCTTTAGTACACCTCATTAATATTGACACCAACACTGCATCTGTCCAGTCACTGAATATGGCTTTTCTGTGTGGAGTTCCAAGTGCTTGCATGTGGTGGCATACACAATACTACACTCACTAGGAGCCATTACTTGTGCAGTGTGATGCCTTTCACTTGCATTCCAGTCAAATGTACAGGCTGATTTTGGGTTGTAATTGTTCTCACTTTGTTGCCTCTTGGCATATTGATAGTTAGGTGATGCTTGGTATGTTTGCTAACAGCTTTTATGAGCTCTCTCGATACCACTGTTCTTTGCAGACTGTTTTTGTTAGAGGAATGCTTTGCTTTGATTATAATCTGAAGGTTTTTGAGGATTATCAGTTTTACTGTGTTCAATACAGACTAATATATTAGCCTATTAGCTGTCTTAACTCATAGAATCATAGAATGGTTCAGGTTGGAAGGGATTTTAGAGATCACATAGTTCCAACCTCCCTGCCATCAACAGGTACATCTCCTACTAGACCAGATTGCTGAAATCCCTGTCCAACCTGGCCTTGAACACTCCCAGGAAGGGGGCATCCACAACCTCCCTGGGCAACCTATTGCAGTGTCTTACCACCCTCACACTTCTTTTTTTGTTAAAGACATTTAAACAAATAACTGTAATCTTACAATTACTTCTTTTTGAGGCACACTTTACAAAGGCTTTTAAGGTTATACAAAGGCTGATAGGATGAGAGGGAATGGATTGAAGGTTGAGGAGTGTAGGTTTATACTACAATTTAGAAAGGGATTCTTTACAGTGAGGGTGGCAAGACACTGGAACAGGTTGCCCAGGGAAGTTGTGGATGCCCTCACCTTGGAAATGTTCGAGACCAGGAGGCATAGAGCCTTGAGCAGCCTGGTCTAGTGGAAGGTGTCCCTGCCCATGGCAGAGGGGGTGGAACTAGGTGATCCCTTCTGATCCAAACAATTTTATGATTCTACAAAAGTATGACTAATTTCATATAGGAATAATGAAAATTAAGTGATTTCTTTTTGTAAGGAAATTTGATACCCCTTTTTAAATGCCAGCAATTATGCAGTAAAAACTTCCCACATCTTATTTCCATTAGGAAAATAAAAATAATCTAGTGATGGTAGGGGACACATTTCATGCAGTCTTGCTTATACATAAAGGATGTACACAAATCCTGTTCATCTGCCCATATTAGTTCAACAGGAGTTACCTAGCCTGTAGCTCCATGACTTGCAAGTTGCAATCTACAAAGCTGGTGCTTTACTATGCTGTTCACCTCCCCCTTAGTGATTTTCTCCTTTCTCTGTAGAGTACACACCTAGGGTTAATTCCATCTACACATCCTGCTGGTTTCGTTTGTTTTCGTGCATAATAGAGGGAAATGAACTTTCTCTGCTTTTAGAATCATAGAATCATAGAATGGTAAGGTTGGAAGGGACCTCAAGGATCATCTAGTTCCAACCCCCTGCCATAGGCAGGGACACCTCCCACTAGTACAGCTCACTCAAGGCCTCATCCAATCTGGCCTTGAACACCTCCAGGGAGGGAGCAGCCACAACCTCCCTGGGCAACCTGTCCCAGTGTCTCACCACCCTCACTGTAAAGAACTTCCTCCTAACATCCAGTCTAAATCTCCCCTCTGCCAGTTTAAACCCATTGCCCCTTTTCTTGTTATTGTAAGACTTTGTCAATAGTCCCTCCACAACCTTCCTGTAGACCCCCTTCCGATACTGGAAGGCTACTATCAGGTCTCCTCAAAGCCTTCTCTTCTCCAGGCTGCAGAGCCCCAACTCTCTCAGCCTGTCCTCATAGGAGAGCTGCTCCAGCCCTCTGATCATCTTTGTGGCCCTCCTCTGGACCCGCTCCAACACTTCCACGTCCTTCCTGTGCTGAGGGCTCCAGAACTTCACACAGTACTTTTACCTGAGTATATAGGGCCTCTCCCAGATGGTTAATTAGAGAGAGGTTTTGGATTTCCTTTAAATCATAAACTTATCATGTATTGTCTAATCAACTACTGGTATTCTGAATACTTGTGAAAGGTTTTGTCTATCAATTTCTTTCTGAAGCTCAGACTGAAAAGCAGTTTAGATTTTCTAAGTGTTTAGGTTGATTTTCCACATAATAGAAAGAATTTTACCACTTCTCAAATTTCTTCAGCATCATGTAATTCCAGGAGGAAAATTGGGTTTTAAGCCACGATCCCTTTCAAATAATTTGTTGCCTTTCAGTCAAAGAGTTCTTTAGGGATTTCAGAAGTTGAAGGAGCTAATCAATCAGCTCACTTAGGCTGGGAGTAAACTCACCCACACTTTTCCTCTGCTTGGGTTTAATGGTATCAGATGGCAAAAGACAGACTTGTTTCCAGTCAGGGTTGTTCACCATGGAGAAGTGAAAGCTCTTGGGAGACTTTATAGGACCCTCTCAGTACTTAAAGGGGGGCTATTAGAAGTACAGACTTTTCAGCAGGGTCTGTTTAGACAAGACAGGGAGTGATGGTTTAGGAAGACATTTTTTACAATGAGGGTGATGAAAACACTGTCATAGGTTGGCCACAGAGGTGGTAAATGCCCCATACCTGGAAACATTCCTGGTCAGGTTGGATGGGGCTCTGGGCAACGTGATCTATTTGGGCATGTCTCTGCTGACTGCAGAGTGTTAGACTAGATGACCATCAGGGGACCCTTCCAACCTGATGGATTCTATGAAAAAGCTCTGGCAGAGTTTCAGTACACCAGATTTGTAGCTGACCACTCTGATGAAGCTACTGGACCTCTATTTGCTTCATTCAAACTGCAATAGTCTGCTGCATCATAGTATAGTCCTCCCAGACAGCAACTGATTAAACAAGTCTTTACAAAGTTCAAAGTACCTATAATTTTACTGATTTAAACATTAAAATTACTTATTTTTCACTTGAATCAAGTTCCTCAATGTAAGTAATGTGGATATTAGGTTCAGAATGTATTGCCTTTTTTTTTTCTGTTGTTTTCTTGCTTGTTTGTTTTTTTGAGAGGTAGGAAAGGCTGGTGAGAGGCCTTGAGAACAAACCCTATGAAAGGAGGCTGAGGGAGCGGGGATTGTTTAGCCTGGAGGAGGCTCAGGGGAGACCTTATTGCTGTCTACAACTACCTGAAGGGTGGTTGTAGCCAGGGAGAGGTTGCTTTCTTCTCTCAGGCAACCAGCACCAGAACAAGAGGACACAGTCTCAAGCTGTGCCAGGGGAAGTTTAGGCTGGAGGTGAGGAGAAAGTTCTTCACTGAGAGAGTCATTGGCTACTGGAATGGGCTGCCCAGGGAGGTGCTGGAGTTATTGTCCCTGGAGGTATTCAAGGTGGGTTTGGAAGTGGCACTTGGTGCCATGGTCTATTCTTGAGGTCTGTGGTATTGGGTTGGACTTGATGATCTTTGAGGTCTCTTCCAACCTTGGTGATACTGTGATACTGTGTGAAAGAGGAAAAAAAGCTCACCAGGTATTAATGGATAGAAATATTGACTGCCTCCTATTGCTTGCTACTTGTGCTCCACCTCTGAATAAGAAGTCTGCTTAAGTGAAATTTTTTGTGGTGCATGAAATCTTGTGTATTTATAACTTTCCTGTACATATTTTGTGATTTTTTTTTGTTTATTTTTAATATAGACCTTAGCTCGTACTTCTTTCAGCCGACTGTTGAAGGCTTGCCTTTTGCCTTGGCTGTAGGATGTAAGACAAAAGCCAGCTTCATCCACCCCATCCTTTTGGGCACTGCATTGTTCAGTCTGGTTTTGTCTGCCAGTAGCAATGGCCAGGAACTTCCTGGCCCTCAAGAAGATTTCAAAAACAATATTCCAGAAGCAATTCAGAACCACTATGTGCATAATTCCTAGTTTATTTAGGAGGACTTTATTCTCTTTTTGTAGATTGAAGTGCCACAAAGAATCAGTGTAAGTTTAATTCACTTAAAAGCTTCTTCATATTGCCTGAGCATCATCAAAAGATTTGGGACCAGATTCTCATATGCCTCCTAGATCTTAAGAATTGAGTAACTTTTCTGCTTTTTCTGAAGGAGAGAGATGGCTGCAGCTGTATAGACTAAAGATATACCAGGATGCTTCTGATAGCAAAGTATGAGAACTTGCACTTAGATGTAGGTCTGCAGGTGGCTGCAGTTGACAACATCCCTCCAATATCTGACTCTGGTGTCTAATTGGCACCATTTTGTAGTTACAAACGCACTCAAAGACACTTGGTGAGGTGAAGTAATGAATCCTGATCTGGCCAATTTCCACTTGGTCCTCTTTTTGTTCTTATCTTTCTGCTACAATTCCTATTCAGCTAGCATGATCTTGAGCCAGGCCTTCTACCTCATATGATAATCCTGGCATTGCAGTATGATACCTGTCTTTGTCCTCAGTAGGGTGGACAAAGCATAAAGGGTTTGCCTTTGTGCTAAACCCTGCTTATCTCCAATTTCCTTCTTCTTGGTTTCTGACTGGTCGTGGGCTATAATACTTGACTCTACCTGTAGATCTGGACACTTTGTGCCTTACAGCATGGTGGGGCTGTCAGTTTTTGTCTATAATGTGATTGTTCCATTATATTATATGTGAAGTTATACCATGTTTAAGAAGATGAAGAAATATCAAAATAAAATGTCTCCCTGGATCTCTGTCTGTGTGGGTGTCTCATCTAGACACCGAAACAATCTACAGAGAATAACACAAAGTAACTGCTGTCAGTGATGCAGAAGTGGGAGCTAGAATTGGTTCTCCTAATAAAAGGTATTAACAACATCCTTTGCTCTCGCAAGCATGACCTGCACAGCAGTAGGTCTATTAGTCTTTCCTTTGCCCACCTGTGTCCCTGTCACAGTTCTTTTTCAGTATACACAAGTGACATGGCAGTTGCTTTCAGAAGATGTTAAACAACTGAATTTACAACAATGAGACCCACCAGCTATGTTTTCTCTTAAGCAATTTCCTAGATTGTAATTTTCTTTTCTGCTCTTGACTCCTAATTCTTAAAAAAAAAAAAAAAACTTTGACTAAGTTTGAGAGGGACTTGTGTATTTTGGTGTAGGACATTATCTGCTTGCAAAAATAAACTGGCAACAGAGTGTCTTGTTGCAGGATCCTCCTCACCTAACACCTTTACTGTATATAGCGACACAGTACAAGTGAGACTTGTGAACCTTTATCATATAGGATCCTTTTGCATGCAGCAGTATTTTACCTGATGTTCAGAGTGAGGGACTGTGAACACTACAGCAGTGTTTTCCTTGCGCTTTGGAGAGCCTCCAGTTTGCTGATGAAGTTCAGTTCAAGGTACAGGCCTGTTTCTGATGGCACAGGCACATACCGTGAGTCCTGTTGAGTGGGCCAAAGATCATCTAAAGCTCATCTGTAATAATCTCTTAGGAACTGATAGCTAGATGAAAAGTACAGTTTCCAAAACATAAAGGTCTTGCTGTTACTTGATAGACTTCTAACACAGAGGGGCATTTGTTACATGTGAGTCTTTGGCAGTAACTTCTCAGCTACCTTTTCCTGAACCTCTGGCAGCTAACAGTTGCTTTTTCAGACTAAGCTAAATGACTTATGAACACACAAACATAGTTATTTTGTTAGTGCCGTGGATATTAGTGTGAATGATACTGTGGCCGTAAGCCACTTTCTCTACGTGTTTTAGGCTTCTGAAGGAACAATAAGACCAATGATTTCAAAAGGGGTTATTTATTGTAATTCGTGTGTTGTGTCTTTGTAGGACTTGCTATTTTTACCAACTAAAACATAGGGAAATTCTCAAAAGCAATTTAAAATAATAAACTTGTCTTAAGTCAAGAACAGATCCTGGCAGCCTATTGGCTCCTGCATCTGTTTTGAAAGGGGCATTGCTGTAACAGGAGCTATTCTTCTCGTGTGAGTTTCCCATGCGTTTTCACTGTAGGCAATCAAGTTTTGACCAGAACTTAGACGATAACATAACAGCTTCTGAAAGAATCTTGTGGAACATTTACATACTTTACGCCTTGTACAACAGATCAGCATAAAATCTTGACCACCTGACATCAGCTGTTTTTCTCATTCCAGCAGAAGTCACTGAGAAAAGGGAGAAAAGGTTAAAAAAAATTAAATAAATCCCCATTTCATGCTGTGTTGTCTTTTTTTTTTTTTTTTCTCCCTAGGAAGTTTTCTATAAGAATTTCCTGGGGGAAAGGAGGACTGGAGCAGCTCTCCTATGAGGACAGGCTGAGAGAGTTGGGGTTCTTCAGCCTGGAGAAGAGAAGGCTTCGAGGGGACCTGATAGTAGCCTTCCAGTATCTGAAGGGGGCCTACAGAAAGGCTGGGGAAGGGTTATTTACAAGGTCCTGCAATGACAGGACAAGGGGCAATGGGTTTAAACTGTCAGAGGGGAGATTTAGACTAGATGTTAGGAGGAAGTTCTTTACAGTGAGGGTGGTGAGGCACTGGAACAGGTTGCCCAGGGAGGTTGTGGATGCTCCCTCCCTGGATGTGTTCAAGGCCAGATTGGATGAGGCCTTGAGTGAGCTGTACTAGTGGGAGGTGTCCCTGCCTATGTCAGGGGGTTGGAACTAGATGATCCTTGAGGTCCCTTCCAACCTTACCATTCTATGATTCTATGATTCTATGAATTTGGGTAATGAATGTACATGATTGCTTGACCTTATATCAAGAATGTATGTAGGGTGGAAATCAAAATACACAACATCTCTGTATTGTCCTGGAAAGCTTTCACACAAAAAGAACCTACAACAGGATGACATACTGTGTTCAGTTTTGGGTCCCTCACTTCAAGAAGGACAATTTGTTGCTGGAGCATGTTCAGAGAAGGGCAACGAAGCTGATGAAGGGTCTGGAGAACAAATCTTTTGAGGAATAGCTGGGGAAACTGGAATTGTTTAGTTTGGAGGAAGCTGAAGTGAGACCTCATTGCTCTCTACAACCGCCTGACTGGAGGCTGTGGTGAAGGATGGAGGTCTATCTCTTCTTTCCAGTATCAGGTGATAGGACAAGAGGAGATGGCCTTTAATTGTTCCAGGGGAGGTTTAGATTGGATATTAAAAAAAAAAAAAATTCTGCTAGAGTGGTCAAACATTGGAACAGGCTGCCCGGGGATGTGAAGTCACCATCCCTGGTGAGGGGTTCAGGAAATGTGTGAACACAGCACTTCAGGACATGTATTTAACGGCCACAGTGGTGTTAGGTTGATGGTTGTACTCAGTGATCTTAGAGGTCTTTTCCATCAAAAACAATTCTATGATTCTATTGTTCTGTGACATGGTTACCTGTGGGCTTACGTTGCACTGTGTGGTTCCCCAGAGAGTATTTAGCTCGCTGGACTCAAGAAGACACTTCTTGAACTGCAATAGATTTACCACAAACGAGTTTGACAATAAAAGTAAGCCATTTGGATGTATAGGTGCCTCATACTTGAGAGCCACCAACCAGCTTAACAAAAATATACANATATATATACAATATGCATAGATATTTCCAGTTGTATACAAGTTACAAATAATACAGAAACACAATGTCCCTCCCAGAAATCAGAGTGCCCAGGAGGGGTTCCCAACTACCCTTTCACCTTCTTTTCACCTCTCCTAGAGGGATGGGACCCCTGGGTTGCAGTTTATTCCACTCCTACTTCCTGTCCATAATCCTATTTAAGAGACAGTCAACTACCTGCTCTCTCTCTTTCTCCTGCCTTCACCTTTGCAACACCTCCTGCTGCTGCTACTGCTCCTGTTAACCACATGGTTTGGGCCTGCTCTGCATAGGCAAACTTTGTGTGGGGCCTGCATCCAAAGAAAATCCATTACCACCCAACCTGGTTTTGTATATATACCTGTATATATTCCTTTCCCTAATACTTCTGTAACCTTCTCTTAAATGCTAATTTTTGAACTTTTGTTAAAATTACTTTTTAACTTCAAAATCAGAACACGGTTGTTTTTTGGTTGTTTTACCCCTTTTACTCTACTCCTGCCTAACTTTTTCCACATGGGGAGAAGAGGAGAGGGAAAGCAACCTAAATTCTGTTCCGCCGGGCTTTTGGACTCTGGGAAAGCTTGAACAGCTACACAGTCAAAATGGGTTGCAGATTTTACTTCCTGTCAGTGCTGCTACATCACACTTCGTATAGCAAGATTGTTACCCCTACCTACTAGAGATGCAGACTTAGCTCAAGCATACAACAGGCAGAATGTCTTTGTTTCAGTCTGCACCATTAGTGGGGCTTCAGTCTGGGTTGTGTCATAGAATCATTTAGATTGATCTCTTTACAACCAGGTGACCTGCCTGGTAGACATGGGGAAGCCTATGGATGTAGTCTACCTGGACTTCAATAAGGCCTTTGACACTGCCATAGCAAACTCCTGGCCAAGCTGGCAGCCCGTGTCTTGGACAGGGGCACTCTGTGCTGGGTTAAGAACTGTCTGGATGGCCAGGCCCAGGGTGTGGTGGTGAATGGTGCCACATCCAGTTGGTGGCCAGTCACTAGTGGTGTGCCCCAGGGATCAGTGCTGGGCCCAGTCCTGTTTAATATCTTCATTGATGATCTGGATGAGGAGATAAGAGTCCAGCATCAGTGAGTTTGCAGACAGCACCAAGCTGGGAGGAAGTGTCAATCTGTTAGAGGGCAGGAGGGCTCTGCAGAGAGACCTGGAAGAGCTGGCTGGATGGGCAGGGCCTAACAGCATGAGATTTAACAAGCCCAAGTGCCAGGTTCTGCACTTTGGCCACAATAACCGCAAGCAGCACTACAAGCTGGGGACAGAGTGGCTGGAGAGCAACCAGGCAGAAAGGGACCTGGGGGTACTGTTTGACAGCGACTGAACATGAGCCAGCAGTGCTGCCCAGGTGACCAAAAAGGCCAATGGCATCCTGACCTGTATCAGAAATGGTGTGACCAGCAGGACTAGGGAGGTCATTCTTCCTCTGTACTCAGCACTGGTTAGGCCACACCTTGAGTCCTGTGTCCAGTCATGGGCCACTCAAGAGATATATTGAGGTGCTTGAACGTGTCCAGAAAAGGGCACCAAGGCTGGCAAGGGGGCTGGAGCACAGCCCTGTGAGGAGCATCTGAGGGAGATGGGGGTGTTCAGAAGAAGAGGCTCAGGGGAGACTTTATTGATCTCTACAACTACCTGAAAGGAGGTTGTAGCCAGGCAGGGGTTGGTCTCTTCTGCCAGGCACCCAGTGACAGAACAAGAGGACACAGTCTCAAACTGTGCCAGGGCAGGTTAAGGCTGGATGTTAGGAAAAAGTTCTGCATGGAGTGATTGGCCATTGGAAAGGGCTGCCTGGGGAGGTGGTAGAGTCACCATCCCCAGAGGTGTTTAAAAGGTGGGTAGATGAAGCACTTAGTGCCATGGCTTAGTTAATTAGAAGGGTTAGGTGATAGGTTGGACTCAATGATCCTAGAGGACTTTTCCAACCTGGTTAATTCTGTGATTCTGTGTAAAAGACCTTCAAGATCAAAGAATCCAACCATTAGCCCTACTCTGCCAAGCCAAGTCCTGAGCCATATCACCAAGCACCACATCTAAACATTTTTAAACACCTCTGGGGATGGTAGAATCATAGAATCATAGAATGGTAAGGTTGGAAGGGACCTCAAGGATCATCTAGTTCCAACCCCCTGACATAGGCAGGGACACCTCCCACTAGCACAGCTCACTCAAGGCCTCATCCAACCTGTCCTTGAACACCTCCAGGGAGGGAGCAGCCACAACCTCCCTGGGCAACCTGTCCCAGTGTCTCACCATCCTCACTGTAAAGAACTTCCTCCTAACATCTACTCTAAATCTCCCCTCTCCCAGTTTAAACCCATTGTAACTCAGTCACCTGCCTGAGCAGCGTGTTCCAATGTTTCATCTTGCCTGTCCAGTGGCATCCTGTGTCTCCTTCAGATGCTGAAATCCTGAGGTACATCCACAACATCATGGAGTGCATGCACACAGACCCAGCCCTTACTGTCTATATTTAGTTCATACTCAGGGCTAAAATACACAAATTGCTCTATCACCCAATGATACCCCCACCCTCAAGCCAAGAAAGGGGATTAGGAAAAGGACAGGAGACCCATGGGTTGACATACAAACAGATTTAATGAAAATAATACTGCTACCAGTATGAAGTAGGCAAAGTTATCTGGCTTAGGGAATTACTACCAGTGTGATATATGAAGAAGAAAGAACCCACAGAAAAAAAAAGGGGGGGGATGTGCCCATGGCAAATCTACTAAGAAATGGAAGATCTATCAAAAATGTAAAATCACACCATGACAACTTTTAAGCCATTTTCTGACGTAGACCTATAATACCTATTTCCTGTGTTCATTCTGGAATTGGTCCAAGTATGGTGACCAGAGCAAGCTGGCAGGGCAGGGTATGGATTCCTTGATTCTTTTGCAGAACTGTAGTCAATCTTCTGGATCCATTTTAAGGCAACAGCAATAGCAATGTTTATATATTTGAACAGAATATTTGGATTAGATCTCAAATTACTTAAGCCAAATTAATTAGCATCTTTGCTATGTCTCATCTATCTTTTGTTCAGTAATACTTTTTATGCACAGCATCTAAGAACAGTGATTAATGGTCAGAATGTGTTTTTGAAAGGCTTGAATGAAAGTGGCTACCTCAGTACAATGCCTAAATATTTTAATGAGTTCACAATTTTCCTCTCAGCGCCAGTATTTTTTCCATTGTAAACTCTTCAGCACAGCATGAAACTCCAATCCCATTAAATTTTATTGAGCAACTTAATAAAATGAGTTAAGTTCCAAAAAGAAAAGAAAACTTCAGTATGACCACGAAGAGTTTTGTAAGCTCTGGTGGGGGTCTGTGCAAGGATGCCTGGATGCATGTGGAGCCCTCCTTACTCCACTGGTGAGGGTTGCCACCTGCTTCTTGACGAGTTAGTCACAAAGAGCTACAAATAACCACAAGAGATCTTGTTTCTTTTTATGCAGCTTGTATTACAGCAGCAGTTTGTGTTTGCACAGGCAAACCTGCGCTAGAAAGCACTCCATGTGCCCAAAGCCTGTCTTGCAAAGAGAGAAACTGAAGGCAAAGAATGTTAAGTGACTTTTTCTCCTCACCACTGAGGTTGCCAGAGGAATTGTTGGCATTCCCAAAATGTTAATGAATTTTGCCATGGTAATGTTTTGTGGCAGGGAATCCGTCTGAGGCTACTGAATCCACATGAAGCCATCTGGTAGTATGCTAAACAGATACCACATACTTGGGGCCAGTAACTTACAGGTAAACAGAAGTAGTACTCCTAAGTTCAAATGTAGTATTTACTTTCAGGAAGACTCTCTATCTCCCTGTATACTTCTACAACTACGGTGAGCAAATGATAAAAAGATATTTCACAGGTATGTGCCTTTCCTAATTGTTGGGTGGTTTTTTTAATCTATTTTTAACCTTTAATCAATCTTGTTGCTTCCCCTAACCTATAAGGTCACAGAACTCGTGGACTTCTTTGCTCATAATGATATACTGTGATACTTACAGACAGAGGCAGAAATAGCTTAAAATAGTGAAACTCTCCTCTGCTCAGTGCCCTAGGAAAATATTTTGATAAGCCCAGGCAGCAAGCAGGAAGGCTTGTAAAGGAAAGTAAGACATATCTCACTGAATCTGGACAAACCTTAGGAAAGCATGGCTTAAGAAACAGACTACATTTAAGCTTTTATTTTACATGAATCAATTTGCCTATCCAATGTAAAACATATGTCATAAAGCATTTAGGTAATAGGAACAAGGAAAAATTCTTTCTGTCCTTCTGCTGCATTCTCTGCACCCAGATGTAACCTTGGCAAATGATCAGAGACTTGCTTTATATTTTGTAGGTTAGCAGCATACATCAGTAAGGCTGCCAGGGAGCTGTTTTTTCTTCTTGCACTTCCACACTGGAGGAAAATTATCTGGACAATGGGATGTCCACAAAACAACAACAACAACATTTATTTTATATGGAGAGTTTGTAAGTGGCAAAAAAAATAAAATACACAGTGGCTCAGAATATCCAGAT
>VWZE01021571.1:489265-508761 GCA_013396675.1 Eubucco bourcierii
AAAAAAAAACAAAACAAAAACACCCCCAAACCTCTGGGCTGAGATAAAGAGTTTTACTGAGAATAATACAATGCACAGTTACCCTTAGCCTATTTGGGGGAAAGCACAGCAATGCTTTGTGACACCAGGTGAAAATCCATACACAAATCCGCTGCCTTGCCCTTAAAACAAATTGTTGCAATAAAGAGTATTTGAGAAGAGCTTGGTGAGATCAGCTGAGCCCATCTCACAGGTGAGCTCCCCTTCTGTTCACACCTCCTCATTGGGAGCTGGCACACACCTGCAGCTGTTTTGCTATGAGGCACAGAGAAGCCTCCAGCATGACTACTCCAGGTGAAGCTGTAGGTAGCCTGCCCCCTCACCTTCCCTTCTGTTCAACTAGCAAAGTCTTTCTGCGTCTTGGTATGTTCCGATGAATCTTGGTATAAATAAACTGGAAGCTGCAGTTTTAGTTTCCTGAAATGATAGGATGTAATTTTTTTTTTCCTTTTCTAGTAAATGTTTAATTTGTTACTTGAAAAAATATACCGATAGCTCTGTATAACCATGGGAACAGAATGTGACAATTACTCTAACTCCATCTGTTCCATTTGAGTGTCAGTTACCCAGAGCCTGACACTGGTCCAGGATAGTAAAAGTTTGATTGTGCAAGCAAATAAGAGGAAATTCTTGTAGATTCATCCAAGAGAAACTGGCATGTGATTTGCATGGGGGCTTGAGCTACTTGGCCCAGGAGGATGTGCCCCTCCTGATAATAGCGGATTGGAGCTACACATCTTTTAGGTCCCCTTCAACCCAAATCATTCTATGGTTCTATAAGTGCTATGTTGATTAAACAAACAAACAAACAAACAAAAAAACCACCAAAAAAACAACACCAGTAATTATGGAATCCTTAGGATATTTATACACAAATAGCTACATTGGCAAACATGTCATTTCAAGTTCTCTGTATAGCAGAATAGAAGTATTCTACTTTTGAAATTATAGAATCTGCAGTGAGAAGGCATTCAGACTGGATGAGAAGATGAAACAAATTCTAAAGTGTCCCAGTTTAGGGTCACAACCTACCCAGGGCTGGAGGACAGAAATGCCACTTACTCCTTTTGGAGAGTAAGAATGAACATACTGCACACTGACTGGAAGTTTAAAGGGAGATTCTGTTTACAGGTGCATATATACAAAAGGCAATCTATTAGAATGAATCATAGAATCATAGAATCATAGAATGGTAAGGTTGGAAGTGACATCAAGGATCATCTAGGTCCAAACCCCTGACATAGAAAGGGACACCTCCCACTAGTACAGCTCACTCAAGGCCTCGTCCAACCTGGCCTTGAACCCCTCCAGGGAGGGAGCAGCCACAACCTCCCTGGGCAACCTGTTCCAGTGCCTCACCACCCTCACTGCAAAGAACTTCCTCCTGACATCCAGTCTAAATCTTCCCTCTGCCAGTTTAAACCCATTGACCTTTGTCCTGGCATTGCAAGAACTTGTCAATAGTCCCTCCCCAGCCTTCCTGTAGGCCCCCTTCAGATCCTGGAAGGCTACTATCAGGTCTCCTGGAAGCCTCCTCTTCTCCAGGCTGCAGAGCCCCAACTCTCTCAGCCTGTCCTCATAGCAGAGCTGCTCCAGCCCTCTGATCATCTTTGTGGCCTCCTCTGGACCCACTCCAACACTTCCATGTCCTTCCTGTGCTGAGGGTTCCAGAACTGCACACAGTACTCCAGGTGGGGTCTGACAAGGCAGAGTAAAGTGGCAGAATCCCCTCCCTTGCCCTTCTGGCCACACTGCTCTTGATGCAGCCCAGGACTCAGTTGCTGTCTGGGCTGCATGTGCATACTGCAGGCTCATGTTGAGCTTTTCATCAACCCAGACCCCCAGGTCCTTTTCCTCAGGACTGCTCTCCAGCCATTCACCACCCAACCTGGATTTGTGCTTGGGACTGTGCCTACCCAAGCACATCCACAAGCTAGGCCAAATCTATTGGACTAAAACCTTCTAGAATCCTCTGCCGCTTCCACCCACAGCAGACCTGAGAGCAGGCCAAAACTACCATCCCCATCTTAGGCCTACAAGGCCTCAGCAGGCTGCACGATGTAGCTCAATATCCTCTGCCAACCAGAAGCCATCTCCCACACAAACCAAGAGGTAAGTAGGGACACTCTTCACAGAGAGAGATGTGAAGGGAGGAAAGGCAGGCAGGGGCAGAGAAGAGAACAGTATCAGCCAAACACTGCCTTACAAGCTATGATACTGAAAGAGGAATACAATAACAATATTACAATATCCTGGGGCAATCAGGTCCATCCCCTGGGACTTTGTCTCTGTAGTTTCCTTCAGGGAAAGTACCTCCCCCCTCCCCCCAAGACTACCACATCAAGTTTGAATACTAAGTAATACAGTATAGGAATAACATCTAGTCAAAGTTAGACTTATGGCCTATGGCAGGGGGTTGGAACTAGATGATCCTTGAGGTCCCTTCCAACCTTACCATTCTATGATTCTATGATTCTTAGGAGACCCAGTGTTCAGAAGGCCATTGCCATTGCAGCCTTGCTGAATGACAGTTTGTTTTCTGTGTGTTTGAGCAGTAAGAGGGTTTATTAATCACTTGCATCTATACTTATGTTGATGGTGCTTGGGGTTATTTTTCAGATGTGAGCACCTAAATTAATAGTATAGTACATGTATAATGCCTGACATTGTCTGAGAATTACAGCAAAATACTTTTAAAATACAATAATGTTTTATTTAGGGAAATGTCTGGACAGAGCATAGTATTTCTCTTTCTTGTAAGATAGAAGTCCTGTAACCAGATTTTTAATTTTGTCAAGCAAAAGCAAAATACAGCAGCTGAGGTTTTGTTAAGATGAAAACACAGATGCCAAAATCCAGCCCTGATAAATCTAGAATCAGCTAGCTAACTTGAGATCTAACTTCCCTTCTCATGTATATCTAATTTAGAACTGTTTATCAAAAAAAATATGAGAATTCAGGGCCTGAAATTTATCCAGCTGCCCAATGTTAGTAATGATGATGACCGAAGACACACATATCTCTGTGTGTCAGCATATTACTCAGTTGCCACAAATCATCCAACTCTGTTACTTGTACTTCTGGTTATCTGAAAACATGAAATAATGTTGAAAGGTTTCAGAGTGGCAGCTATTTCCCCTTCATTCCATGTAGCCTAGGAGACTGATTTGCCACCACCAATGATAAAAGGAGGGGGGGGAGCAAATTGCATTGAAAGCATATAAGGGTGAAAATACATGGAGAGGGAGAATGCTGCCTATGTTTAGAAAGAATGAAAAATCTCATGTATGTCTCCCTGTGCAGTCATTACTGCAGACTCAGTATGAAACATTTTCAGAACTGCAAGGAATGGAGTTTTACTGGCACCGCTACAAATGCACATACAAGGACTCACTTGTAAATGTCAATGTATTTTCTGGGAAATAGCCTACATCTGCAGATATTTTCAAGAACACTGACAGCAGAAGGTTATTGCTTAAAACTTCATCTATAACATGGAAGTGGCAGAAAATAAGTGTAACAGTAGACAGAATGATCTCACTCGTGCTGATCCTTATCCCCTGTAGAATTCGAGAGCAAATGAACATACAACTTTAAAATGAACCCTGGAGTACAGTTTATGGAGTGGAAAAGAATACATTTCTCTCCAATTTGCATCAGACACTGGCAAGGCTAAGGAGGTGCTTTAGTATTAAAATATTAATTGACATAATGGATTAAAATTCATGGGTAATTAAAAGAATTCTATTGCATGTTCTTCTGACTCTAGGCACACATAGAAGTTTTCTGGTCAAACATTTCTCAGAATGTATGTTTTCTAAAGTGTAACTTCATTCTGTGTTCGTGTTGACAGAGGTACTGCCCTTCAGAAGTGCTGAAAACCCCTTGGACTTGAAGAATATCCTGAATTTCCCCTATCTTCAGTAACAGAAGAAAACACTCAGCACCAGGTAGGAAGCAAGAGACCTGATTTGCTATCCAAAACATGAGAAATGTTGAAATGTATCAAAAAGGCTTTCACTCCAAAGTCTTGCAAGCCCTTCTGAATTTGAAATGAGGTTTCATTGTTCCTTCTGTGAAAACTCTTAGGAATATGCCTGTCATCAAGACTTGAATTAAATGTATCTTACAGTAATATGATTGTATCCATATGAGATTGCTCTCTCAACTTACATATGTTCTTGATGGTGCTAATTGCTCCTTTTAATTCCTCTACATATTTTAATTTAGTAAGAACAATGATTGCCATATAGAGACCTAAAATAACTGAATTTCACCCTTTCTATGCTGTTTACCCTATTTATGTGATGCAGCTTGTATTGTTGCTGACATTTACAGTAGGTATGGTGTATTAGGACATCTCCAGTGCAGAAGCTTGCTGCATATCTGATCCTATTCCTAGTAAAGGATGTGGAATTGCACCAACAGAAATAGAGCTACGAGTTTTCTCAAATAAGGGTATCTGGCAGACAGCAAATAGGTTTTTTTGATAGTGGATGGAAATAGAGATCAAGAGAGTGTCAGTATTTCTTAATTTGTGTTTGGCTGTGTGTATTTGAAAATTATCTCTTACAAAATACGAATTATGCACCAGGCATAGAGTTGTACCAGGTTTTGGAAGCTTAGAAGGGAGTAGCACAAAATGTGTTTGAAGCACTGGCAATTAGCCAATAACAAAATATGTTTAGGTGTTCATGAATAATCCTTTGGTTGTGGCCTAGCCAGTATGCAGTTAGTCCACCTGAAGTTCTGTACTTTACTGTGGAACCAAGTTGATGAGATCCCCAAGCAGAAATGGATTTTCAGAAAGATAATTACATAAGGTTGAAACCATGGTAAATGGTTAAGAGTTACCTGGACAAAAACCCCAGCAATCTTGTACTGATGTGAGCAATAAATACATAACCTAACTACCCAAGAAGTGGAAAATCACGGTGCTTAAGTCACTAACTTGTATCACAGTATCACAGTAAGTATCAGAGACATGGTAGTGTGGTAGTTCTTTAGTAATGGATGGGAACTGGACACAGAGACCTCAGCTGATCCCTTAAATTCTGCAAACCAGGCTGGAAGCCTGTGTATCACATTGGCATTTGCAGTGAGGTGGAAGGGCAGAGCAGGAGGAGAGGACACAGCAGAACTGAATAGTGGTATATCAAAAGCTGAAATCAGACACAGAGCGAGAACAGCAAGCAGAGGTCTGGCACAGAGAGAAGTCACTGCTGGTTTTTCTTTTGTGAACACCAAACTGTGATGGTTGCTGTCTATGGCCACTCACATGTTCCTGAATGTGCAAGTAAATGTTAATTGAGGGTAAATGCTCAAGACCTGAAAGTGAACTTGCGATTTTTTTTTTAATTATTATTGTTGTTGTTAATAGTGATTCTTTGGTAAGTAGTTGGTACTTTGCCTCTTCACGGTAGAGGAAATGTTGCTGTCTGTCCAGCAATCTGACCTCTCTTTATATTCATTCCAAACAGTCTGTGAGAACAAAAGGACAGGCTTGTAAGTAGAAAAGCTGCTTTTGCATATCATCACTTCTTGATAAAAATAAACAAAGTCTGTTCTCACTTAATTCTTTTCTATATGTCAGAGCTTGTAGTGCATAAGCATAAAAACTTAGCATCTGATTTTCGAAGAGTACATAGTAAGAAACAAGTCTTATTTGTGACCACGAGTGTCTAAGATACTTCATAGAGTCTCCAGTAAGACGTTTCACAGTAGCACAAAAGGAACCATCCTTTGAGCCCCTCATGGAATTCAAAACACTGCTGACAGTAGTGAGTTGTGTTGCTTCCCATAGGTTGACATTTCTGGAGAGATCATTATCTCTGAGGACTTTTCTCCAGGTTTTCCAGGCAAAATCTTCTGTATAATATGTGGTTACTGAAAGTTGTCCTCAGATAGTTTCTAGGATTTCCCAGACAGGCATTCCTGAAACTGAATTGGAATTACAGAATAGCTAATTTGAGAGTCAAGCTACAGTCTAAAATAAATTCAGTTCTGTTCTCAATGCTTCCAATTCTAACGTTTACACTTAAGTAGTATAAATTATTGTATGAGATCCTACCAGCTAAGCACCTTTCTGGTACTTAAACAAATAAACAAAATATATCAGCAAAACAACAACAAAAAAAGGGTAGTAAAGAGACGTCACAGAAGATCAGGAAAGTGTGTTTCTCAGAGCTCTACAGTGTGCAGGTGAGGAAGCATAGTGTACCCCATCCTGCCCAGCCAACAACAGATGCTAGCTGAGGAAGAACATGACCTTGGCATTAAAACTATGCTGTTGTTTCAAATGTAATGTTAGCTGGCCAGCAGCTGTGACCAGCACTAAGACTCCAGCTCTGTCTAGTTCAGAAGCTACCAGAGCAAAAGCAGTAAATTAGGGGTCCAAATAAGATGGATCAAGTCACCTTTGGTTAAAAGAGAAGGTGAGTCTGTGTGGCTCTGGGTTGGCTACTGTGCTTACTCATGTCTACTCTTGCCTGAATGAGAAGTCAGCAATCTGTGTTTATCTATGACAGCAATCTGTGTTTATCTATGACTCTCTTTCACACCCTCTTGCCTTGCCTGTGCTCCTTAAAGGCCAGACACGACCCCAGATTTGCCCCATGTGAGATGCATCTGGAGGAGAATCAAAGAGAGTTGAAACTCTGGCATTCTGTTGTCCCAGTTCTGCCGCGGGCTAGTGGAAATGTAAACAAGGGTGGGGAAGGGGAGAGCTTTTGTCAGCCACCAATCTACTCTCAGGAAGGCGGGAAGCTCAAGAGCTGAAAACATTACAGCATCGTCCTTTGGAATTGACTGAACATGTCACTGTCACTGTCCTGATGATAAACACTGTAATAAATATTGGCAGGGCATGAAACCAACCTCTGGAAAGGCTTCTTTTTTTCAAAACAGTTCTAAAAGCACCTCAAAACGTTTTTGTTTAGCTCATCTTTAAAGTTATCCTGCACTCCTCTCTAGATTGCCGTATGGAGAAAGAAATGACATTTAGAATTGCTTTCTGTAGAACTGTGGTAGACATGAATACCAAACAACTTCACAAAACCACTAAATATTTGGCAACTTTCTGGTCTACTGTAATTTTACAAAAATGTTCAAGACAAATGTTTATGTTGAAGGGGAAATAATCCCCAGGATAGAGCTGTCAGTTAGAGGATAATTCCAGCTTTTCTATATAACTGTTCTATAAACCCACACTCCAGAAAGAAAGAAAAGTTTAATTAGAAGAGAACTGAAAAACCTTAAAAAGCATTCAAATTGCGAGTGCCTGCTGCTCTGGCTTTTCTGGCATGTTGTATGCGCGACGTCTGGCCAATTCTTCAGTCTTCTCTCAGATATGTTACTGATCCAAAATGTTTTCACCAGACACCCTGAAGTGGAATCACAAGTTTGCCAATTTCCATTTCATGTATCTTCCTTAGAAAACTGAAAATTACAGCTTATGAGCGCTGGTGATTTGATTGCTCAATGTTCAAATTAACTCAGTGGAACAAAGTAACAACAAAGATGCAGATGATGTTGTCTGGCCTCTGTGAGACTAAGTTGCATAGAAAGAAAAGAAGTTACCCTCCTTTAGTGATAGGCCTTCATCAGCAAAGTTATTGCATTACTAGGCTGACATTCCCCTGAACCTGCACAGATCTCCACAGGNTGTAATTTTCAATTTTCTCAATTCTCTGAGCTCCAAGTCAGCATTTCTCTTGTAAGATGTATATTTCAGAAGAAAAAGTTCTCAACAAAGGTCTCATATTCTGATTTCCCTTTATAGCAAGATTTCAAATGCAGTTGAAACTGCCAAAAAAAAAAATAAAAAAAAAAAAAAAGTGTGTTATAGTATTACAGATTATAACATTGTCCAGTCTGGGCTTTTTCCTTCTAACCAGTGCTATGAGAGCTTAAACAGTATTATTTCACTAGGCCAGAAAGTCTAGGCAGGTCTTCATTAAAATACAGCTGAATGACTGGTTAGATGAACCAGACTCTGCAAAAGAATATTTGGGAATTTGGCAATACAGTGTTCCTGCAAGTTGTTTCATTGTTCATTAAAGCTGTGTGCTGTGGCATGAACATCTTTTTGTTCTCTGGAAAGGAGGACAAGACCTGGATACCAAATAAGGTGTTTGATCCTCACATCAAAAAGGTCTCCACTGGGTTACTTAAAAGGCTTTATCTCCTTGCCTATCATACTCACCCCTCTGATTCATTCAAGAAAAATCCTGACTGGGGCTGTGTTCGGGTCACCTCTTCTCCTTCCAGAAAATCCTCTGGATGGAAGCAATATGGAAAATGGAAAAGAGCTGCAGCTTTAATAGTGAATTCCAGTGGATATATGATGCTATGGTAATCTGACTTTGGAGGGTAATGATACTGTTGATGCTGCTAGAAGCACTCCAGGAAGCTGATAATGATTTTAGCTAGGGCAGGTCCAGTATTCCAAGTATGATTGCTGCTCAGTATTACAGGTTATTTAGAGCTGAAGCCCAAGAAGGGACCATTTTAGGAACCAATTCAGATTTGTAGAACTGGGAAGTGGAGCAATAGCCATTTAGAAGAATACCACAATGTAACTGAAGTCCAGAAGTTCCTGAAGTTCAGACTTTGGTTGAGAGATTTTGTTCAAAGTCATGGTTTAACTTTTAAAGTCCTGCAAATCCCATATAACTGTAGTCAGTGAGAGGTTTCAGGAACTGGATCTTCTAGGGAAATCTCTGATAGACAGGCTAGCCACAATTTGCTATAAGGTGAAAAACCCATGGATAAAAAAGGTGTACCAAGTCAGGAATTTGCTCTGGGATTGTGTGTAGTTGTAGCCTGGCTGCCTGTGAAATTACTGCACCAACTCGGCTCTTCTTAAAGCCTGATCACTTTTTCTCAATCATTACTCAATGCAGCTGCCCCGTCAAGAAGCTCAGGCAGGAACTGACAGGGAATACATAGGTAATTTCCAGTGAATGATACTCAAATATTTTTTGAATAGCAAGTTTTACATAGCCAATATTGTGCTTGAAGAGGAATAATGTAATATAGCTAGTGAGAGAGAGAGTGCAAGCACATGGGCAATTGTCCAGAATTGTGAAGGAAGGCTATCTTTTATATTAGTTTATAAATACCATCAGGGTGTTAAACTAACTGCTTACAGAGAGATCATAAAAACAAGGGAACCCCAAGGAATTCCAGAATCAGTTTTAATGGTGGGAACATTATTTTTTTTTATTCCTAATTGGATACAGTCAATATTAGTACAGCAGCCTCTTCATTTTGTGCAGTATAAAATGGGAGGGGACAGCATCGCTTCTGGCTATGCTATCCCAGCAAATGTTCTGTGTTCAATAAAAGGCTTCAGTCCTAAAGACTACCAACTGAGCGTCTTTCACTAAGAAATAGTGAGACATTACTTCCAAATGTTAAAAGCCTTTATTGGCAAAACATGATCTATAGAAGAGTAACATACTCTGTGTTTAGGGCAAAAGCAAGATTATTTTTAATGTATCTTTTCAAGTAGCCTTGATCTTTTCCAGCCAGTGAACTGGTGGTCATTCATACTGAGTCCCTGGCCTTGCTACTTTGAGCTGACAAGCTGTATCCCTCTTTGCACAGCTCTCAGTGCCTGCGCAGCAGCAGAGGGTCTTGACCGTGATCCTCTCCTGGCCAGATTTGGGGACTGAACTTCCTTCTCCTCTCTTGACTGGTGAACTCATGACAGATTCAATTTCCCAATAAAAACTCCAGATGATGTGGGGGATCATTACAGAGTGCTCACATGGAGGTTTGCAGCTGCTAGAAAGCAACATCCAGGCAGAGGCAACAAGGCTGATGAGGGATCACGTACACAAGTCCTGTGAAGAGCAGCTTAGGGAGCTGGGTTTATTTTGTTTGGAGAGGAGCCTGAGGGGAAACCTTGTTGCTCTCTACACCTATCTGAAAGGAGGTTGTGGAGGAGTGAGGGCTGGCCTTTTCTCCCAAGTAGCAAGAGATAGAGTGAGAAGAAATGGACTTAAGTTGTACCAGGAGAGGATCAGGTTGGGTATTAGGAAAGTTCTTCACCAAAAGAGTTATTAGGCACTGGAACAGGCTGCCCAGGGAGGCGATAGAGTCACCACCCCTCAAGGTGTTTAAAAGGCATTTGGATGAAGAGTTTAGGGACATGATCTAGCAGTTATGTACAGATAAATGTTAGGTTGGACTTGATCTTAAGATCTTTTCCAACCAGGTGGTTCTATGATTACTTTGTCTCAAGAGGCTCACATTGCCTTTACAAAGGTTTTTCATAAGTAAAAGTAAAAGTAAGGGGGATTATTTAATCCAAATTGGATTATTCTGCCCCCAGACCTCATCAAGCAGATTGTCCTTTCTCCCTCTTGGGTTGTTTCTGTCACTGCAGAGCTGCCCACAGGCCTGTACCATGGGTGAATGCCAGTAGAGCACTGGGTACAACCAAGAGCAGTGGCTCCCAGGTCCACCACTGCCCAGAGCCCCACCAACCTCAGCTACCTGCCTCTCTGGCTGCCTCTTGTGCTCTGCTGGTCTTTAGTCATCAAGGGGAAAGTTTCACACTATGGGAAGGCCAGATGAGGGTTGGTGACTCTAATAGACAACGGATTTTAGTGGAGGTTTTAAAGACAGAGCTCTCAAGTGCACAGCCTAAATTAAACATTTAGATCCATGTTTAGGCATCAGAATAAAAAGGAGTCTGATTTTTAAGAGGTGTGGAACAACTTGGGGTTTCCACCTAATTCCCCAGAGGTTGTAAATGTGTTCATTTCCTCTAAAAATCTGGCAGCCTCTTTAGATCTTTAGGAATAGAGTTGCAGTCCCAGCAATCCAGAGAATCCTAAGAGCATCCCTAAATACTTTGCCAAGTAAGGAACTGAGGGCTGAAATCCAGAAAAAAAAATAAATGAGGCCCCACAGCTGGAATCTATATGCTCAGTTTCTGGCCTTGACACTCTTGTTTGGCTTTCTTCAGCACTGAAGTTTCCACGTCAGAGCTAGGTCCTTAGGGTTGATGAAGGGACAAAAGTGGGCTCAAACCCCTTGGGTTTTTGGGGCTTATCCTTTTTGAGTCTGTGTTCAAGCCCTTGTACTGTGGTATGAAATAAAGCACTGGTCCATGTCTTTCCCCATCTTAATTTTCTTCTAAAGAAAGGAATCGCAGTAACCCTGGATGGTAGAAGGAACAGGTCATGTAGCTAAACCCACGAGATCATAGAATCATAGAATCAACCAAGATGGAAGAGACCTCCAAGATCATCCAGGCCAACATATCACCCAGCCCTAGCCAATCAACTACACCATGGCACTATGTGCCTCATCCTGTCTCTTCTTGAACACATCCAGGGCTGGCAACTCCACCATCTCCATGGGCAGCCCATTCCAATGCCAATCATTCTCTCTGTGAAGAACTTCCTCCTAATATCCAGCACAACTTGAGACTGTGTCCCTTCATTCTGTTGCTCGTTGCCTGGGAGAAGAGACCAACCCCCACCTGACTACAACCTCCCTTCAGGTAGTTGTAGACAGCAACAAAATCACCCCTGACTCTCCTCCAGGCTAAACAACCCCAGCTTCCTCAGCCTCTCCTCATAGGGTTTGTGCTCCAGGCCCCTCACCAGCTTTGTTGCCCTACTCTGGTCTTGAAAATGTCCAGCAAAGGAGACTCCACAACATCTCTGGGCAGCCTGGTCCATTGCTTTGGCACCCTCACAGCAGGGAAGTTTCTCCTCATGTATCTCAACATCTGCTCCAGTACTTCACCATCTCTCTAGAATTGAGGGGCCCAGAACTGGACTGAGGACTCAAGGTGTGGCCTGAGCAGTGCTGAGTCCAGGGGAAGAATAACCTCCCTGGTCCTGCTGGCCACACTGTTCCTGATACAGGCCAGGATACCATTGGCTCTCCTGGCCACCTGGGCACACTGCTGGCTCATGTTCAGCTACTATCTACCAGTATCCCCAGATCCCTTTCTGCCTGGCTGCTCTCCAGCCACTCCCCAGCCTGTAGCACTGCTTGGAGTTGTTGTGGCCAAAGTGCAGAACCCTGCACGTAGTCTTGTTAAACCTCATCCTATTGGCCTCTGTCCACCCATCCAACCTGTCCAGGTCCCTCTGCAGAGCCATCCTACCCTCCAACAGATCAACACCTGCTCCTAACTTGGTGTCATCTGCAAACTTATTGATGATGGACTCAATCCCCTCTTCCAGATCATCAATATAATGAACAGGACTGGGCCCAGCACTGATCCCTGGGGGATACCGCTAGTGACTGGCTGCCAAGTGGATGTGGCACCATTCATCACCACTCTGGGCCCAGCTCTCCAGCCAGTTCTTGACCCATATCAGAGTGAATCTACCCAAGCCACGAGCTACCAGCTTTACCAGGAGCTTGTTGTGGCAGAGAGTGTCAAAGACTGTTGAAGTCTGGGTAGACTACATCCACAGCCTTCCCTACACTCACCAGGAGGGTGACCTGATCATAAAAGGAGATCAGGTTGGTTAGGTAGGACCTGCCCCTCCTAAACCCATACTGGCTGGCCTGATCCCTTGGCCATCCTGTAGCTGCTGTGTGATGGCACTCAAGATAACCTGTTCCATAACCTTGCCTGGCACTGGGGTCAGGCTGACAGGTCTGGAATTTCCCGGTTCCTCCTTCTGGCCCTTCTTGTGGATGGGCATCACATTGGCCAGCTTCCAGTCTTCAGGGACCTCCCCAGTGAGCCAGGACTGTTGATAAATGATGGAGAGTGGCTTGGTCAGCTCACCTGCCAGCTCTCTCAGCACCCTAGGGTGGATCCCATCTGGTCCCATGAACTTGTAAGGATCCAAGTGGCTCAGCAGGTATTCTCACATAATTGCTTAAATGATGAGGTTATTGCTGCTGCACTCTTTCGACCATTTCCATTCACCTGGTTTAGGCAGCTCTTACTCAGCACACTGTTTTTTCTTGTATTCTTTTGTAACTTTTCACCTTTTCCTGAGTAAAGAAGTCATGTGGGGCTGTGAACTCCTGTCCTGAAAACTCAGTGCCTAAATATGACAGCAGTGCCTACATTCGCCTGAGCACAGAGGCTGTGTCCCTTTTCCTTCATCCGAGACAGGGATGCATTCTCGGTAAGAACTGTGCATGCAATTTCTGCCTTAACTTTTACTGCATTGCTGTTTTTATGATATATTAGAGGTGTTACCATGATTTGTGTCTGTGACTTTGATAGATGTTATCCAAGTTTTATTAACTCAAGCTTGATCCCTTGCAGTTAGTGCCTTTATCACTGGCAATCCCAAATCTGTTGTATTTGTCACTTTAATAAATTAAACCTATTAATTAATTTAACTTTCTGAACCTGTGTCAGTGCAGGTCCTTACTGGGGCACTAGAAAAGAGGCAAATGTTAATTTTTGTTGATTTCAGTATGAGTCCTGAGGCTCTGAGACAGACACATTTTTTCATCTTGCCCATAACACAACACATAAAGATGCTAAATCTTCATGGACATTGTCATGTAGAAGGCCTCCTGGATGTTGTTCCCAGTTGAGGAAAAGATCACTAATCCTTGCTGGACTTAGCACTGAAGTGGCTCTAGTTTCTGGATGCTGTTAGCTTGATGTGCTTCCATCCACTGTTTTCCATTTCTGCATCATCTGTATCCATGGATATTGCTAGCATTATGGGTTTAACTGTTCCTCAAAATTGCAATGAAAATGAAACAACACAACCAGTATTTTGATGATTCCTTCTCAATAAATCCATGAAAACGTGGCTTGTACCAGCACTGGAAGTTTTCTCAACAGCCCTTCTGATAAAATGTATTATTAAATTGACTAATGTATTATTAAATTGACTAACATTAAATGTGACAAAGTGGAATGTGTTTTCCCATCAGCACAATTAATTTCCATGTGCCTAGAGATGACCTTTGTCTTCATGAAGCAGAATCATGAGTGGGCACCTCTCATGGAAATGGGCAATTTGTGCATTCATTGGTCAAAATATAACACACACTCCCCCCCCAAGCACTCTTTTCTAGTAGGCCAACAAAAGGCTGGAGAGGCAGACAAAGCAAATAATTCCACTCATTCCTTTGAGAGAAAATATACATAAATGCAGACACTGTGCTGAACAGAAGGTTCTCCAGAAGTATTTCAGGTTAATGGTTTTGCAGCATTCTGTCCAGTACAGGCTTCCCAATGCTCATTGGCAGTATTTTAGATTAATACTATGAATTAATAATCTTTGCAAACTTTATTCTCCAGAAGACACTGCACTGAATTTCTATATCTTCCACAGCCCAGAGTTTGGCCATGGTTTTCTTTCAGCCTTGAAGGGTAGCAGCACTGGAAAGCTGCACTCTTAACAACCGCAACACACAAACATTTTTTCATGTGACAGCTCCCATCACTGAACTATGCTATATCCATTAAGACATGGAGACAGCAGAGACAGTTCAAGAAACGGGTGATACATGTTGAAAACAAGGTATAATAGATGAGGGACATGTCAGAAACCCTCCCCTCTCTCTGCAGGTAGGATTCCTTTCTAGTGTTCCAGCTGTAAAGCAGAAAGGCTCTTTTGTTGGAGCCCTTTGAATGTGGAGTGGCTCTGGGCACACTTACTTTGTTATGGCATACAGGTTTACTATTGGTATTACTTCTAATTTAATGACAATCTGTGTGAAATCTTATCCCTTGCCATAAGACTTTATGATTAGGCAAAGTGGTTTTGATCTTAGAAATAATTTCTGCGACTGCGTTCTTGTACGATCACACTATCATAGAATCATAGAATCATAGAATCATAGAATGGTAAGGTTGGAAGGGACCTCAAGGATCATCTAGTTCCAACCCCCTGACATAGGCAGGGACACCTCCCACTAGTACAGCTCACTCAAGGCCTCATCCAATCTGGCCTTGAACACCTCCAGGGAGGGAGCATCCACGACCTTCCTGGGCAACCTGTTCCAGTGTCTCACCACCCTCACTGCAAAGAACTTCCTCCTAACATCCAGTCTAAATCTCCCCTCTGCCAGTTTAAAACCATTGCCCTTTGTCCTATTGTTGCAGGACCTTGTAAATAATCCTTCCCCAGCCTTCCTGTAGGCCCCCTTCAGATACTGGAAAGCTACTATCAGGTCCCCTCGAAGCCTCCTTTTCTCCAGGCTGAAGAGCCCCAACTCTCTCAGCCTGTCCTCATAGGAGAGCTGCTCCAGCCCTCTGATCATCTTTGTGGCCCTCCTCTGGACCCGCTCCAGCACTTCCATTTCCTAAGATGAAGACATCAATAGGGTATTTTAATATAATTTTTTTTTAAAAAATCAGCCACATCCTTTCTGTCCATTGGAAGAAGGCAGAGTTCCTGTGTAGAAAATCTAATAGATGACCTATAATTAAAAGTTACAGTAGAATGAATGCATGCATGCAGGAAGGCCATGTTCATGGTGATTAAAAAGCATTTGATTTTGCTATTCCCTTTCACTTCAATGCTTGCTTTTCTTCTCCTGTTAGTGATGTTGCTGGATATTTTCTTTAATCAGAAGTTCTACATGCATACCAGACCATATGTCCTAGTTCCAATCCACTCAAATGGATTATAATAACATAAAATTGGAGTAACCAACAGACCTAGACTGTATAAACAAATCTATGCTTTGATGTTAGTAAGTGATAAACCAGCACTCAGAGTTAAGTTTCAAAATACCATTTGTTTATTAGCATGAAGTACCACTGTTAACTACCCAGAGACTTCTGAACATTTTCATGGATGAAACATCTTGATAGAAACTGCATTCAGGAAAATGTTACAGCATATTCTTAAGCCCTACTGAAGACAAAGCATATCCTTTTTCTGAGGCCAGGCCAGAAAGACTGTCTCGTTCCCTCTTGCCCTCCTATTCAAATTCACAGAATGTTTCTGTACCAAATCAGAACATCATATACATGGAAAAATGTGTCTGTTCCATTGCATGCAGTTATGGATTAGTAGTTCTGTGCATTCTGAAATAAATTAATCATCTTGTCTGCATTTCTTCTCCATTTCAGCTGCTTCTCCTATCTGTACTCTTCCTCTTTCTCTTCCAGCTCCCTCAGTTTTTGCAGTTTCACAGTTCAGCTGAGATTAGAAGTTGGCCCAGCATGTGTTCGCAAATGTTATTGTATGTGCCTTGATGTAGTTTTGTTCAGGGGGTTGTTGTTGTTGTGGTTTTTTTTTTCTTATAAAAATCTTTCTCTAGAAATGGATGCAAGTCTCAGGCCTTACGGCCACCTTGAGGTGGGAAGTCATAACATTTTTCCCTATGGGTGGTCAGGTGATGAAGGCAATGTTAGCAGAAACCTGACTGATGAAACCTCTCTTAATTCAGTAATCTGTTCAGCTCCTGGTTTTGTGGGCAACACCTGCCTTATAGGCAGCCGCATTTAGGGAGCAGAATGTGGGGCCTTTGTAAGGCATGGCTTGGAGACCTTATGCCCCTCTCAGCTCCTAATCTAGCACTCCATCCTGCAGTGAACTTTGCACCTCATCGAGTGTTTTGTATATGCTCTCGAAAGTCTGGCCAGATGTGGTAATTTTATTTGTTTTACTTAGGTATACATAACCTATTCATGTAGCTCTGAAAAAAAACCACTCGTTAAAGCAGATTAAATAGACTAATGCCATCCACAATGAAGCAACGCCCCTAAGCCAGTGTTTTCATGACATTTCTAACTCAAATATTTCTGTATGGCTTAACCCATTGTAAGGGAGGGACTGTTTCAAAATTAATAATTATATTAATTTTGATATCCAGGCAGAAATTGTTAATAACTATGAAAACTGTTTATTAACATTAAATCTCGCCACAAAACTTATATACAAGGTTCAAAAATGCACAGTTTGGAAATTTGTACATACAGGGAACAGGTAAACTGGAACACTTTAAAGGCAACTAACATAAGCAAACATTTTTACCGGCAGAGAAGGTTTATAGGCAGGAAGCTCCTTTCTGCTTATGGCAGAAGGCAATTAATGATTATAAAAGGCTTGAAGTATTTACTCACAAAAAGTATCATGGGACAATACCCAAAGCACGTGGCAGGGCTGCTGCCGGGTTGGAAGCTGTTAGAGGCTTTGGAGTTTCCTCAAGCTCCTGGGTGCTTCAGATAGAGGAGGCAGACATCTTTGACCTGGTCCTGGCTCTCTTGGCAGCAGGCTCTCATGTGCAGGCAGATGTCTGTGATGTGCAGTCCCAGCACGGTGTCATGCTGGCTGTGCAGGCCGAATGCATGGAGGCATCAGAGCCTGATCGTGCTGCTTGGGGTCCCACCCAGCTCAGGATCAATGAGGTAGTAAGAGTACAATAGCAAACCCACTCAATGTGCTACCTGCTCATCCTTTATATCCATTTCAGCCTGAGACTGATGGGCCTTTGGACATAGATTAGCCAATCAGGATGGCAGTTTGCCCAGTTTGCCCATATTAGGTGAAACTGGGTCTTCCATCCCCTTTCCTGCAGCCACCACCCCCAACACAGAGGGAGGGGGAGCAGGGGAGCATGCCTGGGCAAACCAGGACATGTACAAGCCCACCTTTGACCTATTCAGGCCTACCACGACACCCATATAATAAGCAACTGGTTTCCTTCCTTTCTTCATCTGCTATGAGGGCATCTTCAATACAAAGAAAAATGCAGCAAACCAAATATGCCGTGATTCGCTTGGAACATGATATAAACCTACTAGAGGGTCACCACTTGATTGTTCTTGTTAAAAAAATCATGAATTTGCTGTACATGCATGACATTTGAGAACTGTTGTAAATTTGTAGAACAACTCGATGCATTCCAGAACCCAACACACTTGTAACAGTCCTGTGCAAAACCATAATTCTTACCAGTGCATTTGGAAAGCAACTAAAGCAACTGAAGAAGCCTGTTCTGGTCTTCATACTGCCACCAAAATGTATGAATAAGTCCACCTGGAATCATCAAAAGTGTTACAGAGATTTCACATAAAACCAGACACCAGTTTATACACAATATTTTTCAGTTCTAACAGTAAAACCACAGAAAAAAACCAAACCAAAACAAAACTAGAAGTTTGCAACCCTTTTGTTTCCTGCCTGATCCCACTTAATCCTTCAGCGAGTTGGCTCTAAGGTCAGTCTCTCACAGAACTGAGTACTGGTTTTATTCTGTCATTAGATTGATTACTCTCAACTATTTATTTTTATCCCATCTTCAGGACATATTCCATCTAAATCTGCTTCAGTTGTTTTCCTCTTCCATGCTGTTTATTACTGGTAGTCATGTTATTATCAGAGAGAGAGAGGTGGTCTGCTTTAAGTTCCTATCCATAGTCTAGAGTAATTTTGAGTTTCCATTGCCGTCCTGACACTAGTAACTCTATCCTGGCTTTGCAGCATCGCCCAACTAGTAATCACTAGGAGCTTGAGCAGTTCAACCTTGCTCTGTGGGGCAAGAGTCTTCAGAAATCATAACTACTAGAAAATTAAGGGATTTGCTATATCTGTATGAGAAATTTTTTCACAAAGACAACAAAAAAGGACTCCTGGCAGGACTGTCCCTTCCCTTGCCAAATTTTATGTGCATGCTTTAAAGCATTAAACAACTTGCATACAAGAAATGGTCTCAATTTTTTGACATGGGCATTAAGTTAGTTTTCCTCTGACTTTTTTTTTTTTAATTTATTTTTCTACAGAGACGACTGAACCATAGCTCTTGAAATTTAAAAACAAATGAATAACAACAGCCTAGTGCAAACACCAGGCATGGAAAATTTCAGCCGAACTTGTAAAAACTTAACTAAGTTATAACAACATCTTATAATATGAGATGTCAAAAAAAAAACCCCAAAACTCTTAATAACAATAGCATAATGCTGAAGCAAATCCAGTATTTCTAGGAAGGGTAGATTAAGGAACAAATAGTGTCACAGGACTGAGAAATGGAAATAAGTGAATGCTGGGTACTAATAGGTAGTACACACAAGCTAGAGGATTTTTAGGAAAGTTTAGAAAGTATCTCAGAATCTGCTTTTCTTGATTTATTCTTTTCTAATAAAAAAACAGTAGTGGTAGATTTAATAACCTTTAACCTAATCTTTCTTATAGTAATAAAAATATAAATAAAACACTGGAATGTTACAAAGTGATGATAAAGTGAGGAATGTTTTCAGGCATCCAGCTCTTTTCATGGGTAAGGAATAATATCTTGGGTGATCTTTTGACTTTGTCATTCCAGTTTGATATTTTTGTAAACCAAACTAACATATGGCAGTTAACTCTCAGGCAGCTACTTCCACTACAGTGGTATTACTTGGGGATGTGTGGTTGGAAAGCTGCAACTTGGAGAAGGACCTGGGGGTATTGGTTGACAGTCGACTGAATGTGAGTCAGCAGTGTGCCCAGGTGGCAAGAAAACCAGTGTCATCCTGGCTTACATTAGAAATACTTTGCCATCAT
>VWZE01021571.1:528113-558018 GCA_013396675.1 Eubucco bourcierii
AAGCTAATAACTTCAAAGAAAAAAGATCCAGTTTGTAAATAAAGGGTGAAGGCAGAGTTTATGATTCACTATAAATATGTGTTAATGTTTGAGAACCAAGGGTTTTAGCAAACGTTTTGAAGAATGTAAAGTATGAGTAAGCAGTACCTTTTCCCCACTGTGGATCGCTGAGATCATAGAATCATAGAATCATAGAATGGTAAGGTTGGAAGGGACCTCAAGGATCACCTAGTTCCAAACCCCTGACATAGGCAGGGACACCTCCCACCAGTACAGATCACTCAAGGTCTCATCCAACCTGGCCTTGAACACCTCCAGGGAGNTGCTCCAACTCTCTGGTCATCTTCGTGGCCCTCCTCTGGACCCACTCCAACACTTCCATGTCCTTCCTGTGCTGAGGGCTCCAGAACTGCACACAGTACTCCAGGTGGGGTCTGACGAGAGCAGAGTAAAGGGGCAGAATCCCCTCCCTTGCCCTGCTGGCCGTGCTACTCTTGCTGCAGCCCAGGACTCGGTTGCTGTCTGAGCTGCATGTGTACACTGCAGGTTCATGTTGAGCTTTTCAGCGACCCAGGCCCCAAGATCCTTTTCCTCAGGACTGCTCTCCAGCCATTCACCACCCAACCTGGATTTGTGCTTGGGATTGTGCCTACCCAGGTGCAAGACCTTACACTTGGCCTTTTTTATCTGTGAGAAAATGTATGACAGTATGATGTAATTAGCACATCGAAACTATAAAATCTATGACAGCATGATGCTATCTACAACTACCTGAAAGGAGTTTGTAATGAGGTGGAGATCAGTCTCTTCTTCCTATTATCAGATTATAGAATAGGAGGAAATGGTCTGAAATTGTGCCAGGGGAGATTTAGATAGGAAAAATTTCTTTGCTGAAAGGGTCAGGCATTGGAATGGATTGCCCAGATGCCTGTGCTCATTACAACTCCATCTGTGTTTCTCTAATCCCAAACACAGTGTCCTCCTTAGTAATCTGTATTTGCAACCAGAGTGTAAGTCAATGAGGGATGTCAGTAGGAGAAAAGTAACCCCTGGGCCACATTTAGATGCTAACCTTAGATCTATGAACTGCTGTCTTAATGACAACCTCATAATTAATAACAGTTTTATGAACAACATTTCTATGCATTTGCATTCCTTATCTTGGAAAATTCCCCACAATAAACTCATCCCTGATATTTCCCTTGGAAAGAGACAGCATTGCTGCGACTAATCTGAGACTATACACATACATGCATACATATATTTATATTTATACCTATGTATATGTATATATGTGTGTGTGTGTATTTATCACTTGAGTGTGCATATACTGTTTGGCAAGTTTGCAAGAGTTAAATTGTATTTAAAAAGCTGAGTTCTGCCCGCATTCTCTGAGTCTATTATACCCAACAGCATGTGTGTCTCTTGAAGGAACTTCATTACCTGTTTCTCTGCTTTGAAATCAGTGACAAAACTCAAGTAATTTTGCTGGGCAGTTTCATCAACTACCCTTTACTGTAAGTACCCTTTCCTTATACAAGTAGGTAAAACTCTCAGATTTAATCAGTTTCTGGCTTGCAAGAGGACTGAATTAAGTTCTAGATGTGTCCAACCAACTTGGTATCAGCATATGTATTAAAAGTGATGTTATTTACAATGGTCTCAAATGTTCTAAAGCTGGCACCATGAATGTCTTTTCACACTGTCAAGACTCTCTTTTGAGATTTCCCTCGCTATGAAAGCAGTCTAGAGGAGGAGTAGCTCAGGACTGTAACAGCCAAGAGGTGAGAGCTTTGAGGATTTTATTACTAAAATGGTGGAACATTTATGACCAAATCAATTCTTCATGAACAGGTTACCCTTCCTGTTCTGGAAGCATTTAGTGAGCAGTAATATAGCTCAGGCTGGAAGAACTTTGAAGCTTTTTCATCAATATGATTTTTACAGACTCTAAAAAATATTTACTCTGATTCTTCAGACTAGAAAAATCAGTGTCCTCACATGCCCTGAGTCTGGGTGCCTGCATCCAGACCTGCTGAGCTTGGAGTGTGTTGGAAACCTGAGGCAGCTTCCTTTTTTCCCCCAGGCCAAAAAGTTTGGACGGACTCAGAAAGGCATCAGATCTCTAAAAGTAAAGATCTTCAAGGTGTACATTTACGTGCAGCTTGTTTTAAACCCTACTACTACATCCTCTATAACATACTGGGAGTGCTGTTGCTTCTTTATTGGCTTGTAAAACTTTATCATCTCTCTCAAACCCACAAGAGCACTATTTGCTAAGCTACTAGTTCCTATTTCCCAAAAGACATCAAAAACCTCTAATGAAAGCTTAGCCTAAAACTGAAAGTTTGTCAGCTCATTCCCAAGTGTTGGGTTGAAACATGACGGCAAAGAAGATGCTGTTAGTGTGCAACACTACAGAGTTGGGGCAAAGTGGCTCAGCAGAAAAGGACCTGAGAGTGTTGATTGACAACCATCTGAACGTGAGCTAGAAGTGTGCCCAGGCAGCCAAGAAAGTTGACAGCATCCTGACCTTTATCAGGAGTAGTGTGGCCAGCAGGTCTAGAGAGGAGATTGTCCCGCTGTACTTGGTACTGGTGAGGTCATACCTTGAGTACTGGATTCGTTTTTGGATGCTGCAGTGTAAAAACGACACTGAGGTGCTGGAGAAGTTCCAGAGCAGGGCAACAAAGTGGGTGAAGGGTCTTGAGAATGAGTCTTCCGAGGAGTAGCTGAGGGAACTGGTGTCATTTAATCTGGAAAAGGGAGGTTGAGAGGAGACCTTACTGCTCTCTCCAACTCCCTTAAAGGAGGCTGTAGAAAGGTGGGTGTTGGTCTTTTCTCACAAATCACAACTGATAGGACAAGAGCAAATGGCACAAAGTTACATCAGGGGAGGTTTAGGTTAGACATTAAAAAAATATACCGAAAAGATTCTCAAAGACTGGAACAGGCTCCCCAGGGATGTGGTTGAATTGCCATTCCCAAAGGTATTTAAAAGCTGTTTAGGTATGGTGCTCAGGATATAGTGTAACAGTGATCCTGGCACTGGTAGCTAATGGTTGGATTTGATCTTAAAGGACTTTTCTGGCCACGGTGATTCTGTGAAATGCAGAAGATTTTAACTGCAGAATAAAAAACCCCAATGTCATCTGTTTCAGCACCACCTTCATTCATGCTACCGTCATTTGCTCTTACTACCCTCTGGTATGTGCCAAAAACAGTCTGCAAATGAGGTGATTGTTATTAAATTGGTTCCCTGAGGGCTGGCAGGATTGTTTCTGATTGTTTGGATGCATAATGGAAGGCAATATTCAAGCTAACACTCGTTTATTAGTAAACATTTTAATGAGTGATAAATCCCAGCCAGCTGACTTCACACACCTTCCTTAGGTTTAGCTAACCAAGTCCAAGCTTTCGGAGTGCTAAAGCCCTCCTGACTACTGCCAGACACACTGATGCTGATGAGTGCACTTCTGCAAAACAGTAACAGGGAATTCCCTGGGCACAGTGGGCCCCAGACCCTAGAAAAGGCAGTCAAAGCACATTGGGCAGCACAGGCTGAAAGGGGGTGTATCAGCTGGCAGCTAGCATAGCCCATGGGTTGTTGCTGGAAAAAAACACCTCTTCTCAACAGGAAATGTGATTCAAAGCAGGGAGGAGTTTAAACTAATTGGTGGGGCAAAGGGGATTACAATTCCTACTGCTGGGAGGTCAACTGTCCAGTGGGAGTAGTTAGGATTTATCAGCTTATCTTCTAACTCGTTAGCATCTGAACTTCCTCCAGGTACCTCCTTTTAGGGCTCTATTGTCAGCCTTTCAAAAATGGTCTTTGGTACAGTCTGGAGGAAGCAGATTTCAGGATGGATGTTTTAACAGCAGGGAGATATGGAAAATGTGATTCTTTGGCCAAACATTCTTGGCTTTTCTGTGCTGAATTTCACTCATTTTTCTCATGTTGTGACCTCTTTGACAATGTCCTTTAGGAGCTCTGTACTGCATATACTGGAGTTGCTAGTGTGGTTGAAGATTCAAACAATAGCAGCAAAAACTTAATTGCTTATTCATCAGAGATGTCAGGTTTTCTTAGCTGCGGTTGTGCATCTCCTGGCCCTCTGCTCTGCTCTTGTGAGACCCTCCCTCGAGTACTGCATCCAGTTCTGGTGTCCCCATCGTAAGAAGGACATAAAACTGTTTGAGTGACTTCAGAGGATGGTCACACAGATGGTCCAAGGGCAGGTGCATCTCTGCTGTAAGAATAGGCTGAGGGAGCTGGGGCTGTTCAGCCTGGAGAAGAGAAAACTCCTGGGGGACCTTGTAGCTGCCTTTTGATACCTGAAAGGGAACTTACAGGAATGCTGAGGAGGGATTTTTCATAAGGGTGTCTAGCAATAGGACAAGAAGGAGTGATTTTAAGCTGAGGGAGAGTAGATTTAGACTAGATTTTAGAAAGAAGTTCTTCCTAAACTCTTACCACAAGGCTGATGAGAAACAGTGAATGGACTTTATTAATTCTTTTTAATCTCCCAGTCTCTTTTATGGCGCCGTTCTCATTAAAATGCCATGGAAGTTCTCTTCACAGAAAAGACTAATAATTTGTATTCCTTTTAACACCTTTCTTCCCATAGTGCTTCAGAGACTGATAAACTAAATGTTGCAAGTAACCACAATTGAAATGCAGCCAAGTTTGCGGTAAAACAGAGCAGCTATAAAATGGCAAACGGTAACATGACTTAAGAGAGGACAGAAGGAGTAATAGCATATGCAAGTGAAAATTCAGGGGGAGTGCAAGAATACAAACCAAGAATTTGGTCAGTACATACCACATGTAAAGCTCAAACTAAAAATATGTATTTCACTGGGAGGATTAGTAAAGGTTCTTTTAATCCCATATTCAGCTTGTTGCCAAGCACATTCAGGGTGTGACAAAATCAACTGAAATGTTTGACCAAAATGTGAAACTTTAGTATTTTGTTTTGTGTTACACCTATTATTCAGAAATTACAATTATTTTTAACAATAAGTGCTATTCTATGCAGAAGAAATAACTACCCAGAAGACAAATAGACATGGGTAAGCTCCATCAAGTTCAAGCTGAGTCAGCACTTTCTTTCCTCACCACACCTTGTCCACAGAGAAGAGGATGTGACACTTGCTTATTAATACCAAGGCACACAGTGTCTTGATGTTTTTCTAGATTATCCCTCAATATTCTGTAAGGAAAATGAGATATTAACTCACAGGTTAGTTTGCAATCACTACTTTAAGAGGCCCACAGCATCTCTATGTAAGACTTATGGCATCTTTCAGTAATCTCTGCCTTGTCTGCATTCTTGTATATCCACTCCTGATTTCCTGGCAGTACCTCCTGGGCATCACAAGCAGCTCTCTGCTCAGCCTATGAAGACTCCCATTTTCCCAACCACCTCAAGGAAGTGCATTGGTTTTCATTATTTTCAGCAAGGTAATGTTGGGATTTGGACAATGTAGACCCAACTGTGTTATTAGTCTTTTCCTGGCATTTTTTTCTTTATCTATATGGCATTTTTGAGGTAATATTTAGCAGCCCTTGGTGCAGAGCCCCTTGGTGCCAGCACTTGTACAGTTACCCAGCTCACAGGCCCTGTTGGCCAGTAGATTTGTTCCAGTGGACACAGAAAACTTTCCACACTTCTGGCGTAAACTGATAATAGCAGCTAAATTATGCTATTTACAGCAAATTTTTTACTTTAGGCTAAGATGTGGCATCCCAGGGTTGTTTACCCATCTCAGCCTATGTCTAGTTCAGCAATAGAGGAGCATCTGTACCCTAATTAGTTTTCCCTGAACAGCTTGGAGTACTAAGCCCAAGTGAAGGCACAGCCCTAGGGAAGGCAGACCAGGCCTGGGCAAATCTTCCTGCCTCCTACCTACTTCCCACCTTCTGACCTCCCATTGGCTTCCCACCTACTTGCACTGTCAGTGAAGAGCCTACTGGGGAGAACAGCAGCAACTCCTATCGTTAATCTCTCTCCTACTCTTTCCTGCACTGGCATTGTCTCTGAAGCTGGAGGATTGCTTCCAGAGCTGGCTGAGGAAGGAAGGTGTAGAGGGGAACTGCTCTACTAATGATGCAGAGTTGTGCATTGCCACATTTGAACTGAGGATAGAAAAGGAATTTTTTCCTTTCTTCCTCCTATGCGTCACTAGGACAACAACATTTGATTTTGCATATGTTGGTAGGAAGTATGGAGCTACCTTTCAGGAGGCAGTAGAAATTTCTGATGTTTTAAGTCCCTGATATCTTTTAGCTCTTCTGGGAAAGAGCTGGCTTAATATGTAGCCTGAAATTCAGATGGATACTCCATGTTGTTAAAATTATTTTGATGTTAGGCCAGCTAAAATGTGAGGAAGCAATCTAGCCATTTGACATCTAGTAGACCTCTCTGATAGCCATTATAACCTCCAAAACCAGATGACTGAGACCAAATTATTTAGCAGATGAGCATGCAGTTCCCAGGCAAAGCATGTTACTCAGTCTGCGTAATAGGTGTGATGGGAAATATGCTGTAGTGGTGTCCAGCTAGCACAAAGGCCAACAACATTCTCTTTGCTGCACTGACATTCTTTAGCTTTTTTTCTACATTTTTTCTGTTTGTTCAGACAATCTGAATCTTGAAGTGATGGAAGGATGCCTGCAACCTTCTGGGTAAACTGGTGCTGTTGGCAGTTCAACCAAGCATTACTATAGCTGAAGATTCCACCAGAAACACAAAAAACCAAATATCCATATATTCCAGCCCAAGCAGACAGTGTGCAAATGTTTAGTCTGAGGTATTTTATTATCTTGTTCCTATTCTGATTGAGAATCAACATTTAACCTGTCATGGATTTTTTTTTTTTTTCCCCTGAAGTAGTTGAAAAATACAATGAAATCAGTTTGCTGAATCTGTGCCCTCCTAGGCTCTGCGAAATAATAATTAAAAGTTCTCTAGGTTGAGGGGGTGGGGAATTACTGCTAAATTACTGCTACCGACTCTGCTTCTGTGAAGTCCATGAGTTGTGGGGGAAAAAAAAAAAAAAAAAAAAAAAAAAAANAAAAGGAAATACTTTATTTCTAATTTTGGAGGATTTTATTCAGTATGGAGAAGAGGAAATATACTTCCATGAACTACTGGAGGCAGCTGCTCGCCCTGTCTCCTGCCCTTTGCCTGCCAGGCTGGCTTGGTATTGCACAACCCTTCATGGTTGCATGCATGGGCTGCAAGGTTGGATTCCATGTCCCAGCTATTTCCCCTGCCCACTGCTTCTGGCTGAGTTGTCTGCCTAGCCTGCTTACTGGGAGCCCAGCAGTGCCAGGGGCAGCCTTGCAAGCTCATACAGGGACAGACTCTTGTTTAGACACCAGAATTTGGAGGTTAAGGACAGGGGCTTGCTGGAAAGGGGACAGAAAAGGGCTACAAAGATGATTAGAGAACTGGAAGTCTTCTGAGGAAAGACTGAGAGAACCGTGTCTTTGTAGTCTGGAAAAGGAAGAGTGAAGGGGGAATCTCATAAATGCTTACATATTAAAGGGTGGATGTCAGGAGAATGGGACCACTCTTTTTGCAGTGGCACCCAGCGACAGGACAAGGGATAATGGGCACAAACTTGAATGTAAGTAGTTCCATCTGAACATATGGGAATTGATATGGATGAGGTTTCACTGCCCTTGTTCTTTAGAGACAGCACTGAGAGGGACCACTGATAAGGAGGACAGGGAGCAATGAATCAAGACACTAGAAAGGCTTTGATACCCAATTAGGGAGGACTTACTCCTCATCCCCCTAGCATCTGCTTGGACACCTGGCCCTTTTTATGGTTTTGACCTTGTGGAAAGGAAGGCTAGCTGTCTCTTACATTGAGGGAGAATGCTTTCTGTTTATGCCAATTATTACTATAAAGCTGTCTGTTGTTTCCCTCTCTACATCCTGTACCTCCTGTGATAAATAAATGTAGACCTTCAGATTGCTAGGATAAATATTCTCACATAAGTTCTCACTGGATCTAAATTGTGGTCCATAAATTCCTCCAGCATGGACATAAAGAGGAATTTCTTTAATGTAAGGATCATGGAGCACGGTAACAGGCTGCCCAGTGAGGTGGTGGTATCTCTGTCTCTGGAGACATTCAAAACCCACCTGGACATGTTCCTGTGTGACTTTCTTTAGACAAACCTTCCTTGGCAGAGGGGTTGGACTCAATTACTTTCAGAGGTCTCTTCCAGTCTGTTTGGTTCTTCATGTATGAAATTAAAACCATCTGAATTGAGTTGGGTTTGAGTTGTTTTTTCTGATTTTTTTGTGGGTTTTTTGTTTGTTTTGTTTGTTTTGATTGATTGTTTGTATGGTGGTAAGTGATTATTACATCATTATTACTACATGCTAAATTGCCTTTGCTCATTCCTGATGATTTAACTTAAGATTTCACTCTTGAGTAGCTGAAAACTTTGAGCAGTGGAATTGGATTCACTTGGAAACAGGCTCCCAGGCTTCAGCATAAGATATATCTTTCTGGTCAAGTATTTCCTGCCTTTACTGGCTGTTTTTCTTACAACAAGATGGCTTGAAAGGAAGATTTCAATGTAATTTATTGCAGAGATGTGTGGGTGCTATTTTGTTTTATTTTTACTGGGTAATACAATGATGTCTATCTCAAAAGAAATGTTTTTTGAGAACTTAATTTTCACAGACATTTCAGATCAAATCCAGCTGAATCACTGGGCCAGCAGCCACTCCAAGTAATTGAAGCCATTAATTTCAGAAGAATGACATCAACGTTCAGTTTGCCCAGGAAGTGTAAGATTCAAGATTATTCACCTAAGTTAGGATATTGAGTTGTTATATAGGTTATTTAATTCATTCATAGAATCATAGAATCATAGAATGGTAAGGTTGGAAGGGACCTCAAGGATCATCTAGTTCCAACCCCCTGACATAGGCAGGGACACCTCCCACTAGTACAGCTCACTCAAGGCCTCATCCAATCTGGCCTTGAACACCTCCAGGGAGGGAGCAACCACAACCTCCCTGGGCAACCTGTGCCAGTGCCTCACCACCCTCACTGCAAAGAACTTCCTCCTAACATCCAGTCTAAATCTCCCCTCTGCCAGTTTAAGCCCATTGCCCCTTGTCCTGTCATTGCAAGACCTTGTAAATAATCCTTCCCCAGCCTTCCTGTAGGCCCCCTTCAGATACTGGAAGGCTACTATCAGGTCCCCTCGAAGCCTTCTCTTCTCCAGGCTGAAGAGCCCCAACTCTCTCAGCCTGTCCTCATAGGAGAGCTGCTCCAGCCCTCTGATCATCTTTGTGGCCCTCCTCTGGACCCGCTCCAACACTTCCATGTCCTTCCTGTGCTGAGGGCTCCAGAACTGCACACAGTACTCCAGGTGGAGTCTGACAAGAGCAGAGTAAAGGGGCAGAATCCCCTCCCTTGCCCTGCTGGCCACACTGCTCTTGATGCAGCCCAGGACTCGGTTGCTGTCTGGGCTGCATGTGCACACTGCAGGCTCATGTTGAGCTTTTCATCAACCCAGACTCCAAGGTCCTTTTCCTCAGGGCTGCTCTCCAGCCATTCACCACCCAGCCTGGATTTGTGCTTGGGATTGTGCCTAGCTTGGGATTGTGCCTAGCCTCAAAGTGAGTTAACTCTTTGCCACTATAATAGGAGTACCCAGCCAGGTACCAGGGTGCTGTCTCTATTCATCTGCAGCACATCTTTCTATTTTATGGTTGTGGTGACTGATAGTGCCAAAGCTTGAGAACTTTCCAAATTATTTAAGTGTATATATTATTATCAAGATATCCAAAGTAGAGGACGAGGCTCATCATTTAGTAGATTGCAGTGCTATAGGTGATAGTGAAAAGAAAGAATCTTCAGCAGCCTAGGCTGTTGTAGTGTTCACCAAGTCATTTCTTCAGTAGTGTCTTTGGGACTAGAGATCCAGGATTTGAACCTCTTGGGTTTCATCTACTCAAGTTCACTTTTCTGTGAAATAAGATCTAACAAAAAAGTTTCAACAGCATTGTCTGTGTTTGGCAAAATTGGACAGAACTGCAACAGCTTGTAACAATGAAGTCTTAAAAGCAGCATGAAAATATTGTAAAACTTCAGCAGGTAGGTGAGTGATTTCTCTGGTGATTTCTTCACCAAAACTTCCCTATGGTACGTGAACAGGCAGGATTAAGAACATGAACTGTTTATGTTTGCAAATAAAACAGTTGTCTGTTGCTCCACTGGATCACAAGAGAAAGCTATTTAACTTGTGCACAAGTCCATGGGGCCTGATGAGATCCACGCACGGGTCCTGAGGGAACTGGCAGAGGAAGTTGCCAAGCCACTGTCCATCATATTTGAAAAGTGATGGCAGACTGGTGAAGTTCCTGCTGACTGGAGGAGGGTAAGCATAACACCCATCTTCAAGAAGGGAAAAAAGGATGACCCTGGGAACTACAGAGCAGTCAGCCTCACCTCTGTGCCTGGCAAGATCATGGAGCAGATCCTGCTGAAAGTCCTGCTAAGGCAAATGGAAAACAAACCAGAGGTGATTGGTGGGAACCAGCATGGCTTCACCAAGGGCAGATCTTGCCTGACAAATTTAGTGGCTTTCTATGATGAAGTCACAGCAACAGTGGACAAGGGAAGGGCAACTGATGTTATCTACCTGGACCTGAGTAAGGCATTTGACTCTGTCCCTGGTCATGACATCCTGGTCACCAAACTGGAAAAACATGGACTTGATGGATGGACCACTCGCTGGATAAGGAATTGGCTGGATGGTCGAACCCAGAGAGTGGCGATCAACGGCACAATGTCCACCTGGAGACCAGTGACAAGTGGTGTCCCTCAGGGGTCAGTGCTGGGACCAGTGCTGTTTAACATCTTTGTCAGTGACATGGACAGAGGAATGGAGTGCACCCTCAGCAAGTTTGCAGATGACACCAAGCTGTGTGGCACAGTCGACTTGCTAGAGGGCAGGGATGCCATCCAGAGGGACCTGGACAGGCTGGAGAGTTGGGCCCAGGCCAACCTGATGAAATTCAATAAGGCCAAGTGTAAGGTCCTGCACCTGGGTAGGCACAATCCCAAGCACAAATACAGGCTGGGTGGTGAATGGCTGGAGAGCAGCCCTGAGGAAAAGGACCTTGGAGTCTGGGTTGATGAAAAGCTCAACATGAGCCTGCAGTGTGCACATGCAGCCCAGACAGCCAACCGAGTCCTAGGCTGCATCAAGAGAAGCGTGGCCAGCAGGGCAAGGGAGGTGATTCTGCCCCTTTACTCTGCTCTCGTCAGACCCCACCTGGAGTACTGTGTGCAGTTCTGGAACCCTCAGCACAGGAAGGACATGGAAGTGTTGGAGCGGGTCCAGAGGAGGGCCACAAAGATGATCAGAGGGCTGGAGCAGCTCTCCTATGAGGACAGGCTGAGGGAGTTGGGGCTCTTCAGCCTGGAGAAGAGAAGGCTTCGAGGGGATCTGATAGTAGCCTTCCAGTATCCAGAAGGGGTCCTACAGGAAGGCTGGGGAAGGATTATTTACAAGGTCCTGCAATGACAGGACAAGGGGCAATGGGTTTAAACTGACAGAGGGGAGATTTAGACTGGATGTTAGGAGGAAGTTCTTTGCAGTGAGGGCGGTGAGGCACTGGAACCGGTTGCCCAGGGAGGTTGTGGATGCTCCCTCCCTGGATGTGTTCAAGGCCAGATTGGATGAGGCCTTGAGTGAACTGTACTAGTGGGAGGTGTCCCTGCCTATGTCAGGGGGTTGGAACTAGATGATCCTTGAGGTCCCTTCCAACCTTACCTTTCTATGATTCTATGATTCTATGATTCTAACTCTGTCACCATATCATGTGATGGATGAGTGTAAAAGACACATTTAAATGTGGTGCTAAAGAATTTCTTATTACTCTCACTAAGTAGATCCATGGTCCTAACTTCTGCAGTTAAGATGGACTATATTGCTTTTGCTAATTATTTAAGTATTGACTCAAAGTTCTGTTAAAACTCGTGGTTACTCCACCTGGTCTTCAAAAGAAAGGAATATTTTCTTTAAAAAAAAAAATCCTAAAATTTCTTAAAATTTATAAAAACCAAACTTCTAAGAATTTTCTCTTCTTTCATACAAACCTTGGAAAATACTACAAAATATATTTTGTGACTTTTCCTTCAAAACTTTAACTGAATGCTTAATACAAAAGAGATGAAGATTTTTCTCTGTCTTATTCTAGCCAACATACAGACAAAACTTTCTCTAAAGGAGTGTGTTATTCCATCCTCTATAAGCATATAGGAGTTCCAAAAATTTAATTCCCCCTCTTAACTGTAATGGTTTTCTTTATGATTTGAGACTTATGATATATGGCTAAGCATCTGGAATCTTTTCCTACTTATCTCCAAGATCTTAGCAGAAATTATATTAACAGGCGACCAACCAAGGAAATTATGATACTTGGACCACATTTTCGAAAAGGATGTTTTGAGTGACGTATGGTTATGATTTTCTGGATTGTACTCAGATGTCAGAACTGGCAGTAGCTTCCCCAAGCAGCAGGTGTTCAAGCTGACAGACAAGATGGTAGTAATAACCCACTGAATATTTTATGAGCCATTCTATATAGTATAATATCCCTGTTTGACTACATGCAGAGAGTCATTAAGCAGTGAAAGTTTTATTAAATCCACAGACTGATAATAACAGACAGAGGATTCAGTCACCGAGTTTGGGGAAAGGCAGCAAGCAATGTGTGTTATTACAATGACAAGATTTTGTCATCTGTGATTGAAGTGACAAAGGCTTTCCCAATATGATTTCACAGTATCACCAGGGTTGGAAGAGACCTCAAAGATCATCAAGTCCAACCCATCACCACAGCCCTCAAGACTAGACCATGGCACCAAGTGCCACGTCCAAACGCACCTTGAACACCTCCAGGGACGGTGACTCCACCACCTCCCTGGGCAGCCCATTCCAGCAGTCAATGACTCTCTCAGTCAAGAACTTTCTCCTCACCTCCAGCCTAAACTTCCCCTGGCACAGCTTGAGACTGTGTCCTCTTGTTCTGGTGTTGGTTGCCTGAGAGAAGAAGGTAACCTCCCCCTGGCTACAACCACCCTTCAGGTAGTTGTAGACAGCAGTAAAGTCCCCCCTGAGCCTCCTCCTCTCCAGGCTAAACATATATTTATTTCCATATATTTCCATATATTTACAACAGGCTTTTCCATATGAGCACCCCTGGGACAACTATCTTGTCCTAGCTCTCGGGATTGTCTCACAGCAGCTAAACTGAAGAAAAAGACAATAATATACAAATTGTCTCCCTGAAAATCTCTGAGGCATAGACATGGGTAGTGGAGGCAAATTTACAGTTTGGTGTGGTTTTAACCAGAGTAAGGCTCCATCAAGGTGTTCAAAACCTTTTGTGTAAGCTCACACAGAAATGTTATAGAATAGTTCAGGAATAATCAACACAGGATGTCAATACAAACTTGGCAGGACCGCCACAAAAGAAGTGTTAAAAAAGCACACTAGGGGAAAAAAAAAAAGGTGGGGAGGGAGGGGGCTGCAAAAAGGAAGACTCTGGGTCTTTTGGACTGTGCAACAGATACAGGACTCATCCTAAAGTCCTGGATGATTCTTGTCCTCCTCTGGGCTGCATCAAGAGCAGTGTGGCCAGCAGGCCAAGGGAGGGGATTCTGCCACTTTACTCTGTTCTTGTCAGACCCCACCTGGAGTACTGTGTGCAGTTCTGGAGCCCTCAGCATAGGAAGGACATGGAAGTGTAGGAGCGGGTCCACAGGAGGGCCATAAAGATGATCAGAGGGTTGCAGCAGCTCTGCTATGAGGATAGGCTGAGAGAGTTGGGGCTCTTCAGCCTGGAGAAGAGAAGGCTTCGAGGACACCTGATAGTTTCCAGTATCTGAAGGGGGCCTACAGGAAGGCTGGGGAGGGACTATTTATAAGGTCTTGCAATGACAGGACAAGGGGCAATGGGTTTAATCTGGCAGAGGGAAGATTTAGACTAAATATTAGGAGGAAGTTCTTTGCAGTGAGGGTGGTGAGGCACTGGAACAGGTTGCCCAGGGAGGTTGTGGATGCTCCCTCCCTGGAGGTGTTGAAGGCCAGGTTGGACGAGGCCTTGAGTAACTAGTGGGAGGTGTCCCTGCCTATGTCAGGGGGTTGGAACTAGAGGTCCCTTCCAACCTTACCATTCTATGTTCTGTGTTCTGTGTTGTGACAGACCTGTGCTCCTACCCTGACATGTACATAGTCACTTAAAATATACATTATTGAATTTTCTTCCAGGACAACATTAAGCTAAGAAAGGTGGGTGATCCAAAGAAAATGTGCATGCTGTCCAAAATGCCTGTTGTTCCCTCCCTTCAAATATTGACATTTGTCTGGGTGCTTCTCGTTGTTTAGGTTGTCCACAGACCAATTTAACTGAGGCCAGCTTGCCAAGAAACAGGACTTGTCTCAGTAGGAAATTTTATAATCATTACTACTCTTCAGTGCACACTTTCTGTCTCAATTATTTTTTTTTTTATTGTAATCAGTCAATGTAACTTACAGATTGATGAAGGTTGCTACTTGAATGTCACCATGCCACATTCTTCTGCTTTCACAGTAATGTTAAGTACACCATTTTTTCCCACATTTATTTTCACTTAATATTTAGTAATGCATTACTAGATCAGTATTTTTTTAAAAAGCATTTGTTCACTGGCATGTTAGTTAGGGATTTTAATTCACTGCTGTGTTCTTGATGTCAGAGAAAACCATTCAAAGAATGATACTGTATGTAACTTACAGACCTATAGTCAGAAAGAAATTAGCTTTCATTCTAGAAGAATGTTTCTTTCAGTCTAGTTTTCATTCTCAGAGTAGTTGAAAGGTCTTGGGAGAATTCTCTTAAAGGCTTGCTAGTGTTGAAATGTGCCTTTAATCTGTCCTTACTGTATTGTAACTTTTGCTTTATAGTTATTTTACTAATTACTTTAGAATTCCTGTAGTTATGTTGACATTTGAAGGGACAGCTTAAAAGGAGAATAGAGATAGCAAGGAAAAATCTGGTTTGATTCCAGAAAAAAAAAGTTCACAGTGAAGGAGATCAAACACTGGAGCAATATGCCCAAAGAAACATTAAAATCTTGATCCTTGGAAATATTTTATATTTGGTTGGATATGATCCTGAGCAACCTGCTCTAACTTCAAAGACAGATCTGCTTTTAGCATGAACTTGGACTAGATGACCTCCTGAGGTCTCTTCCAACCTAAATCATTCTCAGATTCTGAGAATATTCTGCTAGTTTGTCTATAGATTGTGCTTGCATACAAAGGCTTATAAAATCTGGTGGGTTTTTTGTTCAGGTTAGCAATAAAATCATAATAGTAAAATTCCCCCTCTGAATATCACTTAGAGAGACACAAAATATTTCACCAGGTTAACACAGACTGAGTTCACCACCATTTGTATTAGGGAGGTTGCTACTGCCTCTCCCTTGCTAACAGGCCTGACTTTGATGAAAATAAAGCATTGGCCTCCACTTTCCACTGCTTTTGCTAGCACTTTTCTAATTAAAATAGCATAGAACATATTAATGAATGGTTTACTCTACCTCCTAGAATTGGAAGACTCTTTCCTGCTCCATTCTTGATAGAGGTTTTCCTTGCCTCATTTCCAAATGACGGAGTTTCTGCTACTGTATTTACCAGTGTAATTACTGAACTTGGGAGACAGCTCAATGTTATGGAGTTTTCCCTAATCTTCATCTAAGTTGTCTGCTCTTTTTCTGTAATCTTATTTCTATCTCACATATTAATATGTCTGTCTCACTCGTGTTTGAATATTTCTCATTCTTTTAGCAGCTTATATGTTATCACCTTTATTTTCTTCTGGATATTGCTCTTCCCAGCCGTTTTTTGCTTCTCTAAAGTCTTGCCATCTTTTTGATCACTGGGCATGTGGAACTAAGCAGGGCCTTCAAAGCCCATGTGTAACAGAGCCAAGAAAGATTTAGGTTATTTTTCCCTTGCTCAGTGATGAGGTACCTCTGCAAAACCAGGACAGGAGTGCATTTAACTTTCCTTTCATGAATTTATATTACTGTGCAGCTGTAGAAATTTATTATCCACTGTCCCCATTAGGGCTCCTTCAGCATTGCTGCCTTCCTATGGAATAGTCCCACTGTGTTAAGTGTACTCTGGGATGTCAGAGATGATCCTTAAAGATAGGTTATTAAAATTACTGGGATTGTACTTCTCATTGGAAAAAAAAACCAAAAAAACCAAAAACAACCCAGGGTAAATGTAATGAAATGCTCTATATGCACTGGAACCAGCCAAACCATGGGATCTGTCTCCAGCACTGCCTTCCTTTCAACGTATTTAAAATATTAATAGATGCTACCTACATGCCATGCAACCATATGAAAGCACAGACTAGATAGCTCTTAACTCACTTCATGTGTTATAAAAGGTCATCTGAGGGACATGGGACCAAATGAGATATACTTGAAGAATGTGAAGCAAACAAACAGAGAATAGGAGAAAAGAATGAAACTCAATGTGTGAAGGAGGAAGGGGGAGCAAGCCAAGGAAATGGTAATTCCCCAATGCAAACACCCTCTATAGTTCACGTGACAAACTGACAACTATCCAAATCTCATTCTCTTTTCTCTTGCTTATCTCCATTCTGTCTGACTTCAACTCTGAGAAAGCTTGCTGAGTGTGTGTGTGTGTATGTGTGCACAGGTACCAAAGGACCACTTGTACCTGCTTATATTTTGAGTATGTTCCTCAGTAAAAACTACCAGAAATATGTTTCTGTTTAGCTAGAAAAAGAACATGTTCTATTTCACATTGAACCTCCCTTGAGGGAAAAGCAAACAAACGTGTTTAAACTACAAGAAGAAAAAGTTCACCAATTCAAAATAATCTGATGTGTCTCTAAACTCAAAACAGAAGTATGGGAGGTTTGCCTACCAGTACAAAGATGTGATTCTGAATCACCAGAGAGTGTGGCCAGCATGCCAGTAAAGCTCTCTTTCAACTACATCAGGAAAAATCATGAGCTGTGTGTTAACAGACAATTCATCTGTCTCTGACAGTAATCCATTCACAAACAAAAGAGCTGCGAATCTACATTTGTACATTAGCTGTAGTGAGGGATATAGACAGTCTTGAAAATAGATAAATACCCAGCCCACTCCCTGGGGGATGTAACCACACCATCTGACCTGCATGACACTGAACCCAGTGTCCATCATTCTATATTTTCTTCTGTTTATCATGAAACTTGACTGTAGAATCTTTTAGAGAAATGAGCCTTTATAAAGCATCTAAATAATATCTGTATCTATAAAGCATCTAAATAATATTCTGTTTATAATCCCTCTATATTTTCTTCTGTTTATCATGAAACTTGACTGTAGAATCTTTTAGAGAAATGAGCCTTTATAAAGCATCTAAATAATATCTGTGCTACAGTAAGAAACCAGTCACATCTGCCAAAAGTTTGGGGAATGCTGTACTTGTTTCAAAACAGTACTTTTATTTTCAAGTTTTTAACTGAGACTTTTTAACAGAAAAGCTTTTAACAGCTTCTAAATATGATATCTTTCTGCTAGTGTTTCTGGAAGCGAACTTTTCTGACTGTTTTTTCTTTGGCAGCTACTATTCCAGCAAAGAATGATCTCAATATATTATTTTATAGAGAGTTGGTTACTTTTTCATCTCACATTTAATAGAAAAGCAATGCTTATGAACTGGTCAGTGTTTCCAATGTATTCCGCTTCCTATATCCAAAGTTAAAGCAATAACAATAGGTTTTTTTCTTCATTTGGGCACATTTTAGGAACAGTACAAATTTTTACAGAGCCTATGGGCTCTGTCCTTACAGGCTTTTTTTCCAGCAAGGTTTACACAGGCTTCTCTGCTTGTCCTTTGTGCTGCGTGATAGCAAAATGGCTTCCTCTCAGTGAGCAAAAGAGTTACGGTGTTTTTACTTTGTAGTGCATCTGGTCACACAATAAAAGTCCACAAAACTGACAGATGCATTTCATAGAGGTTCACTGGAGCTCTAAAGCACTGAAGACTACAACCAAAAGTAAGAGATTTCTAAGTGAAATACTTAGAAAAACCTCTACTGAAGCTGCATCTCTTGCTTTGGGAGAGAGGACACTATTAGATATGCTAAATGAACCCAATTTTCAAGAAAGGATGCTGATTATGAAAAGGGTCACACTCCTATGAGGACAGGCTGAGAGAGTTGGGGCTCTGCAGCATGGAGAAGAGAAGGCTTCCAGGAGACCTGATAGTAGCCTTCCAGTATCTGAAGGGGGTCTACAGGAAGGCTGGGGAAGGATTATTTACAATGTCTTGCAAGGACAGGACAAGGGGCAATGGGTTTAAACTGACAGAGGGGAGATTTAGACTGAATGTTAGGAGGAAGTTCTTTACAGTGAGGGTGGTGAGACACTGGAATAGGTTGCCCAGGGAGGTTATGGCTGCTCCCTCCCTGGAGGTGTTCAAGGCCAGGTTGGATGAGGCCTTGAGTAACCTGTACTAGTGGGAGGTGTCCCTGCCTATGTCAGGGGGTTGGAACTAGATGATCCTTGAGGTCCCTTCCAACCTTACCATTCTATGATTCTATAATTTGAAAGGATATTGAAGTAGGAAATTCCATTCAAACTTTTTGTTTGAGCAACTATTGTTTTTTCTCGCTCTTTTGTTTCTACCTGTTCAATATAACCAAACTGTTCTAACAATCCTTTTATTCAGATGTGCAGTTCCCACACATAATGTCTGAACATGAAATGAAAAGAATCACAGAATCATAGAAAAGACCCTGATGCCTTAACAGAATCTTAAAAAGCTGCAAGCCTTACATCTATTATCTCTGTGATGCAGCAGTAGGCATCCTTGTTATTGACATAGATATTAATTTTATTTGTCATCTTAAAATATTAACTAGAATTTTATTAAGGACTTATTTTTATTTTCTTGAGATTTGTTTGGATTTTTTTTTTCAAAAAAAGGTATTTATCTCAAGATAAGAATCTTACTAAAGCAGGATTTTCCCATAGGATGTCTGTTTTATTAATCTTTGTCCTTTTACTAAAGGAGGGTGAAATACCAACAGTTCACTGTCAGGAAGGAACAAGGATTGTGTGTTCCCTATGAACTGTAATGCTGGGAGTGGTGGAGGTGCCCCAGGGCAGCTGGGCTGGGCCTCCTCTGGCCCCTGTCCATCACACCATCCCTAACCAGAGAGCAGGCCAAGTTAGAGGGCCCCAGGGCTCCAGGTGCCTTTGTGGTGATATGGCAGTTCCAAGACCAACCTGGAAATGTAAACCAGTGAGTCAGGACTAGGGCCAGGTCTGGTGAAGTTAACCAGGGCAAGACACAGCCCAGTGATCACCAGATGTATCCATTGTGATGGGCAGACACGAGGTCAAACCTGTGGGTCAGGATTCGCAGGCAGGCACAGGCTGCGATGTGGTGGGGGCTGTAGCTCAGCCAGGGACCATGCAGAACCCCAACTTGGAACAGGTTCCACAGGAAGGAAGGTCAGCCCTGGCCAAGGCCTCTTCATGGTCACCAAAGGAAGGGACCAGCCCTTGACTGTGTTACTTCAAAGTCAACCCTGGGATCCAGCACCCAAACCTACAGATCAAAGGATTCCCTAGTGGTATGTACTCTTTTTTTCCTTTTTTTTTTTCAAAACCACAAAGATGTCTGTTTCTAGTAGGGACTTTATTTTTATTCATAGAAAATCCAAGGCTAGGTAGCCACCTTGATGTTTTTTCAAGGGGTGAACAAAATTCAAACTGAAGATTTCCAACTGCCTGTAGTGCTGCTCCAGATGTAACATGCAGAGACTGTACTGTCTTAAGGATAGGTAATACTGCTTATTCCATGCATCTTTCTAATGAAAAGGGACCTGAGGAATTAGAAATAGAGGAGCTGAGTGAAGTGGTCAGGCTAAAACTATAGAGGTTGTTCAAAACTGACTATTAGAAAGATACTACTAATAAATTTTATTACAATTTAACAACCTCATCATAATTTGTTGGAATCAGCAGGCCCTTTCTTCCTCTCATTCTCTGCAACTGACTTCCCAGTTAGAACTTTTCTTGGATAAAACAAGTAAGGTCAGTACTAGGGATCTGATTTCCTACAATCTTTTGTAAGGAACATAAACTGTCATTCAGGTGGAATTTTGAACATAAACTGTCATTCAGATGGGGATGAGAAGCCCCATCTTGTCCTTCATAATTTCTTCAATGCAACAGAAAGTATAACCATAAATCCAAGGACTTGACACCCAGGAAAGACTGAGAGAGTTGAGGCTCTTCAGCCTGGAGAAGAGAAGGCTTCCAGGAGACCTGATAGTAGCCTTCCAGTATCTGAAGGGGGCCTACAGGAAGGTGGGGAGGGACTATTTACAAGGTCTTGCAATGACAGGACAAGGGGCAATGGGTTTAAACTAACAGAGGGGAGATTTAGACTGGATGTCAGGAGGAAGTTCTTTCCAGTGAGGGTGGTGAGGCACTGGAATAGGTTGCCCAGGGAGGTTGTGGCTGCTCCCTCCCTGGAGGTGTTCAAGGCCGGATTGGATGAGGCCTTGAGTAACCTGTCCTAGTGGGAGGTGTCCCTGCCTATGTCAGCGGGTTGGAACTAGATGATCCTTGAGGTCCCTTCCAACCTTACCATTCTATGATTCTTGAATAAGGTGTTCCACAGCACTCATATCTGTATAACTGCTAAACAAAAGTCATTTAGTGAATTTGAGTCTCTCAGCATAAGGATGGCTCAAAGATTAGATTTGCAGCTGAGTTATTTTCCAAAACAACCATTCGACCATTCCCCAGAAGTATCTATTGCAGTCCATGAACTTTTGTTAATACGCATAATCTGTTTTAAAATGGTAACCTACTATTTCTACTTAAAACTGAAAGAGAAGGTATGAATACCTATAGGGATTTGTTTTTGTTTTTTTTTTTAAGGAGAGTTTCCCTCAAAATTAGTTCAAGGAAATATTTTTCTGTTGTTCCATGTTATTCACACAAAGCAATGTATTATGATTGGTTTCATGAAACATCATCAGAAGGATGAGTCAGGGAGATGGGGAATTTCTGCAATGGCTTTCCTGTGAGCTGTTTGCTCAGATGTAGGAAAGGCAGAGCTGGTGTTTCAAAACCACAATTCCCTAACTGTTTCAGAAAGAACAAAAACCCCAATAGTTCCATCAGGTCCCTCGGCTCACACTGTTTGTTCTCCTGTAGAAGCACCTGTATTTAAAATCCATTTTGTGTCTTATCCCCGTGGTGAAGCCAGGAGAATTATTCTTGGCAACATTCTTCAAACCTTAGATGACTAGGTTTAAGCATCTAAATATGTGTCCTGATTTTTGAAGTACTGAACACACGCACACAGACATACACACACATTTTATTGAAGTCAGCTGGAGAAGCTGGGTCATAAACATTTCTGAAAATCAGGCCACTTATTTAACTGTCTAAATACGGATTTATGAGCCTGACTTCAGACACACCCAAGTCTAGTCGTAGCTTTACAGATATTAGTGTATTGCCCCAGCACTGTGTGTCCTACACATGGTTTTAAGTCCCATTCCAAAGCTACACTTCTTAAAATTAGGCTGGATGAAGAGCAAATTGTTGGGGATAATTATTTCCACAAATTAAACCCAAGAATTATTATTATTTTAGTTTTTTGAGAGAAAGGATATTATACTTCCACTGCAGTAACTGGAACCTTGATATTGTAGCCCTGTTGTTAGCTTGAGAATATTAGAACATTTGACTAATTTATTGCCCATTTTTCTTTTTTGCTTCTTTTCAATATGACAGTGCTTACTGGAATCACTGGGACACCTTGTCACTATTGCTTCTAAACAGCAAAGGGATCCCCAGACAGTCCTTGCTGTGCACACTGCTTTCTATCACAAGTTTGGGACAAAAATGCAAATGTACTGCAGAGGCAATGAAATTGAGCACTGAAGCATATTTTACCTGGGCAAGTTGATGTCAATGCAGCGCGGTTCTATCGATTTATCTCTGAGCACATGTTTGTCTACGGTGGGAGGTCTGGCAAACTTTGAGAGGGCAGAGTTTTCACAGTACCACAGAGGAGTGCTTTCAGGTCTTCTTTTGTGGCATAAAATTTGTGTTGGGAAAGTATAGAAATCTATTTCAATCACTGTATATCTCTTACACAGTTCAGGTGTATTCAATGAACTTTTTGTATCCTAGTTGACAGAACAAAATTGGAAGAAGAAAGAATTTGTGGAGTCCTGATTTATTTGGTTTTAGCTTTGAGGCTTTTTCCTTCATCTAGCTTCACTCCAGCTGCTAGTTTTGTTCACCAAGCACTGATGAACTTCCTTTACTGATGACTTGTCTCCCCAGCCTGCCCCAGAAGAAACTGAATTTCTTCTCCTCCCTCAGTGGAAGGACCTGTGTGTTCTCAAGACCTAGCACAGTTCTTGGTCAAAGGTGGTCCAGAAAACATATATGCACAAATAGCTTTTGTCTGTTTTGATTTAGATGTGGCACTTTGAGACATGGTCATGGAAGTTGTGTAGAAGGTTGGATTTGATTATCTTAGAGGTCTTTTCTTAGTCATTCTATGGTTCTATGATATTTTGCAGTGTAGTTTAAAGTCTCAGGTACACTTAGATGGTCGTTTTCTTACACTTTAGGGTTTTTTTTGGTAGAGTATCATTACCAAGGCTGGGGTAAGCCAAAGCAACTCAGTGGTAGGTAGGAGCACTACCCTGTGTAAAATCTAATATTATTTTGATTCTTAACATTATCTTTCAGAAAGAATTTTTTAAAACAGCTGCCTCTGAGTTGGAAAAGAGATCAAAACTATTTTAATAAAATCTGATAGCAAGATCAGTTGAAAGACACAAAATCATCCTGGACAAGCATAATAATATATTTTCTTCTTTCATATTACAAAGGTTATAAATGTAGGATGGATTCAACTTGCTATTTGGGATGGTATTAGTCTAGATTTGTACTAGTTGATGGAACAGAATCAAGCATTTCATGTTTCACCAAACAAAGTGCAAATTCAGCCACTGTGACTAATTCAGATGAAGTTCGTTCTCTGCTTTGCCACAGGGAAGCTGTTCAATGCAAAGGGCACCACAGGGTTCAAGTCAACTAGACCACAACTTTTTATGAGATCTGAAATAGTTCTTCAGCCCCTCCTCAAGCCAGTTTTGCTTCTTCTGCCTTTTCTAAAAGTGTGTTCTAAAATCAAATGCATGCTGAAAAACACAAGAGCTAAAATGCAAACCAAAGAAAGGTTTCCAATGGCTAAGTCTGCACAGTGGAACTTCTAAGTGTATATCAACAGTGTTTAATGGGCAAGCTCCTTGAAATGGCCTAATTTGCTTTATAAAAGAGTTCAGCTACTGCCCATTTTGTTTCTAAAAACTCTCAGAAACATGCATTTAGTATAGAACTTTTATTGATATTCATTTTGTTACACTGCCGGATGAGTTTCCCTGCTATTATTTCTATTGTCTAGCTTTACCTTTCCCATTCTCTTCTGCAGTACCTTGCTTCCTAGCTGCTCTTTAACAACTCCATAAAAAAATGAGTGGCAGGCTAAGTGGAGACAGATTAGTAGCTGTTCTATTCTCAGAAAAACAGGATAAAATAAATTTAGCTCTGAGAATAATAGAAGCAGACAAATAAGAGATGAACAGTTCCAAATGAAGAGTGAAATCTGCATGCCAAGACCACAAAGGAAAACTGGGGAAATTTTGTCTGCAACTACCCAGCAACATAAAGCTTCAGTCAACAGCAGTGAGAGATTCTCAGTTCACTTGAACAGAAGAGTGACAGGGACCAACTTTCTGGACAAAATATCCCAACAGTGTAAAAAGGTGTTTGTCACAAGTACAGCAGTTGTCCCTCCCTCCCGGGTCTTAACAATCTTGAAAACAAAAAGTGGGAGAGAGCAACCTGTAATATCAAATAGAGGCACTAGGGCACAGGCAGGTACAAGGTTTTTGGCTGGTTGACTCCTAATGACTTTCTGCTTCCAGACATAAAAATGCCCTATCTTTTAGCTTCCTACCATGATTTATTTCCTTCTTTTTTTTTTTTTGCCTGTATCAGTTCACTCTTCATTCAGTGTCATCACCCTACTACTTCCTTACACTTGTTCTGTCTTATCCACAAGAATACTGAGATTGTACATATGCCATCTGCTTAACTTCTTGCCTGTAGAATCATAGAATCACATCTTTTTTTTGGTTGGAAAAGACCCCTAAGATCATCGAGTCCAACTGTTGACTTAACACCGCCATGGTCATTAAATCATACCCTGAAGTGCTATATCCACATGTTTCTTGAACATCTTCAGGGATAGTGACTCCACCACCTCACTGGTCAACATATTCCAATGCCTGGCCACCCTTTCAGTAGAGAATTTTGTCCTCCCCTGGTGCAATTTGAGGCCATTTTTTTCTCATTTTATCACTCGATAAGAGAGAGGAGAGACCAACTTCCACCTCACTCCAACTTCCTTTCAGGGAGCTATAGAAAGCAGTGAGATCTCCCTGCAGCCTCCTCTTCTCCAGACTAAACTATTCCAGTTCCTTCAGCTGGTCTTTGCAAGATCAGTTCTCCAAGTCCTTCACCAGCTTCATTGCCCTTCTCTGGACATGCTCCAGCAACTCAGTATCTTCCTTGTAGTGAGGGGCCCAAATCCAAAAACTTAGAAAGGCTGGTCTTCAAGAAAAGTGGCCTGAACAGGGAGTATATTCCACAGTGAAGATCTGAAAAGGAAGAAGTGAACTTGACAGAGTGTTACTGATGGCACTCTGCAAAGAGCAGAGGAAACCAAGGGTGTTACAATCAGACAGAAACATGGGTATGTGCAGATTATAAAAGTAAAATTACTTTGATTTTTTTTCATTTCTGAAAGCAATTAACATATTGGTGTTAAGTTACCTTTGGTACTTTCCATCACATAAACAGGCTGTCTCACAGTCTGGGAATGATCTGGGAATCATCTGAAAAGTAGATCATTTGAAAAAAATTGTGCCAGCCCTGGACAGTGAAGCAATAAGAAAATTTAGATTTGTGAGGAAGGGAGAGTTTTGAACTAATCACACTATAAAAAGGTATTAAACAATGACCAAAATATGCATAGAGATTGGAGACTGTCAGAAGATGAGATATAAGAAAGGCCATTTGAGGTTAGAAACAAATCAACTTGTTTCTAAGATCTGGAATAATACAATGAGCAAAGTATGTTCTTGTCTTAACCATGGCAAGATTTTCAGTCCCTGGCTACCTTCAACAACAAGGATCCCACTAAAATGAAAGAAAGGTTCATGTCAGACGTTTTTTGGCAATAGGACAGAGGTTATTCAGTCATGGAGACCTGAGGGTCATATGCAGTGCAAAGCCATTTATGACATCATTAGGACAGGATATTGTGATTTTCTTACTGATTGCTCTTTTAAAAAATAATAAAATTTAAAAATTACAAAGCTGAGTGTAACTTTTATTCAGACAGGATATATAAATACGCACAAACATGAATGTATGAAAAGATCTTGGTCTGATGTGGTATAACTCAGGATTTGGGGGACAAGGTTAGTTATGTGCTTCTATGGTGCTTTAGGAGAAGTAGAATTGGTGACAGATGTCCTCCTTATGGGCACACTAGGTTTGGTAGAAACACAGAGCAAAAAAAAAAACTCCTTCTCCAAAAAGCATTAAAACTTTCTTTACTGTTCAGTCATAATATACTATTTTTGAATGCATTTGAAGTTGGACATGCTAAAGCCTGATTCTCAGAGACTTAGCATGTCAAGTTCTCTAAAAAGACCTTGGAGAGCGTGTTAATGTGAGTTTACCATACTTTGCTCCTCTCTTCATACAGTGATGTGGCAGAAAGACATTTCTGACCCTCATTAAAAACTACACACATAGAACAATCTGCCTGTCACAAATACACTATACCCTGATTCTTCTCTTCATCTGACCTCCCCTGAATCCCCACCAGCACACTTCAGCATTGCAACATTTTTCTGCATTATATTCTAACAAATCCATTTACCAAAGTCTGGTCTTCGGCAGTATAGTATTGATTCCAGTAGTAGCCTTTCAGTATCTGAAGGGGGCCTACAGGAAGGCTGGGGAGGGACTATTGACAAGGTCTTACAATGACAGGACAAGGGGCAATGGGTTTAAACTGGCAGAGGGAAGATTTAGACTGGATGTTAGGAGGAAGTTCTTTCCAGTGAGGGTGGTGAGGCACTGGAACAGGTTGCCCAGGGAGGTTGTGGCTGCTCCCTCCCTGGAGGTGTTCAAGGCCAGGTTGGATGAGGCCTTGAGTGAGCTGTACTAGTGGGAGGTGTCCCTGCCTATGTCAGGGGGTTGGAACTAGATGATCCTTGAGGTCCCTTCCAACCTTACCTTTCTATGATTCTATGATTCTATGATTCTATGATTCTATGATTCTATGATTCTATGATTCTATGATTCTATGATTCTATGATTCTATGATTCTATGATTCTATGATTCTATGATTCTATGATTCTATGATTCTATGATTCTATGATTCTATGATTCTATGATTCTATGATTCTATGATTCTATGATTCTATGATTCTATGATTCTATGATTCTATGATTCTATGATTCTATGATTCTATGATTCTATGATTCTATGATTCTATGATTCTATGATTCTATGATTCTATGATTCTATGATTCTATGATTCTATGATTCTATGATTCTATGATTCTATGATTCTATGATTCTATGATTCTATGATTCTATGATTCTATGATTCTATGATTCTATGATTCTATGATTCTATGATTCTATGATTCTATGATTCTATGATTCTATGATTCTATGATTCTATGATTCTATGATTCTATGATTCTATGATTCTATGATTCTATGATTCTATGATTCTATGATTCTATGATTCTATGATTCTATGATTCTATGATTCTATGATTCTATGATTCTATGATTCTATGATTCTATGATTCTATGATTCTATGATTCTATGATTCTATGATTCTATGATTCTATGATTCTAATCCTGGGTGGGGTGAACTAACTTTTCTTAAACATATAAAGAAAATTAGAATATTTAATTTATTTATATGATATATATTATATATATAGATATAGATAATATATTATATATATAAAAAATTATTTATTTGTATTTAATAAAATACTTATATAAACCTGTATTGTTTTACTGAAACACCTCATGTAGATCATGATAAAACTTCATGGCTACCAGGAGGATGGAAGTTCCCTTTATACAAGGAGTGGCACGAAAGAGACAAGGGGTAATAGGTACAAGTTACTTCTGGTGAGATTCTGACTGGACTGCCTAAGAAAATTTTTCATCATGAGAACAGTTAGACATTGGAATCGTTTCCTGAGGGGAGCAGTGGATTTGCTTGAGTTAGTCAGTTTTAAAATGTAGCTTGACAGAGTGCTGGGCCATCTCATTTAAAGTACACTATCATCTAGAAAGGTTGGACCAGATGATCCTTGAGCTCCCTTCCAGCCTGGCATTCTGTGATTCTCATATGAATGTGGCTTTCCACAGAGTAGTTATTTACCTGAACTGCTCTAATCAAGAGGCTTTAACTCATACAGCGTTTGGTCCTTTTTGGAAGTCATTAAGAAACATAGGATTACAAAATTCTTTAGTTTTTGTAACAGTTACAACCAAAAAGCTCACAAAGTGCAAAGGACACCAGTTTCTTTCTGTCTTTACCAATTTCAGAGAAGGTCCTCCAGTGTTACCATATTTTTTTCAGCATGAGCTGACGTAATGATGTGAGATGGTAACATGTAAAGGATTTTCTCAATGCCAGAGTACATCCTAGCAAGGTGGGGTTGAAGTGAGATGTACTTACATCCCTTTTAACAACGGAGCTTCATCCGCACTTGGGAATAATTTAGTGAAGGGATTTGCTTGATGAAGCACTCAATGGATCAAATTCTTTTTAGGGGGGGAAGTGATGACAATCTTCAGCACAGTGATTGCAACAGACTACACACAGAAGTCAAATATGTGGTAAAGGTGTGTTGTTGTGCATACCAACCCAAAATACATCTTCTTGCCAGGCCAAACGAGACTTCATTCCTTCTGCGCGTGTTTCTTCAGCAAAAGAATAGTTGGTATTGTTGACGCTATGTGAAAATATGTGAAGCTACCACCTGCAAAATGACAAAGTCACCGCCTGTTTGAGAGGATAGCAGAAAACGCACGTTTCAGTTGTGGGGTGCATAAAGAGCTGTTGGCAGATTTGTAAAACAGGCTGCTGATAGTGTTTTGTCAGCTGTAGATACAGGATTACGTCCTGGCCCCACTGAAATTGGAGTTAGAGATTTCTAGTCATTTACTTACAGACTGAACCATAGCATCAGTGAATTGTGGCTTTTAACGTGTGGTTTTAAGCGGAAATTCCGTCCCACCCCTGCTCTTTATTCAACCTCTCCTACAGTACAACCTTACATAACCCCTACTAGTGCATTTTCCTGCACTTCCTCTTGCAGGGAGTTTTTATGTGCCTTGAGGGTATCAGGCAAAGGGCTCTGAAATTGTTCACCTTGCATTTAGCTTTGTTTTAGAAGAGTATAAACAGGTAAACATGAACAGAATTTGCCCTTCTTTACAGATGATCAGGACAAGTAGGTAAACTGCGTTTGAGTTACATCACACTCCAGTAAAGCCAGGGGAGTTGCATCAGTGTAGCTAAGAAATGAATGTTCATTTATCATTCCCACACGGGCTGTCTCCAGTCATTGTTTTCATCTGCTGCTGCTCTGAGCCACTGGCTCTTTCTGCCTGAGAATGTTTGAATCCTTTGTTTTCTTCACTACCTAAACTGTATCCAATGGGCAACACATTTTCCCTCAGATATTTAATATTGATTAGGTAACCGAATTTAAATTTCAGAACTATGAAAGTTTGGAAACGTCTGCAGACATTGAATAAAGTCTGTTTTCTCTTCCACAGTCTGCGAACAGCTGGAATCCTCAGCCTGAAAAGACTTCTTTGTTTCCCAGGTTTCCATTACACATTTTTGTACCACACATGCAAACTATCCAGGCCTGTGAAGGAGGGACAATTCTTATTTTTGTGAAAGATGTTTGCCATTTTCCATTCTGTTCTCCTCAGACCTCTCCTTGTCCAATAAATGTTAAGTTGTTTAAAACATTCCTATTTTTCCCTCTGCAGCTATATTTTTAGTACAAATATTGGGCCAAAGTTTGGGTTTGCGCCAAATTTAATCTGGTCACAGACAATTAACTTCAGCAGGGTTTCTCTAGATTTGTATTGAGACATGACACAAACTCATTTGTTAATTTCTACCACAGAAGCTGTGCAACAAATAAGATACATATCCACAGTACCACTAATAATTTTAACAGTAGCTTTGAAGAACTGTATGTTCCATTTTCCCTTTACATTTGTAAACGTAAAATATATGAGGTGAAGATTTACAGACCTTACTCTGCAGTCTTTTATTGAGCATAATTCTCATCTTGGTAGGTAACCTGACTGATGTACCTCTACTCTTCCATGATTACACATGTCAAAAAGTGATCTTTAACAGCGTTTCTGGACATGTTGTTCTAATGAAATTATTCTCTAATTAAAATGTTACCTAGAAACAAGGCCAAGTGTAAGGTCCTGCACCTGGGTAGGCACAATAACAAGCACAAATACAGGCTGGGTGGTGAATGGCTGGAGAGCAGCCCTGAGGAAAAGGACCTTGGAGTCTGGGTTGATGAAAAGCTCAACATGAGCCTGCAGTGTGCACATGCAGCCCAGACAGCAACCGAGT
>VWZE01021573.1:0-38525 GCA_013396675.1 Eubucco bourcierii
TTCTATGATTCTATGATTCTATGATTCTATGAATAGGCACTTTTATAGAATTACTCAGCTCATCCTGAAGAGGAGAGATCTAGCTCTAGACAAACACCTGAGTGTTGGTGCCTACATGCTTTCTAGATGTGGACTCAGTTGCCTAAACACAGGTCCCTCCCTGAGGTGCAGTAGCACGATCTCTGTGAGATGCAATAGACGTGACCCTGTCAGTCTGTGGGTCACCCATAGGTCCTCAGTTGTACTCACCAGCTCCACAGGATGCCTACCTTTAGCTATGAGGCAAGGGAATGAAGGTGAACTGCACGGCTCTGTAGGCTTGTCTGGCTCCATGGAGTAGCTCTATACTCAAGGCTTTAAATGTTGCCACAGACATGAGGACACAAAGAATTAGGCACCTATATCTGTAGATAAATCCCACTGCAGATAACTAAACTGATCAGAAGACTCTTATCCTAACATTTTCTGCTGTTCTTTATTGCTCTGTGCAGGGAGGTTATGTTGAACACAGCTGTTTTTAGGCAACAGTGTAGCAGACGACTCAAGTTAGACGAGATGTGTGCCTTTTGAAGAGACACAGGGTCAAATTCTTTCTGTATCTAGTCCTAGTCCGTGCCTGGAGCAATGCAAAGTACAAGGAAAGGATAGCTCTTCAGGACACCTTGCCCTCAGCCCCCTTCAGCCCCCTTCTACAGCTGCAGGAAAGCCCAGGATGCAGCCTCAGGATTTGGGAACTAACTTAGACATGTCCCTGTTAACATGTGCTGCCAGATCACTACACAGCCCTCCGCTTGTTTCCCTTAAGCCCATTTTTAATCTTACCTATCCTCTCAGAGTCAGGTAAGATTGTAGCCTCCACTCTTGAGAACCGGAGCTTGGCAATTCAAAGTGAATGCCTTCGGATGCCAGAGGCTGGGCACACAGAAAGACATTCACATTTATTATTTTAGAAAGAGTTTATGCCTTCTGAACAAAGCCAATGGCCTGTGGGGGCCTTTGAACTGTCGGTATGGGTGACACAGGACATCTGCCTCTGGGGAGCAAATTGAGGATTTGATGCAGCTCTGAAACTTTGCCACATGCCATGGGTTCAGAAAGTTCTGTAATGCTGAAATGAGAGAACGAGGTGGTCTGAGTTGCCAAAGCACCACTAGTGTGCAGGCAGCATCACATTTGAAATTTGGAAACTTGAACAAAGCATTTGTCATGGCTTCATTGCATTTGGACTATCAAATGCATGGTGAGGATAAACACAGGGGCAGTGAGCCTTTAGTCACTGGTAACCCAATGAGTGAAACTCAAGAGATGTCCCAGCCATGCTAGGCTATCGCCCTTGCAGGGTCAGAGCAGGGGCACTGTCAATACCTTAGAAATCCCCACTGGTCAGTAGATAACTTCTGAGATAGAAATGCTCTAAAAATAACACCAAGGACAACAAACATGTTAAGGCTGGAGGACAAACTGCTGTATGACTGCAGGCAGGATTTCTCTGTTATTTCAGAATCCAAATGCCATAAGGTTTGTAACCGGTTTCAGACTTCAATTATTTGACTTTTTTTTCTTGACTGGAGAGGAATAATGAAAAACAAGAAATTAGTAATAATGTTCTACATCTGTTTGGCAAATAATTTATTCTTGCTTTAAGCATGCTCAGAAGCTCTACATCTTTGCTGATCTGAGAATATTTAGTGAGCAGCAGTGGTGAAACACATTAACTTCTAAATAACTACATTAAAATTGAAAAATAAAACCCAAAACCAACAAAGAAACCAGCACCCAAACAACCATAAAGAGAAGATATTTAAATTCTAATTCTTGTATGGTTTGGCACAGTCTTCTTTGTTTATTATCTATACTAGTATAGTGCCTGCATCAGGGAGCAGTAGCCCGCTGTGCTTTGGAAAGTGGCTAACTAATGTATCCCTGACCTGCGGACCTGACAAGAAAAGTCAGAGAAACTGCAGGAGGTATAAAATCAGTAGAATTCAAATGATCCATAACTAGAAGAAAGATAAGCTTTAGGTCAGGCCTGCATAGGAGAGAAAGAGAATCTTTGTTTTCTAATGACAAAGCTGTAGGAAATGAGATACAGTGCAAGGTGTTTGCAACACTGATTTTCTTTATCTCATTAAACAATAACTTTTGTTCTCAACATATTTTTCTACTCTGGTGGTGGTTTCCTTTTGGAAGCAAATTGCTCAGCTAGTTTATGGTCCAAGGGCCCATTTCACATGTGAGTGATGCATGCACAGAAGAGCTGAGTGAAAGAGGCTCCTCTAACCCCACAAGGACTGTTAGGATCTGACATTCTTTTCTGACCAGAAAAGAAGAAATGTGAAGCCTTGGGAAAAAAAAAAAAAAAACAGAATAATGTGAAGAAAATCCAAAGGAAATTAACATTTCAGACTGAGTAAGTGGACTCTCTATTTTCCAAATGTTTATTTTGACCTTTTAAAAATGTTTCCAAATGTGTATTGTTGTTTTTTGGGTTTTTTTCTCTCTTCTCAAATAACTTACCAAATCTTTCAAAAGGAAATGTCATTTCAAGTGTTAGAAAGCAAATCCTTGGAATGATGGAGAGTGCAAATATTTCAACTATCCTCAAACTTTTCTTTTTGTACTGAGACATAAGTGGGTGTGAGAGCGATGTGCAGCAGGAGCTCCTTGGTGAGGTATGAGGATAGATAGAGGAGGGGAGTGATGAGGGTTCACCCAAGGCATCGCTCCAGTGGCCAAGCTGGTGATGGTTGCTTCTTCAGGCACCAGCCCCAAAAGAATCCACATTTGCTACCTGACCAGTCACCACTTCATGCAGAAGGAAAGTGTGAGTGAGGTTTTGACCTCCAGCCATAAATATATATATTAATCTTCCTTCCAGTGGCTGTGTATCAGTAGTCAGTTATAGTCCTCGACAGTAGCATTTTGTTCCCATTGCCTTCCAACCACATCAGCCCTTCTTGAAAGACAAGTGTTGCTTCCTGTTCCTGTCAGCCATGACCCACATATTCCCTCAGTGTTGAGATGTGGGTTTCGCCACTCTCTGCTCATGCTGCCTGTCACTATATAGTTTAAGAGAAAATTAGCAAGGGATGGTCTGGCAACCTGCAGGACCATGTAGAGCTGTAATGGAAAGGTTGTAGGTTTTTGGGGAAAAGAAAGATATTAATAATATTAAACACTTTCTGAACTGGTCCTGGGGTAGGATTTCTTTAGGATGGCATCTCAGACTGATATTTAAAACAGTTTTGTCACTATTATCCACCTGCCTATTAGAAACAATGGTTCTCCAGCTTGCCTCTTCTGAAATACAATTCATGACAGCTTGAAAGCCCTCAGCTGAGTTGCGTCACATTCCCAGCACCTTCCAGGCATCCCAAACCTATGTTCCCAGAACCTCTCTCCCCTAAATCCTTCCAAGCCTGGCTCCCCTACTCAGTAGTTTTGGCTGACATGGGGCTGACATGACTTGAACTTTGACAGAGCCTGAGTTCTACTATCAAGATATCAAAGGAAAATTTTACTGCCACCAGAAAAGAAAACAATAAAAATTGAGGGGATAGTATGGAAAGTTTGGAAAGTTTTGTGACTTGGAGAGCAAGTATAAACACTTAAGGAGAGCTCACTGCCCACCCAGTCTTTATCACAACACTGCACTCTTCAGAGTTGGAAAGGATAATAATGACAGAATAAATATTATCAAGAGCTACTGTCTCAGAGATGTTTATTCTCATTTCATCAAACAAGTAAAATTTTGGACTGCAATGATTTCCATCCCAGAAAGATTAAACCTATCTCTGTAATTGGAGAAGCTCAGGTCTGCCAAATGAGTTCTTATGGCAATTGGCAGTTTTGTAGCTCAATATCTCTTTCTTTCAACTCATAAGACTGTTTTCCCCATAAATATTTCAACATCCAGGAGAATGTGATAGGGAGCCAGGAGCAGAGCAGGCATTCAAACCTGATCTCATAAATTTGTCTCACACTGAAGTTATCCTAAGGCCTGACACAGACTTCATCTTGTGCAAGATGGATGATGGGAAGGACAAATAGCCCCCTGACTTCATCCTATACCCAGTGTACCTGATGCCATAGCCATATAGTGTGAAGGTTTGGGAGTTCCCCACCCCCCCCACACTTTGTAAAATGACCCAGACTAGCACTCAGTCGGCTGGAAGTTAAATGATGAAGCTATATTTACAGCTTTGCACAATGTACAGCAGATATATACACTATATACACAATATTTACAGAAATATGCAAGTAAAAGGTAATACAGCAACACAACTCCCCTCCCAGAAATCAGAGACCCCAGGAGGGGTTCCCAACCACCCTTCCACCTTCTCCCCACCCCTGTACCTTACCCCAAGGTTTGCCTTACGTGCAAGGTAAATTAGGAGGATCAGCCAGGTAGGTTAGAAGAAAAGTGGTTAGTGAGGATTAATCAGCAGAGGAGCCAGAGCCCAGAATCTGCTAGATCACCCCAGCAGCTCCTGTTCCAGCAAGCGACAGAGAGCAACTGACTTATCAATTGTTTTGGTTAGTGTTCCCAAACAATTCTCCAGCAAACGTATGAGTGAAGTAGACATCATGATGTTTTCCTTTCACAGCCTATAGTGTAATTTTCTCTATTAAAATATTCTAATTAGCCTCAAACCAGCACATACAGCTTGATGAGCAGAAATGGAGGGTAAATCTGGCTCCCATCCCTTCATCCTGAGAGCTGAAGTGAAGCCAGGCATTTGCTTGATGCTGCTGGTAGTTAGTGGAAATAATATCATATGCTTCCACATTCTTTTGACATGGTCACTAAGGATCAACTGTCCCAGGCAGATAACCTCAGATGCTTAGGAATAAGATGTGCAAGGGACAGGCTGGCACATTTTTGCATTAAAAGAACAGCTGAGCTTGCTCTCCTTCCCTACAGTGGATACAATGCTCCTGATGATTACTTGTAGTTGTTAGATAAATACACATACCATGTATCAAGGGCTACTCTGTACATTTTGTAGCTGTTCAAAACATTCTTTCATTTATTTTTTGCTCACTCTTTATTATGCTTATCCTTCTTTTCACCAATATATGAAGTCTAAATCTCCCCTCTGACTGTTTAAACCCATTGCCCCTCATCCTGTCGTTACAAGTTATTACAGAGCTCAGTGGTAGAAGACTGTATAGATATGGAAACTGAAAATTGAAAGTACTGACCTTGAAGGATGCATTGTCTGACTTTCTGTCAGTTTGGGATCCGTGCTTGGAATGTCTGACCCTCTGTGCATTATACACTCAAAGTATGAGGGTCTGAGAGCCAGATCTGCCCTGGGCCTCAGATCATTTGGTTGTGAGGACTGATTTTCTTCACCTGTGGTAAACCAGCCTGACTCTGCTGAAGTTGTTTCAGCCATATGATTTTTTATCTGTGAGCTGACTGATAAGTGCCTTTCTTGGTGGTTTATTTTGAGCTATCACTTATCCTACTCACAGGGCAAAAGACTTCATTTTTGTTCTTTTTTTTTTTTTTCCCCAGGAGTCATCATGGCCCCTGTTGATCCTACAGTCTCTTTGACATAGACATATAGAGACTGGTAGACTGCAAGTGATGTATATTATTGGGCAGAAACATCAAGACAGAGGCATCAGGGTTCCTTGTTAGCAATGAGGCAAGGAAATGCAGTGTGGCTGAATGGAGAGCCTGCAACCAGCAAGAAATGCAAGAGATACACAAAGAAGACTCAAGGAAGGTAAAAAAAATCCCTGATATCCATGTTGCCTCCACAGGAGCAGAAGCAGGAGGTGGGTAGGCATGGTGGAGTAGTTCACATGCCATATGGCAGCTGTGCCTTAACAATGACTGCATAAACAGTAAGCTACTAATAGGCAGTGTAATGATGTGGATCATGTTGTAACAGGCTATCACATTTCGAGCTGTCTGAGAAAGGAACACAGGTCTTGTGGGGCCAGGGTCAGGGACATGACACCCTCACCCTGCAGCTCAATGGAAGTCCTGTAGGGTGGCTGCTGGTGAAATACAAAATAGAGGTAAAGCCTAAGGGTCTCCCCCTGGTCAGGGAGGGCAGCAGAAATTAATTCATTCCCCCAGGATCTGTGTTTGCCTGATGAGTGGAGCACAGTGTAGAGCAAGCCTTGGGGTGCAGCCCAACTGGACGTCAAGCAGATGTGCAGGCCAGTGTGGCTGGGACATTTCACAATGTCACATCAAACACTTCTGCAGAGGCTCAGCAATATCACACTGTTTTTATAACAGCAACCTGTGTGTGTTCAGTAAGTTGATACTTTGGTAACCCTGTGGTATTTGGATTAAAAAGAAAAGAAGAGAAAAAAAAAAAATCCCGCTTGTGCTTGAAGCATAGGGCTCAGAATTTTGGTTTGATACTGAGCACAAAGTGGTCTGGCTCCAGGGACAGCAGCACTAATACACCCCTGACAGGTGTGCATGGGGGTGAGATGCTAATGACCAGGACTGAGATGAACTTGTGCCAGCAAAGTGCCTTCATTGTTCATACAAGGTCTTGTTGACTGTTCCTTAGAAGAGACAACATCTCTACTCTGGGTCTGCAAATCCTCCCTGTTTCTGCGCTGGGAATCAGAAGGTCATCTCCAACATGATTTTGCAGCCAGAACATCATTCACTACTGCTCTCCGCTTTGTCTCCTACCTTTACAGGGTAGAAAGAGAACATGAAACAAGAGCATGAAGGTAGGAGTGTCAGGGCTTATCTCTGACTTTCAGAGGTGCAGGAGAACAGGATAGTTAGTTATCCTAAAGTGACACAGGACTTATTCCTGCATCACTTCAGATCCAGTGCTGCAGCTACAAACTTGCCAAGTCTACAGAGATCAAAACCAGCGTGGAGTGTAGGGCAGAGAATACAGAGCTATGAAGTGCCTGTGCCTTGATATCAACTAACTGAATAGCCTTCAAAGCTAACTAGCAAACACAGGTGAAAGAGAGAATCTGCAAGCTGACTTGTTCTGATCAAATTTAGATTAAGCCAGGCCAGCAAAGCATACAAAGGGTCATCATCTTCTTTTAATCCTTTCCTATTCAATGTTATGGAGAGCTTAGTTTTGCTGGATAGCAAGAATTTAGCAATGGTCATAGGACCATAATAACATGATGGTTTCCAGGCATCTCAGAGTGAGACTGCTCTGATCTCAGTTTGCAGCCTGCTGTCTAGTGTCTTGGTTTGAAGACACGTGGCACTTTGGATGCCAACTGTTGAACTGTTGGATTCAACACAGTTCCCCAGGTCAGATCCAGCAGGGAAGCTTCCTTTGTATCACAGTATCACCAAGGTTGGATCATCAAGTCCAACCCGTTACCACAGACCTCAAGACTAGACCATGGCACCAAGTGCCACGTCCAAACCCTCCCTGAACACCTCCAGGGACGGTGACTCCACCACCTCCCTGGGCAGCGCATTCCAGTAGCCAATGACTCTCTCAGTGAGGAACTTTCTCCTCACCTCCAGCCTAAACTTCCCCTGGCACAGCTTGAGACTGTGTCCTCTTGTTCTGGTGCTGGTTGCCTGAGAGAAGAAAGCAACCTCCTCCTGGCTACAACTACCCTTCAGGTAGTTGTAGACAGCAATAAGGTCCCCCCTGAGCCTCCTCTTCTCCAGGCTAAACAATCCCAGCTCCCTCAGCCTCTCTTCATAGGGTTTGTGCTCGAGGCCTCACACCAGCCTCGTTGCCCTTCTCTGGACATGTTCAAGTAGCTCAATGTCCTTCTTAAATTGAGGGACCCAGAACTGGACACAGTGTAAACTACCTAGCGGAGGAGGGCTGTGCAAGACACAAACTGCGCTGCGGCCTTAGGCAGAGCCTTACTCTTCTTTTATTCCTTTTTCCAAAACTCAGTACAAGCAGTGTTAGTCCTCACATACACCAACAGTGCAACAGGCAGAGGAACCTTGATTATGACCAGGTCCTGCCCTGCTAGGGAAGAAGAAAATGAACCACAGTGGCTCCAAAAGTCAGGAAGGTTGCATCAAACAGATAGCTGTGATAAACAGAAATTTCCAAACCTTAGTAAAACACTTTCCTTCTTGTAACACAGATGGAATTACAGTGAACTTATTGTGCTTGGTAATCGATCAAGCAAAAAAAAATGTCAGTTGCCAATGCTCAATGAAAAACATTTACAAAAGTGCTGATGAATGTGATTTTAATCCCATATAAAATTGCAATGAGAAAAAAGGAAATTTCTGTTGGATGCTCTCCACAGTGGACCTCGCTTTTTCATTGGCATTTATCCTCCCTGAATGGTTTCTAGTCTGATTATGTTTCACATAATGTGGAAAGGCACATCAGGCCAATTGTAGCCTGTTCTTTGTCCAGGTAGCTTTTCACATGAAAGGAGAACAGGAAATTAACGCTGGAAAAATAATGAAATATTTTTAAATTCTTTGAAATCGCCTGATCCTTTTAAACCTTCACAGCCCCAGAGGAGAAGGTAGTACTGAGTGAGCTATCCACTACTGGGAGACTGTTACATTTCCCAAGCAAGTCCTAGCCCTGCCAAACTCTTGAGGAGGGCAGAAATTTTGAAGTCTAGTTTAAAGTTTGGTTTTAAGTTTGGTCTAGTTTAAAGTTTGCCTTGGAGGCAATGGTGGGGTGTAACTGAAGTTTCAACTGAGTCTATGCAAAGATAACGCAGAACTAAACAGAGCCAGGGAGTACGTTGAAAAACCAAACCAACCAACCAAGAAAAAGAAACACCAAACCAACCAACAACAACCAACCAACCAACCAACAACAACACAAAAAACAACCAAACAAAAAAATTTGGCCTCCATTTTTGTTCTCCTAACCCAGGAAATTAGATTTTCAAGGGAGCATCTGTGTGGACCACAGTATGGTGCAGAGATACCTCAGCTTGCCTTGAAAAATTTATCCTGAGTAGCAGAAATAGCAGTCACTGCATCATGAAGTTCCCTGCCAGACTTTGGTTCCATCAACCTTTTTCCCAAAAGCAGAAGCCAGTCAGTTCTCTCTGTGGAAAGGTCCTTGGAGACCTTACATTGAATTCTGCCATTCTTGGGAAGTGTAGCAATTACAGGGCCCAAAGACACAGCAAACAAGTTTCTTAATACTTAGACTGATCTCATGATCAGCTCACCTGCACGGAACTCCAACTACCCCAAACTGCTAATTCAAAGCACTATATCACTTAAGGGGTTTTCACTGGCTAAACTACACTTTTCTGAAGGCTCACCTAGTGTCAAAGTAATGTCCTGATACAACTGTAAAATGCATGTCAGTCCCAATTAAATAATACAGAATGCACAACAAACAATGACAAACTGAAATCTCATTGATATTTGGTGAATCCTGGGTCAAGAGTCAAGCCTCATGAAATATGGTGCCTTCTCAGTAAGTCCATGGCCATACTCTATAGATGACTGATTTGAAGAGTTATCACTACCCAAAAGCCCTGTTGTAAGAGTGTTTTACATGGGTATTTTTTTTCATGGCTGTCAGGAATTTAACTGGACTCAAAGGGACACATGCAAAGTGTAAATCAATATTAGAGACTGATCTGGGAACTGCAGTTTTGCTCCTGCTTAGTCTAAATGGAGCCCTTTATTGCGCAGATCAAGTCTACAGAGCAGAATGTAATGTCTATGGCTTAACCTTCTCATAACCTGGTTATTTCTCAAAGCCACTGACAGGTCAAGCAACTATATCTAGAATACTAGGCACAAGCTGCTGGGTTTGTGCAGTATATGTCCTTGTATTTGTCCTTCACTTCTAAATGCAGAGCAAGGAAAGATATTGCCTCAACTCACACCATGGTCATACCTATAAAAAATGTTTTCTGCTGTGAGAAACATTGATAAATGAGGAACATTTATCAGCAGTAACATAGAGAGTTTTCCTGTGAAGCTGACCTAACTAAGTCACTTACTTAAGGGCTCTGAGTATTGCTCATTACTTCTCATATTTTGCTGACATAGATTAGTTCACTAAGTTATGGGTCCCATTTATTTTAACAATGCAAGAAGCTCTACTTGAGAAGCAATTAGGATTTGGGTCTCTAAGGAAAAGAAGAGAAAGTTAAGTATATAAACTAAAAAGAAACTCAACTTTACCAGGTTTAAATCCTTCTCACTTTATGCTTTGGATATGAAGAGAAAGTTAAATATACAAACTAGAAAGAAACTCAACTTTACCAGGTTTAAATACTTCTCACGTCATGCTTTGGATATGAAGAGAAGAGAAAGTTAAGTATACAAACTAAAAAGAAACTCAACTTTACCAGGTTTAAATACTTCTCACTTTATGCTTTGGATATGAAAAGAAAACTTTGAGGAAATTGACTTGGAAATGACAGTGCTATTTCAGATTACATATTGTTACTGGAAAGACATCCGCAGGGTGTCTATAATTTGTTGACATGTGCAACAGTTTGGAATTATGCACATATTTATGTAGATACTCACTTTGATCGCAGTGTGCTGTCAAGGATTTTCATGCTGGGATCTGACCTCTTCTGTATGAGAGCTCTGTGTTCCCTAGTACTGAAACGGTCTGTAAACACTTCTAGCTGTCCCCATGGGTACGGCTGATGATACTGCACATTGGTGGGTGAAAGATCTATGAAATTCCACTGTAGTCCTGCAGCTCTTGGATTCCACACACTTGTTTCCCTAAGTTTTATTTCCTCACCTATTTGTGCAATTTAAATTTTTTTTTGTTTTTTTATTCCTCTTTTTCAATAGGGTTGGTTTTTTTTTGTGGAGAAACAATGGAGTAGGAACCCTCCCTCTCTCACAGTAACTCATTTAATTGTGTCCTGTTCTATCTGTGACCACTTTGAAACAAGCTGAAGTTTACAAGTGAAACTACAGGTGTTCATTTTGGACCTTGTGACGGAATTTTAGAGAGGAGATACAAAGCTTCATCTCAGATTTTAGTATACATCTGCAGGCAGTTTTTGGTTTCTACACTGTGTGTTGATTTGTATTTTTGCACACCATATCCAAATTCAAAACTAGTATTGGAAAGAGTGCACAGTGACACATTTGGTAATTTAACATCAATTGTTTCCTTCGTTTGTGTCACATCCTTTAAGACATGCATTTGACCTAGCCCTCGAGGTGACCTCTCATTGAGAAGATTTTATTAAAAAGAGGTAAGAAAGCAAAAGAGGTAATTACTGGAGACAGCAAAAAACCCTGTCTCAGCTGTCTGAGTTTGGCCCAATGCAAACCAGTCTTTCTCACATTCCCCTAGAGGTACAGAAGAGTCTGAAAACAAGAAGATGAAATCTGAGTGTTCCTAAACTACTTGAGATGTGAAATTGCTTTAGAGGACATTTCTAAAGAAAGCTGTAGGAGAAAACCAATATCTTCTATGAAATTGTCTTCTTTTTCCCAAACAGAGATGGCTATAGTGAACTTGGTTCACCTTGCTATATCTCTGAGGCATCTTGAATCAGTGAAATACACATCTACTATTAGCTTGGACAAGTAGGCAACACTGGGTCAGGAAAAGACCAACTGGGCTGCTGGATAGAGGCCAGCTAGTGGCCAGGGCTGAGATACTTGTGCTGGGAGGGCTGGCAGACATGGAATCATAGAATCATAGAATTAGTTTACCTGAAAAATACCTTCAAGATCCTGGAGCCCAACCATCAACTCAACATCACTGAGCATACTAAATGATGTCCCAAAGTGCCATGTCTACATGTTTTTTTAAATTCCTCCAGAGATGGCAACTCCACCACCTCCCTGGGCAGCCTGTTCCAATGCTTGACCATTCTTTCAGTAAATGTTCCAAATATCCAATCTAAACCTCCCCTAGCGCAAATTGAGGCCATTTCCTCTCACCCTATCAGTTGTTGCTGGAGAGCAGAGACAAGGACCCACCTTGCTACCATCTCCCTTCAGTTATTTGCAGAAAGCAGTAAGGTCCCTTCTCAGCCTCCTCCAAACTAAACAATCCCTGACCCCACTTGCCACATGCTGGCACCCACAGGATACTGCTCAACACCTTACAAGGAATTGCAGACCTTCAGTAGGTGAAATCAGAAGCCCAAAAAATGATCCCATGTGTCAGAAAAGCAGAAGACAGGATTAAACGCACCATCAGTGTCCTTAGTTCATGCAACAACAGAGAACTTACGAATTTAAATAGAAAAAGGTGTTTTCCCTTGCTCCAGATTTGCGGGGTAGTTGTCTATAAGGCAGCTGGAGTTGCCCCCTCTAGGTCTAAAATCCGGAGAAAACAAATCTATCTCATAGATACCCACTGAGCTGTCTGTCACATTGGTTTGTTCAGAATGGGGTTTATTTCCATTTCTTCACTTCAGAGGTCAGAAATAGTAGGCAGGACTATCCTGCAGGGACCAGGAGCAAGACTTTACTCCACATTAAAGTGCTGTGGAGCAAGGCGTGACACATGGTACATGTACGCCTGCAGGCTGTGACTAAGCAGATATAGTGCGGATTTACCATGTACACCTAAAGCTGCCCAGGGTCACCACAACAGGATGAAATGGGTAGTGGAGACATGCACAGTCACAGCTCTTTCCCAGTCAGCTCTCCATGGTGTTCTCCTTGCCAGAGGCATGCAGCATCTGTGTCCCTTGCTGCATATGAATTCTCTAGGTGTCAGAAGTGAAGTGGGAGCTATCACTGCTTGCATGCTGCCTGACATTGCTGGCTGGAAGACTCTTGTCCTTCTGCTCTGTGGCAAGTGAGTGAAGTCGCGCAATAGTGTGCAGTGGAGAGAAATTTGAGTTACAGCCCAATTCTAGTCTGTAAATACATTTATTTTAGTGCTGTTGTCACTAGTATGATTGAAAAGGGGAAAATGGAGAGAGACAAAATCTCTGTGGAAGATTAACTTGATAAGAANTTAATGGACTTCTATTCAAGCCTAAGGGATAGATATGCTGAGAAGTGCTTTGTTTCATTCCAATTCCATTTTGATCCACATTCACTTCATGGAGGAAGAGCTTGACCAGTTTATGCCATATGCATACTGTTGCTGTGCCAGTGAAGGCAAGAATGTGGTTACACAGATATTGCCCTACCATCTCTTCTCATTTGCCTTTCTCCAGAGAGACCTGAACAGGGATGGGAAGGGACCTCTGACAAACCTTATGGTTTGGTACTCATTACCAACACACTTGTTCAAACTTCCTTGTGTCCCTGAAATTATTGTGGCCCAGGATGAATGTGCAACACTGTCATGATAAATGATGAAATTAAAACTGTATTCCAGTCACAAAAACTGATTCACAGTCACATTTGGGCATCTTACTGTAGCTTTGCTGAACTTGTCATTAGTATGAAAAAACAACCTCACAACACCTCAGCAGTGGTGAAAGTAGAGGGCTCTGCGCACTGACTGAGAAAACTTTCAAACTTGCTGTCCAGGAAAAACGTTGAGTTTTCATTTGGAGAAGCTTAGATATAAATAGTCTCTCATTGTTGGTTGTCCTGCTTATCTGGATGGCAATAGAAATAGGTAAGGTGTGGTCTCTCCTGTATGAGAGTGACCAAAGACTGAAAGCAACACAGTCAAAACTTGGTTGGATAGCAAAGGAGTGACAATCTTTGTCACAAAACTTTGGCTTAGTTCCCAGACAGCTGTTGAAAACTTTCCAGCCATAAAATGCATTATTAGCTGGAAAATGCCATTAGGGTTTTATTCAGGGATTTTACTTGCAGTTTTGCCTTGTTAAAAGTTTGATTTGTTTTTCACTTCAGGAGATTTTTTTACTAATGCAGGTTTAGAGAATAGCTAGGCTGTCAGCAGTATTTTAAATTATTTTTCCAAATTGCCATTTGCTATAAGGACTTTCTTCTCCGGTCACTTCTCTGCAGCTAGGGGAACTTGCTGCTCAGGTTATCACAGGAGAAGGCTGTGGTAGCCTTAGGAGGAATGGACAAACGTTCAACCTACTCTTCTTGCAACATCATGTCAGGAATATATTTAGAACCCATTTCAGTAATTAACTTGAACCCCAGAAGACATCCAGTCATTTTACAAAAAGAGGATTTCGTGGCCTTTGTTTTTAAAGCATCTGCAAACGTCCTGGATTCCATAAAAAAAACAGATGCCGAAGCTCACTAACTTGAAAGCACAGAAGCTACAACTGGCAAGCAGAGCTTTGAGAAGTTAACATAATGGAAAAAGCAATACACCTTCCATGTAGCAATACACCTTCCATGTACACCTTCTCTATTAAATAGAGCATGGATGCACAGAGTTTTTTAAGAATTAAATACTCTCCAAATCCCACTCCATGTCCTAGAGAAGAAGTATGAAGAAGGGATATCTACCAGGGGCGTCTTGGAACAGAGCCAGTTGATGAGAGGTCCTGTACAGAGTCATACACAGACCAATATGATCCAAGCAATACCATGCCACTGCCCATTTATTAAATATGGACATGTATTTTTATACTCTTCTAACAGACTGTTCAGGCCAGCCCATTACAAAAGCAATTGGTCCAAATCATTTAAGGGACAAGGTTTTGCCCCAACCAGCTGGCCCAAATCACCCAGATACGAACTCTCGTGGAATTCTCTAATTGGTCAAATTCGTTAAGGCGAGCTGTGTAGGAACCAAATAGTTGGTTGCATCACTGTCTGTTAGAACACCTCTTGATTGCTTTGATCTTCTTGCTGTTGGCCGTTGTTGTTCATTTCTCCTGCTGGCTGCTGCAGCTTGTGTCCATGGCCTTTGGATAAACTTTCCAAGCAGGCTGAGAAACTTCAGCTTACGTTTTTTGCAGTTAGCATAACTTGGATTTGCTCACATATTCAGCTAATACAGAATATTTCCCTACAGAAGTACACACAGGCTAAACACTGGGAATAGGGAAGGTATGGAACTGGTGATTTGCAGTCTGGTTGCAGACTGATCTTTGCACTCTAAATGATCAGACATACTGTGTTGAGGACATGGTGCTGATCATCTTATCTAGCAGGTGCAGGCTATGAGACTGGCTTCTGGCTGAACTAGAGAGTGTTCAAGCCAACGTGCGGAGTCATTTATTCACAAATCTCAGTTATTCTTGGCATAGAACATGTGACAATCCTGCCTTCCCCTCCCCACACTAGCCTACATAAATCCATTCTCATACGCTGAAGCACAAATAAAGGGCATTACCTTGCATTGCCCAGCCCATGACACTGTCCAGCTGGTGTGACTGAAAGAAGTCACTTGGAGGACAGTTTCCATTAGGGTGAGAACCAGCTGTACAAATTGTAGCTAGCTGACGTGACCTTTTCATCTGTCCTAAAGGAAGTATGGCAGCTCCGTTCACGATGGAGGCAGGGGCAACAACAGTGCCTGTTGCTCCTATCCTTCTGGCCCAGGAGCTTGTCAAGACTGAGCTGCCACTCACTCTGGGCACAGACCCAATACTTTGCTTTTCCAATACACATCCCCAGCCCATCGCCAAAATAAAGCTCTGCCTGTTTGCTGAGGCTGCCTACAGCGTGACTTGCACCAGTCTGAGCTTCCCACTCTTTTCCTCAGACAAAACAGCTTAACAGCTCTTCAGTCTGACAGTTCATTCTCCAATGGCTTTAATGAAGCCTATAATTGTCTTGGACTATAGTAGTTAGTTTTGAACTGTAAAAGTAGCCAGTAATTGGATAGGAAAAGAAAGAATCTTTATATTGCCTGCCAAATTGACCTCCCTTTCTCAGACACCCTCTCTTCTCCTGCAGGGTCTCAATTACAATTTTCTCCTACTACTTCTTTCCTCATTGGTTCCAGGCTTCATCTTGTCCTCCTGTGGAGACCTACATGCCTCCCCTTCCCCCTGCTCCCCCATAAAGCTTTCCACTACTCCCTTTCCCAAATGGTGCCAGGTTATATCTCCCTCTCTGTCTGGTTCATTTTCCTCCCAGCATAGCCACAGTACAGGGTGTGGGGCAGTGGTAGGGTTCTGGTCACACCACAGCCAATGGCCCTGCCTGGACAGCCAGGCCAGTCAAAAGGGAGATGTCAGTCTGAATATAGCTATAAACTGCCTTCATTTTGAAATCCTACTGAATTACAAGGGCATGGCTACACAGTGAGAAGAGTTGTGCTGTTAAGCAAGCAACAGCCCAGGGAAGGCCAGGAGCCTTTCCAAGTGCATAAAAAAGTTTCAGGTTAGTGAAGCCACCTACCAAGGCATACTACAATACTACACAGGTACTTCAAGTTAGGGAAGTGACTAAGTAATCTGCTGTGTAATTTCATGACAGCAGAGAAAGATGTTCTAGTCACATGAAGCCAACTTTCTTTTCAAAACACTCATGGCAGAGAGAAGCTGTGAAATATCAAGGCATATATGGTTTCCTGTTGGCATCACTGTGTTCCTATGCTGAGCACATTCCCTCATGGCAATCCTTGAGATGTATTTGATAAATGGGGAGGGGCTGTTTAGAAGGGCATGTAGCAATAGTGTGAAGGGTGATGGTTTTAAACTAGAGTAGGGTAGATTTATGTTAAACATAAGCAGGAAGTTCTTCACAGTGAAGACAGTGAAATACTGGAACAGGTTTCCCAGGGAAATGGTGGAGGCTGCATCCCTGGAGACATTCAAGGTTGAACTTGATGGGGCCCTGGGCAACTTTATCTAGTTGGAGATATAGCTGCTCATGTAGGGGGGTTGGATAAGATGACCTGCAAGGGTCCCCTCCAGCCTGATGCATTCCATGATTCTAAACGAGACCTCTCCACAGGAAAGCCAAATTTTGATCCTGTTTGAAGCAGGTTATCAGAGCAGAAAAGGTAATTTAATGTGCAGAGCCACCTGTAAAGCTGTGTTTTACTCTGCTTTGGGGTGGCAAAATGAAGCAGGTCTATGCCAAGTTTGTAGCCACCTTGCATAAAAAGCTACAAGGAACATATCCAGAGAAGCATTGAGGCATGAGGTCAACAGGCACAGCTGCATAACAGGACTGGCTTTTCTGTCAGAGGCTACAAGCACCTGCAGCATTCATGGTGTGTTGGTGGGCTACTGGTCTTTTTGCTTGGTTTATTCTGGGAAGTGGTGCTTTCTACTCCTTTCCTGTGTACTATATTTTGCTGAGCATGACAACATTTTAAGGGATACTGCAGATTTCTTTGTTAAACCAGCCCTAGCAATCTCTGTGCTGAGACTCTGTGGTTGGTTGGTTTGCTCAGGCTCACCAAACTCATCGATAATTGCAAACACATTGAAAGGTTACTACTTGCCAGGGGCCTGCAGAGATCTCCAATGGGTCTACCAAGATTGTACAGGGTGCCTAATTTTGCCTTTTTCTTCTGGGCCCTTCGTATTGTAGCATTGAAATGGAAATAACCCTGTGGGGTCCAGGTGCCTGGCAAGCTCTTTGCTCTGGAGGTCCTGCATTTTTCAGGCAAGTGGATCTGTCAGGGCTTTGAGGTGAACGGTGACAGCTGAGCTACCAGGTGCAAAGTTAATGCTTTTCAAATCCTCAGGACTTCAAAGAACAGAGACAGACTGGGAGCTGGGGAGAAAGAGAAGATGTGGAAAGAGGCTTACAAGGTGTCTCACTTGGCAAGGCATTTTATGGGCAGTGTCACACATAAGCCTGGCAGTGTGAAACATTTAAGTTTTCATTGCTGTTCCACACAGAACTTGTGCAAGTGCCAGGCTGGATGTTTCTGGGGTGTCCTGTTGGTGCCCATGAGGCTTATGAGAGTCCTATCCATGACAGACATGCCTCAGTTTGAAAGTGCTAGCCATCCTGCAGGATGGGAACAGACCACACTTCAGGAAACTAGCTTTTTCCACACCTGCTATGTTCTGCTTTGGCGGGTAAGGAAAATCCTCTGTCCGCTTGTTGAAACCACAAGCATACTCTTCACACGCATACCACAGCTCAGAGCTTCTCTGCATGAGGCAGGGTTCCTCAGGCTCCTTCCATGTGATGAGGCTGCCTCCCACATGAGCAGCAAAAATCTGGGCGTCAGTTTTGTCAGCCTCTGCAAGCAGGCTGTTTTGCCTTTGTTTGAGCAATTAGTTGTTTCCTCACAGTCACTTACCATGGAGTAACGTTGTTTATGTGGCCTGTCGTGGCTCTCGCATGAGCTCTCTCAGTGATAATCACATGGCCATTGGTGGTAGTATTGGAGTCATACCCTCAATTTCCAAGATAAATCTCATGTGTGAATGTCTGTTTAACTTGGTTTCTTGTTAACATAGCTGGTACATAGTGAACTTCTCCATCTTTGGTCAGTTTCTTTAACATCTTTTATCAGTGATTTGGGTGAGAGAATTGACTGCACCCTCAGTAAATTTGCAGATGACATTAAGTTGCTCTGCTCCAGAATAGAAAGGCTGTACAGAGGAACATGGACAGACTGGCCAATTATATGAGATTCAGCAAGGCCAAATGCCTGCACTTGGGTCACGACAACACTATGCAGTGCTACAGGCTTGGGGAAGAGTGACTGGAAATCTGCCCATCAAAAAAGAACCTGGGGGTGCTGATTAATAACTGCCTAAACATGACCCAGCAGTGTGCTCAGCTGCCCAAGAGCATCCTGGTCTATATTAGGAATGGTGGGGCCATTAGTGAGGCTGCACCTTGAGTACCATGTCCAGTTTTGAGGTTCTCATAAGAAGAAAGACATTAAGTTGCTGGATCATGTCCAGAGAAGGGCAATGAAACTGGTGAACAGTTCTTCTAAGGAGCAGCTGCAGGAACTAGGATTATTTAGTCTGGAGAAAAAGAGGTTGAGGGAAGACTTTATTGCTCTCTACAACTACCTGAAAGCAGATTGTAGTGAGGTGACTGTTGGTCTCTTCTCCCTAGTAACAAATGGTAGGGTGAGAGGAGATGGCCTCAAGTTGTGCCAGAGGAAGCTTTCATTGGATATTAGAAGGAACTTTTTCACTAAAAGGGCTACCAAACCCTGGAATAGGCTCCCAAGTGAGGTGTTTCGATCTCCATCCTTGGAGGTGTATAAAAGACACGATGATGTGGTTCTAAGGGACATGATTTGGCACCACACTTCCTAGAGTTAGATAATGGTTGGACCTGATGATCTTAAAGGTCTTTCCTAACCAAAATGATTCTTTGATTCTATGATCCCATGATCATGTTCTGTCAGTAGGTTCACTGTGCTTGTCTCTGGAGAGGACAATTAGATTGAGTTTGCACATTTTTTGGTATTCATTTTCCAAATGGCCCATAGTGGAGTAATAATATTTCTTCCAGTTCTTCTCACAAGTATGTTTTGTTGGCCACATTCGACTGTCGGCTAACAGTTATCCCAGCAAGACATCCATGGATCAGAGACACAGGGTTTGGATTTCCTTCTAACAAAGGATGCTTGTTTTTGCAGAGATGTTTCAGTGTGGAGACAACTAATATCCAGCTCTTAACACTGAGGAAACACTGGTTTCTGAGTAAGCCTCACTTTTTCCTGTATCCTGACAGCTCCTGAGCAGACAGGAAAGTTTGGACTCCAGGAGTGGAATCTTTTGCTCTGACAAGTGGATTACAAGAGACATATGACATTGGAACACAACATGTGAAGGGTGAAACATTAATTTCTATTTTAAAAATATACTGTTAGAAACTGCTCTCCTAGCAACAAAGCACCTTTGTTTGCCAAGTGCTGAACCTTCACAACACCATATTTGTGCTGATTCCATGAGTTTCAGCTTACTATAAGAGTTACTAAAATTAATCAACAGTGAGCAATGTGCCCGTTTCAGAGATTTTATATAAAGTATAATACTGTTGCCATGTAACATGACATCTCTTTGAAAAACTGAATTTCAGTGATTGTCCCAAAGCTTCTGGGTCATGTAGGAGGAACACTCAAAGAAGGGGAAACATCGGTATGAAGTGTTAATAACTTCATGCTGCTCACTTATACGCTGTTGGACTCAATGCAGCTATAAATCCCCACTTTTAGGTATTTCCCCAAAGTCTTGGCTAACATAAATAGAATAATCTGGATGGATAGATGTACAGAATAAATGTTTTTTTGCCTTCAGTATACAGTGTTTCTTTAAATAACTTTGGAACCCTGCTAGCTACACATGGTTTCCTCAAAGAGAAGAGATTCAGCTGGATTTTCTAAAGCCAGCAGAAGTCAACATCACTGCAATTAGTTTCAGCCACGGGTGAGCATACTTTAGTAGGAATCTGCCTGCAGCCAAGGGACATCTTCCCAGACACAATTCACCTTTCTTCTGGAAGCTTCTTCCATTTTCTCCCAATTTCTATTGCTAATTTCAGCTAACAAGATACTTCATTTTCTTGCTTTGCTGTGGTTGGTATCACTTCTTAAAGTGTAACACATATTACTCTGAAAAGAAATGGAGATGACATAGGAAGTCTCCTAGCACAAATTTTAACAGCAATCTGATACTCTCTAAAACCTTGGATACATCTTTTAATGTGTCTCTTCAAGTTTTCTGTCTGCTGAATAGTTTCAGACACACAAAGTTCTATGTCTTGGAAGACCAAAATTTGCCAAATTAGGCCTAAACATGTCCTGGCTTGTCCAGGCATGTTTTCTGCTCTTCCTCCTTCTGCTGTTGGGAGCAGCTACTGTGGGAAAGGAAGACAAAAGGCCTGATGCCTCTGAGTCTCCTTCTCTCCTTCCAAGCTTGTTTACAGGGTACCTCATGTGTTTATATACTTGTTTGTGGTTTGCCCTAAAAAGGTAAAAGCAAGCCCTGACTTCACCTAATACGGTTAAGTTTGGGAAACTGTCATTCTGACTGGCTGATCTGTGGCCAAAGGAACTCTTAGTCTAAGGCTGCATTGATAAAAGAGATAAGCAGGTAAACACAACATGCTCTGCCTTATTGTGCTCTGCTTTAAAGTGTTTCTGCCATTGCATCCTGCTATGTTCTGCTTAGCTATATGCTTGCCCTGATACATAATAACATACCCTGATACTTTGGGTTTGTCTACCTGGAAAGTCTTCTCAGTTTACCAGGAATTGGCACTAAGTGCCTTCATGTAATAGGCTTGCTTAGCCAGCACAACACTGTACCTGACTGCACATCCATAAGACATCCTACCCACACCTCTGCAAGTCTTCTGCTGAAACTGGGAGCCCTGGAAGAGACACAGATCATCCAAGAGGAACCAGGATCATCAGGTCAGAGATAGTCTGCCTCTCTCCCAGCACCTTGTTAGAGCCTTGGAAGAACTAGATGCCTCAATAGCTATCAAGACACTGAGAGAACCCTCTTCAAGTATTTGGGTACTGTCTGGAAACAGTAGTTAGCCCCAGGAATTCAGAGATAGCTTTTGTGAGTAAATACTCAAAAGACTCTTTAGCAAACTCTGTAAAACTCTAAGTGAATCCAAATGCCTTCTGCCTTAAGCAGAAAGGAGCTTCTCGAGTCCCTCTGGTAGGCAAGCAGTATAACCAACCTCAAGAACCTCTTCCCAGTCCTAATGCTGTAATGTTTTGTATTGATTTGAGTTTAGCTTCTCAGGGGAAATCAATACAATAATAGGATGCCTTCCCTTCTCCCCATCCCCCACCCCTTACCCCCCTTTTGGAAAGGGGGAAAGAAAGGAGGAGACAGAAGGGGTAAAACCACCCCAAGAACAGTCAGGCTATGATTTGGAAGGTAAAAGAAAACTTCAACAACAAATAAAAGGTATTTAAGGTAGGGGAGTTACAAATAGGTATAGGGAAGATAAAACAAGATACAATATATATATATACAACCAGATGGATGGCAATGGATTGAAGAGATGTCCATCATGTGGTAGAGACTGTCCACATGGCAGGACAGAGGAGCAGAAACAAGGATGGTATGAGGGACGCAGTCCACAAAAAGAAAGAGAGCAACAGAAAGTGCCTTTGTTTATATAGGGGGTTGAGACAGGAGGTGGGAATGGGCTAAACACTACACCTGGGGTCAAACAGATGTAGGGTCAAGTTCTGACCACTTCCCCCAGCCAGGAGGGTTAACCCTTTACATGTTTTGTACTGGTTTGAGGCTAATTGGAATATTTTAATGACAGAAATTAAATCTTTGGATGTGAGAAGAAAATAACAGTGATGCTTACATCATTCATTCTTCTGCTGAGAGATGCAAATAGTCAAATACAGATAAGGCACTCACCTCAGATTTCTGCAGATTTATCATGTGATCTGTACAGAGATTTCTCTGGTTATTTCGGGGTGGGTAAAGACAGGAGGGAGAGGGGGAGGTTTGGTTTGGGAGCCTCCTGGGCTGTCTGACTGTTTCAGGAGAGATTTTGTGTTTCTGTATTACTTTTAACTTGTATATAACTGTAAATATCTGTGTACATTGTGTGTGTATATATATTCTTGTAAATTGTGCTAAGCTGTAAAAATATAGCTTCCTTAACTTCCAGCTGACTGAGTTTAGTCTGGGTGGAGGAACTTGTAGAGGAACTACATGTTTGTATTTTGTTAGTTTTTCCTTACGTGTTCTAGGTCCTCTGCTTTCCTATGTGTAGTGTTTTCATGACCGTTGCAAAGAACCTATTATTAAAATTGTGGCCAGTAGAGAGACTCCTGAATATCAAAATTAATGAACAATATTAATTTTGAAAAATCCTATCTCTCACAACACCTGCCATAACAGTCTAACAAGGAATATGTTGGGAAAAAGTTTTGAAGAATAGTTCCAAGACTTGAGAAGGATAGCAATTGTCTTTTCCTAGGGCGGCTATACCCAGCTGCGGATTTTTCTTCATGAGTTAAACTCCTTGGACCAGAGACACACTTGTTGAGGAAGATCTTGAGAGTTTAGCTTGGGATACAATGGAAAGGACCTGTGTCTGCATCACACCATGTGTCAGTAATATATGAACAGGAAAGAGAGGCAGAAAGTCTCTGAGGATTTGCAGAGCTATGAAAGTGAGTGTACACCTGTGGAGTGTCCAGAGAAACTGATGTCAGCGGTGTTGTCAGTTGTAAGCGCATGTTTGTTATCGTTGTTTGTTTCCTTTTAAGAGACAGACTGCAGGGTGATATTAAGAAGTAGGGAATCATTATATGCTTAAGAAGTCTTTTGTAACTGTCAGGGTGACACAAGCAGGTTCAAATATTCTTTCTTCCCTCTTCCCTCTCACCGCACTTCAGGAAGAAGTGACTATTTTTACATACAGCTGAGTATGTGTCCATTCAGTGTGACTGGCCACATGTAAGCAGTAGAAGGTGGTGCTTGGATCAGCTCTATACTCTTATCATCCCTAAAAATGTTACTGTTAAAATTTGCTTAATAATTGTTCATAAAAGCCCATAGAGAAAGTTATAGTTCAGGGAATTATTATTGAATGCTCAAACATGAAATAAAGTGAAAATTAAATTAATTAAGAAACCAGCTATTAAGAAGTGTCTTTTTTATGGGAAAGTATGGTCTTGGGCTGATTTGTTTATGTATATTTAGAACTGAATTTTAGAAATTTTGCACAGATGAAAATGTCAAGTTACAGGACTGTGTGATCTAACATTGGTCATGACAGAAGAATTGGTGAATGCGTCTCACCCAGTAGAAGTAGGCTGCAACTGGCATAATAAAATACTCACTTTTAATCTCATTTCAGATGCAACTCAGTTTAATCATATTGTTGGCTGAACTTTCCACCATATGGGCACTAATGACTCCAAAAGAATACTCACAGAGAAATAAAACATGCTGGGTACAAGGAAATTGATTCATATGTTCTCCAGGCAGTTGAACATACGCCCCATTCACAGACACAAAGACTAGAGAAGCTAAATGCACAGCGTTTGCTTCGACATCTCTGTTAGATACTTGCAGGGCGCCAGTTAGCCACAGCTTAATTAATCTGAGGGAGGGTCTCCTTTGGACCAGCTCTGGTGTTGCATTGCCATGTAACATGCAGGAAGTCATCTCTGCCTGGGTGCTTCCAGCCCACAGCATTGTAGTAGAGGCCCCTGTCACCTGCACTAAAACAGAGTCATCAGGCTTCTTGTTAACAGGTAGTTACTTCGGTGTGCTGTGGAGACTGGATGTTTTCAAGCACTTCAGAGAGATTAGGAGATAGTAGTTTGAAAAGAAAACATCTATGAATGCAATGCTGAACTCAGGCCCCTATTGTCTGTGTACTCACACAAAACAGCAAGGGTCTCTGGCAGAGAAAGTACAGCGAGGGACCTTAATGACAAAGTATCATCAGCATACCTTCTCTGTATGTGAAGGTACTACAGAGATGTATGCTTCTTTTGTGGCCAAAGATTGAGTCATTTTGTGTAAGTATAGGTGGACAATGAAGTACTAGCAAAGGAATACTCTATACAATAGTGCACTGATTTTCTGAGCTTGCTGAGCACAATGTTCGCCTGGTTTTGTACTAATGTGGTTATACTGATTTCTGCAAGGTCTAACAAGAACTTAGGTCATTCTGTGGTATCTGAACGCTGTTCTGTAGTTACCCGGAATGCAATAAACTGTGATCAGTTTCAGTCTCACATATTTCGAGTAGCTTAGAGCAAGTTTTGTCAGCAAAATTGGTCCAGATTACCTTAATTGCCTCTGCCACAGCTTATTACACAAGAAATCTAATACATAAATATATTAAATAGAGCATATGATAGCAATGGAGACAAGATGGGTTAAAAGAACCTAACCTAAATTTATTCACTGTCTAAACTGCTTTGTTTAGGTTCATCACAAAGTGAGGAAGTATAGGTAGGCCACATCTCACTTTCACTGACAGCACATAAATTCAGGAGAGCGTTGCTCAGCTTTGAGCATAACAGGCACAGCACAGAGAACCATGCAGGCGGGATGCAGTGCTTCCAGTGAAACATTCCAGCTCTACAAAGTGAAAGACAACTCTTCTGGATATCAGAAGAACACGGAGTCTAAATGCAAGGGATTTAGGCAGTCACATATAGGCTAAAAAATAACACCAAATTACATGTGTCTTTTAAAGATTATTTAATTTTTGCAAGTAGTGGAACCTCTTCTGAGTACCAGCTCACACTACTGAACTGACAACTGTCTTACTCCTTCAGGACTTCACCGATTTAAGGCCGCTGAAATAATTTTTCCAGTCTTTCCTAAATCTGTTTCCTACTTTCACAGTTTTCTTGTGCATTTTACAAAACTGTTTCTTATATTTTGCCTGCTTCATACCATTGCATCAATTCACACTAGCCTCCATAAACTCCCTTTTCTAAGTCACTTTATGATCAACATACAAAATTTCAAAGCAGCTGAGCTAATAGCTTATGCTTCTCTTGTGAAGCAGCTTCCAGTAGGTTAGGGGGAAATATCAATGTGCTTCACAGTATGAAGGCTTTGTAATCACCCTTTTGACTGCACACTGGTACTCAGCAGATATCATTCAAGACTGGTCATTTTGGGCTGTGTGGCATTGCAGACATAAGTTTTTAATTTACATCCATTTGTTTTCAATACTTTTTTTTCCTGGAAAAGTGATAGGAGCTTTAATGAAGTCAGAGAAAGTCTGGAGAAGAGAAGAGGTGAGGGTGTCAAAGTGGATGGGGCCAATCTCTGATCAGCAGCAATGACTACAAACAAAAGACAAGGAGCAGTGGCTACAAACTGGAACATAGAAGGTTTCAACTCAGCATGAGGAGAAACATCTTTACAGTGGGGGTGACAGAGGACTGGAGCAGGCTGCCCAGAGTAGTTGTGGAGTCTCCTCTGGAGACTTTCAAAACTCACCTGGATGCATTCCTGTGTGAACTACCCTAGGACATCCTGCCCTGGCAGGCAGGCAGGACTCGATGATCTCTGGAGGGGCCTTCCAATCTCTAAAGTTCTGTGATTCTGTGATCAGTATGGTAGTGGTTTGCCATTAAAAGTGGTAAAATGACAGTAATCTGCATTCATGTCTTCAGAAACAGCCATCCCGCACACTTAATAGACAAAGTAACAACTATGTCAAGAAATAAGGAATTCTTCATTTCCACAGCACCTCCCCTGCATGGTACAGTTCTTGCTGCCTCCCACAACACAGGTCGCTGGTAATCTGCTGCTCCCAGGATTCTTCATTTGAGGACACCTCATCCTATCAGTGAGGCACAGGCTGACAGCCCAAAGTAGAAACGCTCTCTCCTAGGTGTGATGCAATGTTTGAGGTTACTCAGCCAAATACCACATTGCATGCAGGCAATCATGCAACTTACAGCACTTGCTTTTGGAGAATCAGGTCCCAGCTGCTGCGGGTGGTGTGGGCTAGAGCACCCCAGCAGGGCTTTCTTGAGAGCCAGCACTCAGCACTGTAACTTGCAGTTAAGTTCTGTTGATACAAATGTGCCAGAAGGATTTTATCATGGTGTAATTCAAGTAATTCATAATTCATTGATAAAGCAAAGTTAAGACTAGCATGACACTGGGCTCACTCTAGACCTATTTAAGGAGAGGAACAGACAGCTAATTTCAAACAAACGACCAGGGCTCTACAATGCATTTTTTCTGTGCTGGGTCTGCTGTCTCCAGAGGGATGGTGTAGAAGGTAGCAGCTAGGAGGACCACTGCTTGCCAGTCTTTAGCTTTCTCTTTTTCCCTGCTGTGACAAACATGATAAGGCCTTGTGATTCCAAATCTGCTCCTCCTTCATGGGACAACCACCTTCAATTTTTTGCCATTGAGCATGAGCTTTGTCATGATGGTAGAGTTGATCCAGCTCTACAGCTGCCTTGTATGAGAGTATCAATAAAATCTGTGAAATGTCCACTTTTCTTCATTGCCCTTGAAACAGGAGCCAGAGGTACCTAGAGCAAAGGTACACACATAGACACACCTTTAAACAGCTTCTAAGTGAACACACTCAGTCTTCAGTACCAGAAGTTTTTCTCTTTGATCAAGGCACAGACAGCATGACTTGTTTGCCTCTGAGCAGGGGAAGAAAGGGAATGTTGCCTTTTTCAATAAAATTGAGCTGTAGATTTTATAAAATAGTTAATAACTCTGAGTCTGCAAGTCCTCAGTGCAGCTGCAAGATCCACAGCTGCTCTTCTAAAGTTAATTGTAGAAACATGAGACTGGTTAAGTGCTGGGAGATCAGGTCTGATGGATGTTCACCCCATCTGCTCTTCACAGCTTCTAGCAGACAAAATCCTACTGTCTTTCGTCACAATCTTCCCTCAGACTGATCCAAACTCTCCTTTGCTGAAAGGTAAGTGAATTTTTTCTTGTTCACCGATTTAAGCTACCTAAGGAAACTGGTGAAAGAGGAATGAAACATGCTACAAGGCAAAAGTGAAAGGCACAGATATAAAGAGGAAAACAGCCAGCCAGGAATGTTACAGAGAAAGGTCAAATAAACCATACACAATCAAAAATAAAAATGAGTCAATGATGCCATTTTGGTGCTGCCTTTTTCCTATTAAAATAATTCAAGATTCAGTGCTCACTCTCTTTCGTCAATAAGTTTTACAGGAGTTCTCTCTATGCTAAAGGCCAAATTGTATATAGAAAAAGATCTGGAGAAGATCACTGGATTTCCCCATTGGAATTATCTGCTGAACTGGACAGCATGCCACACAGATAACTCCTCTTGCGCTTCTGATTATACAGCCAGTTGTGCACAGTGGTTCTACAGAAACTATTTCACTTTGTTTCACAAAAGAAAATCAAGGTGGAGAGTGTAAGAGACTCAAGTCAAAATTATATTGCTTGCTTCCCTATTATTCTCCAGATGGGTTATCCCTTCAGAGGAAGAACTAGACTGGTCTGAGGTAGCCAGTTCTTGACATAATCGTGCTGAAGATTTTTTTTATCCCTTTGTTCTCTTTCAGCCCTTAATAATTGTTTGTTAACAGCCATGGTGCCATGGACAGACATGCGATGTCTGAGTCATTAAAAGATCATATGATTGTCTATTTCCTGCTACTCTCTTTTGATGAAGAGGTCTGGGTCCTCTGGGGCTGAGAAAACAGATGCTAGTTAAACACCTGCCAAAAGAACAGGAGAGGACTGATGCCTGTGGTGTTATCCAGCATCAGAAAATTAATAAAACCCAGAGCCTGTTTCATGACTTCAACAGAAACCTAGAACTGAAATAGAGATCAGACAGGATCTTAATGCATTCTTGTGTGGCATCCCAGGCCTATTGCAAGAGTTCTTCCAAGCCAAGGACTTCTCGCCAGAAAGATGATGGTTTGGACTGCGTCTCTCAGTAAACACGATTTGCAGTAAACACAATTTTCGGTGCCACTGATAATGTGTGTTCTGAGTGACCTAAGCATAGCTTACTTACCCGGCTTGCCACAAAAACTACATTCCGGTCTGTGGGGAAGGCTCGGCATGCTCCTGGCTCCTGCTCAGAGAAGGAAGGTGAAAAGCAGCAGGGCTGAGGTCAGGCTGCTGCCCTCTGCCTGCTCAGCTCAAGCAGGCAGGCTGCTGTGCCTCAAATGACTTTCTCTTCCCTTCCCATCCCATCAGGGTTCCTGGAGGAGCAAGGCAGGGCAGTGAAGGGATGACTCCTGCAGCAGGAGCTAATAAATACCTGCGAATAGAGCTGTGAGAGCATGTGTTGCTGCCCAGGTCCAGCCTGTGCCCTCCTCATGGTCCAAAGAGAGTAGAAGCAACAAATACTGGGTTTACAGATGCCACTTGGCATGACCAGTTTGAGGCAGGTCTTCAGACTAGAGGGGACTGTTCTCACATCAGGAAAAGATGTGAGCAATCTGTAACATGTTCTTATGCCATGTGACAAATAGATCTCTTGGTCCTAATCATTGCCCTGATTTTGTGCTCTTGTTAAACTCAGCAAGTCATCTACTACAAGTGGTTTGGACTCTTGTAAGTTTAGAGTTGGAAAATACCCACTGACACTTGCAGTTTGCTGAGCCTGAGCAGCAGCATGAGTGAAATAGCTGCCTCTCAGGGTGTCACTACCCTGGCAATGCTTGCAGAGGATAAAGAGCAGAAACTTCTAATAACTGAAATCCAGACTTCTCAAAATGACTCAGAGGTGACTACCTCACTTGCGTATGGGAAAGGGGACCTGAAAAAATAGGCATAAAATGAAACAACAAAGATGGAAAAAGCCATGTTCTGCTACTGTGGTCTTCTAGAAACACATCTCTGCATATTTCCAAGATTTGCTCTAAATTCATACATCCCCTGATGTAAATGCAATCAATCCTGTGTCTTTCTGAGAGAAATGCTAAAATGAAAAGTCTTCCCAAAATAAAATAGCTAATGTTTCAAGTACTAATTTTGCTAATGCTCACTCCTTAGTCCTTCATGAAGAATCTGGAGGTCCAGTTTGCAATCAGAGATTTTTGCAGCTATTCTCCTGGAGCTGTTGCAGTACCTTCTGCCTCAAATGCTGACATAATCATATACATTTTTCTTCATAATTGCAGACTATTCACAGAAGGTGTGATATCTATATAATTTGGGCAGCAATGTCTTAAACACATAAGCTATCTTCTTCCTGAAAGTTTGCTGAATACTGTGTGAGTTCTTCTCTTACTTACGTAATTAACTCTCCTGTGAGCTTTACTGGGGTGGAACAGGCACAGTTCTTTCCTCTGTAAACCAAACAAACTCTTGTATTCAGAGACTCGTAATGATAGAGAAGTCCAAGCCTGCATTACTGCTAGTTTTAGGATGTTCAAGAAAATCACCCAAAAGTACTATCTCAGTATGTACATGCATTATTAGTACCATAAGTCCATTAAAAAAGCATAGTAATATTTAAAGAACACCGAGAAAGCAGATTAAACCTGAAAATTAAGAAGTCCTTAAAGGCAATATTAACAAGGAAGAATGTTCAACACACTGTTTGGTAGGTCTTGAGGTCCTGAACTCACGTAATTAGCAAAAACTTCGTAAATGTTTGTGGATAAACTAAAGTGACATAAAATAACACTATAAAGATCTGGGTGAGGTTTTAAAAAATGTGTGAACTGTGTCTAACAGAGTTCCTTCTTGTATTGCATTGCATCTTGATGCAAGCCAAGCCAGAGCCAAACAAGTCTTTTGAAAAGTTCCTCCTCTTTTCTCAAACATTTTAGTACTCCCACATAGAAAAATAATACACTTCTGTACCTTCAGACTATAAAATCAAGTATTTCAATCATGATGACCGAAAACAAATCTAGTTAGGCTGACAATAGAGGCTGGCATGCAACTTCTGTCACAAAAACATATGGCATCTGCATAGAAAAGGCTCTCAAACAGGAAAAAAAAAAGACTCAATATTTCCCTCCAAACCTTTAGCACAGTTTCTGAAACATAGCTTGGTCCCACCCATAATGCAAGGCCATGCTGATTTCACGGTTGTGCTCCTTCAACATCTGCTTGTGGTACTTCAAAGGAACAGAATGTCTCTAGTCTTAATAATGGCTTTTATTGCAAGGTTGTTCAAGGTGCACTGTTGAAAGTGTATAAACTGTAGGAAGTGTGTACAAAGCATTTCTACAAAGCAGTTTGACTCAAAGAAAATTATGTAAGGACTGAAGCATATTCATTGGTGGCACTATAAGGCTCAACAGCTTCTGTGGAGCCACATTTTCCACTGAAACATGGAGCATTTTAAGAACTTAACACCTGTCCCTCTGCTCTGCCCAATCTAAAGAAAGAGGCTTAGATTACTCAAAAGTTGTTTGAGGTACATAAGCAAAGATATACACATAGACACTAGAACTGCATAAACCTCAGTTCTTTTTGAACACAGGTTAAAGTTATGGCAAATTAGGCTGAAACTAGAGATGGATGAAAAATCCTTGAAATATTTTAGTTATTTCTGAATCTGTTATGATTTTATTATGTGTGTAAATTTCAGCCACTGACTGGAAATGAGCTCCTTTTTTTTTTTCTTTTTTTTCTGTTTCTTTCTTTTTTAAACAGTATTTACTGCAAGGCAGTAGTGTATAATCATCTAAATACAGTATTTTCAACAGGCATTGTGCTGCAGCTGCTCCTCTAGACACTGGGATGTGGCTGAAAAAGGCATGCAATACCATATGACTTTGGCTAACTAATCATGTAGCTTAAATATTGGGTCTCAGATATGTGAACAAATAGTTGTGGTGAATAACTTGTGAGCCAGTCACAGACAGATGCTTACTTACGGAAAATATTCAGCAAGAGTAAGTATTTCTAGAGAAGTTATGATCTGTTTACAGGCAATTTCTGGCATGAAGGGATTACATTCATCAGTTAAAATGTTTAGTCTGAATTATTTCCAACTCTAATTGAAACTAAATGAAGAACTAGTTTATCTGGGTCATATGACTTCTCTTTTAAAAAGCTCCAATACATAATTCTTGATGTATTGGTAACTATTCATGAGTTTATTCAGCTTCATCTTTTCTCAAGGGTGTGGTAAGCATACTGCATTTCTTGACCTTCTGTGCTGGTTGACAGCCTCTTTTTGAAGTCTCTCTTAAAAGTTAAGAAATAAGGAAATTAGTAAGAGCACCAAATTGTAGCATGTCCAAATAATGCTAATGATATCACATAGGTATCCCAAACCCTGGCAACTCGTAGCCCGTTACGAAGTGGGTACTCAATTCAAGAAGGAGCATTTTCACCTTATGTCTTTCCATGGAAGGTATGCTCTCACAGGAGCCTGACTAGTACTTGTCAGCAAGATGCACCACTTGCTCTGACGGTAGTAGCTGTCACCCAGTCAGGGACACTCTAACCTTCCTGCAGCATTTTTCCTGTCTCTGCTGCTATTTTATGTTGGGAAGGAGAAACCTTTTGGCCCGCTGTGGCTCTGTAACAGTAATAAACTATGGTAGATGGTAAGATGCTGGTTGGCTGCAAAACTACTGTAATCCCAAAACATTGCTGACAAGAGCCTTAGGGTATTAGAGCAGGACTCTGTAGTTCATGCATGCTGCCAAAATTCATGGCAACCTGGGAAATGAGAAGCCTTTTTAAAGGTCTGTCCCCAAAGAGAAAAAGTATTTGGGGTATGGGTTAAAACTCAAATTTGGATTAGAAGTGAGAACATCAGTTACTGCTGTTGCAGTCTGGGATATGCCTTGCAAACAGTGTGCATTGTCAGTGTCGTTGATCCTTCCCCATGGATGTGAACCTAGGGCCATAACAGCACACAATGAATGCCTCCCTGGAACTCAGAGGTTACCCCAAGTCTCAAACTACCACAAGGTGTCCTTCATTAGGGAGGTCCAGAAGCACCTCTGAAGCGGAGCTGTCCATAGGCAAATGCCTGTTGCTAGAGCAAAGTGAATTGGTTCCCATTCCTCTCTGCCCTTGTTTTCAAGAGAAACCCAGGTGAAGCGGGAGATAAGCTGGGTGCTCTGAAGACAGCTTAAGCCATTGCTACTCAGTTCCCTGCCTGTAGAGTGGGACTACTTAAAGTTCACATAGGCTAATTCTGGTAGCCAAATGTACTGACTATTGTGGTTGCTCACCCTTGTAATTTTCCAGGCATTTGAGAAGATCTGGATCTGTCTATAAGGGAAATGTGACACACCATCTCTTAGTTTTATTGTTGTTTTTGGCAACGTGGAAATACCTTCAGTATGCTCCATTACCCAATACCAGAAGATACATAGCCTTCTCATAGAGAATATAGTTTCACCTTGTAGCTTACAGTGCAATGAGCAAGGCAGGTTTGGAAAATGGCAATTTAAATATATATACAGTCTTTGGAAAGTATCAACCGTTAAAGAGAAAACCAATGTTTGTACTCAAATGTCTTTAGAACCACAGAGCCTGTTACAGGAGCCAAAAAATAAGGCCAGTATTCCCACTCTGCGAGTACTGAAAAAAGAGTGATTCGGGAACCAGGGGTGTTGATTGGGCTGCACAAACTGTTGGAATGCCAGGATGTGCTGGAATAGTCACAGACAAGCTAATGCCTCATAAAGTGAAAAGTAGTCAGTAACCTTTTGGATAGATTTGTTACTGAAATGCTGGAAACATCTTTGTCTTTTGTTTTAGTAGAAAAGCCAGATGCAGTAAATTAGGTAGGCTGCAGATCTCAGAAAAAAAGATTTTCCAAGTTGTCAACTATTCAGGTTTTCTACTATGGTAATGATGACAAATATCAGAGGCCTCAGGTGACTAGAAGAGCATGACTAAGCTTCCACAAATGTGTCCCTCAGCTCCACAGTGGAAAATGAATGGGAGAAGCAGAAAGAGCAGTCACTACTTTAGTGCAGTATCCAACATAATTTCTTCAAGACATTGTTCCATAACAGTGAGGGAATGCTGGCCTTGATTTTAACTTTAAAACAATGCAGAACAACGCAGACCAGCAAAACAGAGCCTTAAAGGCTAAAAAACCTGGAAGCAAGAAGAAAAAACCCAAACCATCATGTGTATTATTCTCAAAACCCTGTGACTTCCTGAGTTACAATTTCTGGGCACTGAGGCTTGGCTGCACAGCAGGCTTGGACGAGCCACAGCAGTGGGTGAAAGAGGAGAGGAATGGGTGGCATTAAGTGGCTCAGTTTTCTCACTGAAGTTGCATCAGTTCTGGCTCTGCTGGTAATGCAAACAGAAAGCGAAGAGCACACTGAGCCTCTGCTGATAAACGGTGTTGAATGATGTCAGTGGAAAGAGTGGTGTTAAGCTCAGTGAGTGCTTATGGATGGAGGCAAAAGACAAAAGCTTTCCAGTCAGAACTAGTAAATGAAGGAAAGTCCCAGAGGAAATTCCTGTGAGAGTGCTGTCAGCACTGCCATGATGGATGCAGTTGCCATGATGGATGCAGTTGTCATCCTGGGCAGAGGCCCATGTAGACTGGACTGAAACACTCTTCAGCCCAATACTGTCCAACCTGCCCTGCACCCCTAGAGAGCCTCTGTGGCTATTCGTGCAGGGCTTTGGCTCCATTGATGTCCAGGTCAAACATTTCCTTATCTATTGGTTTGTGTAGCCACCAAAACACTGTTGTAACCCAAAACTGGCCAGGGGTCCAGACAAATTTGGAAGCTGGCTTTCAAGGGCTAGAAGAGAAGAAGTGAAACATCATGTCTTGGAAATCAGCATCTTTTTTAACAGTTCTTTGAGGAAAAAACTCTACTTTGAGGCTTGATATCTTCTAAATTATATAGATTGTGAGTTTGGGTAGCCAGGCTAAAACCATAGCTACACAGAGGTTTTTCCCAGACGACTGGAGATGTGTGTGCGTGCATGTTAAAGACTTTCATTCCCTTCACAACCCCAACACATTCTTCCTGCCTGGAATCAGCAGGAGAGGAGAAGCAAGGCTGAACTCAGCTCAGGTACAGCCTGTCCTCTGAAGATGTCTGCAGACTGTGCATGTCAGAGGCGTGTTGCAAACCCTATGCTCCCTGTGTGCTTTCCTGTCTGGCACCAAACTTCCTCATTAGTTTGAGTGACAGAGGCTGTGCTGCCAAAAGGAGATAGTTTAATTACTGTTTTCCTCCCTCCTCCCTTACAAAGTGGCTGCAAAACTGCTCACTGCTGAACTTCAGCCATCCCAAGAAATGGATTCAGTGAAGTATTTAAGAGGGCTATTTATTTAGGCATCAGACTCAGAGGCTTCCTTTGTAACAGTCTGTACAACTTCAAAGCCACAAAATATTTCCATAGCAAATACTGCAATGTGTTAGGACTGTCTTGGGTTCCTACGCACAAAGTCTTTCATCCTTCTCCATGGACTGATAGCTAGTACAACATGGAATCAAATACCTGAGAAGCTGGCTCAAATCAAGGGACATCAACAGGAGTCCATGACAGACTGGAAGGCACTCAGTCTAGGATTTATGGACTCTCCCATTCTTGAGCACAACTCCTTGCATGAAATCTTCAAAACTGGGACTAGATAAGATTAATTTACTAGTGAAAGCAGGATCATATATGGGAATGGGATTCCAACCTCCAAAGTGAAAGAAAATAAATCTAGCCCCATAGACAGCCTTCCAAATGGCAAGAATTGATGGAGCCAATCCCTTTCCAGTGGTCAGCAGCCATAAGACTAGGAGCAGTGGCTACAAAATAGAAGGTTTCATCTCAACATGAGGAGAAACTTCTTTGCAACGAGGATAACAGCACTGGAGCAGGCTGCCCAGAGAGATCGTGGAATCTCCTTCTCTGGACACTTTCAAAACCCATCTGGATACATTCCTGTGTGAACTACTCTAGGCCATCCTGCCCTGGCAGGGAGGTTGGACTTGATGATCTCTGGAGGTCCCTTCCAACCTCTAAAGTTCTGTGATTCTGTGAAGAAGAATCACAACAGCAATGGCCATATTGTGCATAAGGCCACAGACTTAACCTGGAGTAACCTATGAAGCAAGACAAAGACGGACTAAACTAACAGCCAGCCTGAGAAAGACAAACTATGTTCCAGGAGACTGAGAAAGACTGAACCCAGCACCCTTCCTTTAGAGGAAAAAGATAGAGAGGTAGGGTGTTATGAACTAACCAACATAATTTTAGTTAACCAGGCAAATATAAATGAAATCATCAAATATTTTATTTTGGGGCTCCTGGAAGCTTAAAAAGAGATTAAGTGCAATTAACATAGTTATCTTAATGAGAAATCCTGTCAAAACACTTCTCAGCCCTTCAATGACAGAGTAACAGGTCTTGAAAATGAGGTGAAGCAGAGACGGATTATGCTGTAATTTCACAAGGCTTTCTCCCAGTGATTAGTAAGATATCCTTACAAGACAACTTGGGAAACAGAAACCAAGTAGGTACAAAGCTGGTTGGAAAGCCATATGAAAGGAGTAACAGTCAGTGGTGTAGCATTGGATTGGAAGCTGGGATACTGAATAGACCTTTCCTGGGGACAGCAGTATTCACTATTTTCCTCAATGACTGGAAAGATGAAAGAAGGAGTATGTTTATTACATTCAGATCTGCTGACAAGCTGTAATACAGGTTGAGAGTTAAAAATTACCTTGAAAAGTTAAAGCAGAGGTCCAAACTGATGGAAAAGTGGGAAAAATCAGGAAGCAAAATGTAAAATGGCATGACTGAATTGAAAAAAAATAAATAAAAAATTGTCTGGTTCGGTCCAAGATCAGAGGAGTTGGCAGAATTGTAGCAAGTAGAAGACTTGAGAATTACACGATGTTGAGCTGTCTGAATCAATGATATCAAAGTGCTGCAAAAAAACCCCACCCAGTCATTTTACTGAATTCATAAACAGACTTGTTGCAAGGTAGGCAAAGTTAGGCGAGGCTGAAAGAAAGGTGAGCCTTGTCAGAGGATTGAAAGGAGCTGCTCTAGCATTATTTATATATGTAAAACTGCATAGAGGAAGTGAATTGACTCTTCTCTGTGCCCTAAGTAAGATAAGGAATATTGGTGGAAACCGAAGGATGCGAGGCTTGAGATTAGTTAGTTAACAAATGTTTTCTGAAAACAAGGTCACAGACACTGAAACAGGTTCCCTAGGAGGGTTGTGAAATCACCACTCAGATGAAAGGGCAGAAAGCTGATCCTGCCTTGAGCAAAGGGGATGGATACAAGGTTTTACGAAAATACCTTTTCAGCTTTATTTTATTTTGGAAGCAATAAAACAATGACTCAAATTAGTGACAGGACAAATTATCCAAGCTGAAGTGAGGTGTAAGATAATTGCAGGCGCAGGAGTGTGAACTTATGAAACTGAAGACAATAGTGATGGCAAGAAGGCAAAGAGCTCACAAGCCTAGGAAGGTGAAATTATAGGCAGCACTAGCAGGAACCAAAAGCTTGTGGGTGGTGGTGCAGCGCAATGCTCTGGCACAAGAAGCACACTCTACCCACGTCCTCGTTTGGCAACCAGTGAGGGTAGGGGTATGCCCTAGCCTTGCTGCCCATGGGATGTTTGGAAGAAACCTGGGCCTGTTGGCAGGGGGGAAACTGTGGTGTGTGGGATGGTGGAGGCTTGAAACTGTGTAAGATAGCAGGGAGCTGAGCATGCTCATTCCTTGAGGTGGTAGCAAATCCCTAACTTGCTTTGACAGTTTGGGTTGTCTAAAGAGATTGTATTCTGTGACCTATACATTTCTTAAGTTATAATCTAAGGGGGAAAAATGTTACAGTCCTATGCTCAGATAAGAGGAAGCTCTCAATGACTCTTTCTGAATATTGAGGGGATGAGGACAAAAAGTCTTTTCATTACTATACAAATTTAATAGTCTGCTTTGAACACGTCAGCCTGCAAGGCAAGCAAGAGTTTGGAAATATCGCAGGAAAACAGGGAGTAATAGGTGTACTTGAAAGTCTCAGCATTTGTTTGCAATTGCTCAAATAAGCTTATGAACAGCTTATTATGTTTGCTGTCTTGCCCTCTCAGAGCCTGTCACATTTGGCAGAGTGCTTTTGCTCCTGATGAGGGGTCAGCAACATCACAGTCAAGTCAGTACTGGGACCAACAGAGATTTGAGATGGCACTGAGGGTTTTAAAATATAAACAAGATACCAATTAAGTTCTCCAGCCGTGCCATACTCATTTTACTCTGACTGTGCTTAATCTATAGGGATGGATTTCCTGTTACTTCAGGTTTAGTTACAATTAATCAGCACATATCTAAATGCCAGGTTTCCTGGAGCTCCTGAAACCTTTAGCAAGGATTAGCACACACCATCAGGGCTTGGTGTCAGATAGCTGTAAGTTTCACTTGTCCCAGCGACTGCTGCATATAGCAAAAAGTACCTTCTGGTAAAGCAATTGTTGTAATAAAGAAGATGAGGAGATTTAGGTCTTTGGTACTTTGTTTCCTAAAAGCAGTACAGCAGGACTCCCAGGGGAGGTCAAAGGGAAACTGCTAATTTGTGAAAGAAGATTCAGGAGCTGAGGGAAGAAAAACAGTAAGGAATAACTGTATGATGCTGATCACTGCAAATAGGAGAGGATAAACACTTTTTATGCTCCTCTTCCTTACCTGCTGGCCAAGAAGCTCAGAGCAGTGCTGACACGATTGGTGAAGTTGAGTGAAAGACTTGGAGGAGGTCAAGGGATGTTGGGGTAGACTATGTACATGCTGTTGTGAGCACCTGTGTTACATGGAGTTATCGAAATGAGGAATAAGTACAAGTAATTAAAGTGTGTGTAGTTTCTCTGATTCCCTTCACAAGATTCAGGAAGTTTTTTTCTTTGCATTTTGAAATTTTCTTTTCATGAGGGTCAGACATTCTTGTCAATGTTCCAAGACAAGATGTTTCTTATGACAATGATGTTTCCTATCTTAAACAACCAAGAGTGAGCTGGGCAGTTCCCCCCCATACAGGGTCAGTTGGAACAAGGGCACCCAGGTGCCCTGCCTATGCCCTCTGCCACATCTGTGTGGTGGCGTTACAGAAACGAGGGCAGACACCAGGTGATCCATGGTAGTGCAGCTCCATCAGCTCTGACCTGAGTACAAAACATCCCTGAGAGAAGAAAGCAGAAATAGTGCAGTGAGGCATAGAAGTCATCTGAGGACTGCACAGTGATCCTTGTAGTGGAAGATCAGCATATTCAACTGTTCTAATGGGACATAACAAGGTCCAATGACTGGAAGTTGCAAGCAGATTCACAGCATCATAGAACCATTTAGGTTGGACGAGACCTCTAAGATCATTGAGTCCAACTGTAAACCTAATAACTGAAGTAAGTCCCTACTTTTCCAAGCAAAGAGAGAGCTACA